>CM076976.1:22180356-22262856 GCA_039105355.1 Benthosema pterotum
TGCAGTAAGTTATTATAGCTTATGTATGATTCATGATGCCCATTTTGTATGTATATGAATGTATTGTTTTTTTCTTTTGTTCATGTTTAATGTAAGCCACTCTGGATTAAGAGCACCTGCTAAATGCCTAAATTGTAAATTATAAGTATTACACTCATATCACACTCACAAAGTTTTATATAGTCAGATTATTATTATCACAGTGTGCTACATGAATTATTGTCATACATTAGGGAATTTAATGTTAAATGTTGTTTCACATTAACAATTTCATATACAGTACGTGTGTACTGTATATGAAATGTGTGTTTCATATACAGTTCATCTCTTTGAATATTAGTTCAGTATCATATGAGCCAGGGACTCATAGGAAGTTATTTTTAACTTAGCTTTTAATTCATTCATTCTTTTATTTCTTTTATTTTTTATATTAAGTATTACTAGCAAGATACAAAGCTGGAGGCACATTTCGAATCTGAAAATTATGATATAAAGATAGTACTTGGGGCGAAATCACTGGATACAATATTCTACACCTCACGTCCGCCATGCAATGCGTAAGTTAGCTTGTATCTCGGACCATTAGCGGTGCACGGATCGTACACAAACCAAGTATAACTCCTGCTCTATAAACAGACAACTGAATGAAGTGTCCAATAGACAAACTCCTCATCCTGCCCTCACGCCTACCGCTTACATCTGCCCCACACACACCGACCGGACATGAGACAGAAGCGGAACATAAAGGAAAGTAAAAGATGGAGTGAATAAAAAGCGAAAGAAATTAAGCTAGTCGCGCCGTTAAAAAAAAGCTGGGTGCCAGGGGCACCATCTGCTCCTTTCCATTGAAAAAAATAAAAAAGAGTGGTGGGTTCCAGGGCGGCAGTAAAAAGACAACTCAGGAAGATGGAGGGTGACGGCGCTGCCTTTGAACGCCGCGAACAAACGAGGAATAAAGTTTGTCCAGGAAGGCTGCTGGGCAGGCGGGCATAGGGTGACCCGGCAGCCAAAGCCAAAGCGGCAGCAGGAAGGGGAGCGCCGTTGTGTGTCACCAGATTTATGATCCGCTCCATCCACCCAACCATCTGGACCAATGAAATAAGATTTAACACCAGAGTAGAGGAGGAGAATGGGACGTAAGAAAGAAAACGTACACACTGGAAGATAAATGGTAAAGGGGAGGTGAGGGGGGGTGATCTTTGCATAGCACTTTGTACCGGTATTTACAATCATTTCTATAATAAAACACACAAACAAATGATAATGTAAGACAGAGGTTTTCAACCAGTGGTCCCTGAGAGGATTCCAGGTGGTCCCCAGCTAAATGATGGACAGTTGATAACCAAATGGAGCCTTATAGATCTTTATAGATCTCATTTAACGCTCTCAGAGTTAAATTATATTTAAACATAATACATCATTTTCAAGAATCTACAATTCTTCTACAAAAAGTAGAAGAATTGCTATTTTGACCAACATTTTGCCCGTTATCTCTACTAAATTGTGGACTTGAAAGTCCTTAGTTTTGGGTCCAAGAGACTACACTGAACATCAATGATGGTCTGTGGCTAAAATGTAGAAGAAATAGTGGGCCCTGGTATGAAAAAGGTTGAAAACCCCTGTTGTAAGATATTTGCGTCTTGACACAGCACAGTAAGGGCAGTGGTGGCTCAGAGGTAGAGTGGCTGGATGGTAAGTACCCACAAGGTTGCCAGTTCAAACCCGGGCCCCCCCAGATTAGTGTCAATGTGTCCCTGAGCAATTGCTCCCGATGTGCTGGTCGATACCTTGCATGGTTTCCACCGCGATTGGTATGTGAATGGGTGAATGGGACCCACAATCTATGTAAAACGCCTTGGATAAAGAGGCTATATAAATGCACCATTTGCCATTGTTGAAGACAACAACAAAAGAAAGGCAAACCTACCAGTCCTGAAAGGGGACTGACCCCTGCTTGGTACATTGGTAACTTCCATACAGTATTTAGATTGTTCCCCAACCTTTACAGTGGAGCGGGGTTTGTCGTTTGATCCCTATCAAACAACAAACCCCGCTCCACTGTAAACAGATCAAAGGCCAGGTCTAGATTTGTTTTGTGCGTGCGACACTGATTCACTTCTGAATAACTTACAACTGGGTTTGACCTTTAGCTGCTCTTAGGTAAGGTAACAGGTCATTCCAACCTGAAGGCTTCATTTTCAGGAAGTTATGGCCCAAAACTATCTTCACTATTTGCACCTAGGCCTTGACATTTGACCTTTGACCAAATTACTCAGAAATGTAAACGGACAATCTAAGCGGCTGGGCATATCTTTTTCTGAACCTTTCCTGCTATTCTGTGCAGCCTTGTTCATGTATCCTCTGTGAACATTTCGCAAACACAGGCAAACATTCAGTCAAAATAAGCAAACATAGCAAACAAGCTCACAAGGTGTTGTGATCTTGTAGAGTGGCTACTTTTGGAAAATGGTGCATTTATAAAGTGCCTTTATCAAGGTGCTTTACATAGTGCATTTCATTCACCCATTGCGGAAGAAGACATGCAAGGCACATGGGAAGCAATTAGGGGTTCAGTGTCTTGCTCAAGGACACTTCGACATGTAGACCACACTGGGCAAGACCTACAATGTAGAAGCAGAAGTTACAGGAGTGGTGGAAGTAACGCCAAATCCAGTGGAAATACATCTGATCGATGTTCCGACTGACAGTTCTGCGACAGCTTCTCTGCCTGTGATGAGGCTTTTTTCGTTGCAGATGAGCCTGGGCCCGAGGGTACATGTAGACAGGATGAGCCGGGACTCAAACCACTGGCCCATGGATCATTGGACGACGCTGCTCTGCCATTTTGCCATTTTATATACTATGTATATAGCTTATATATACTGTATATGCATGAGGTTGTTCATAGACACCATCTCCATATTGACTGGTAAACAGGGTTGTCAATCTAATTATTTTACTGCCACCACGTCACACTCATGCGTGTGTACCCACAAAAATGACTGGTACCACGGCCTGATACCGTGTGGTTTCCAACATGATACCACTGCTGGTGAGGACAGGACATGAGCTGGACTGACTGTCAGGTGAGTGACCCAAACTCTGTTTGCTCTGTGGATGTTGGCCAAAGAACACAGATATACACAGAGATACACAAAACAAACACACAATTCACTCACTATACTCTGGTGTCTACAGCCAAGTCAAATATATGCAGGTGTTGCTATAAAAGTATGGGAGATAATGGAAATCACTTTTGAAGTGTTTTGAGTTTGTAAAACTGCTACTTTTTTCTATTTTAGGAGATACCTTCTACTACTAATACCTTCTGAATTCATTTTATGGTGACCTTGAAGGTACTGCGTAAAGAATCGTAGTGAACTTAAATCTACATCTTTAGTTGATATAATGAATCAATCCTCCAATGCTTGGATGACACGCCTCAGGCCTGGATATATTATTGCATTTTGAGATTTTGTTTAGAGTGCATTTCACCCATTGCAGCAGAAGGCATGCAAGGCACATGGGGAGCAATTAGGGGTTCAGACCAAGGGCTCCATTTTCGTTACCGCTAAACCCCTTTTCCCTTAATTTCTTTGCCCTTTTAAACTATTAAAAAAACATTTTTCAGTAGTTCAAATGGCCAGTATACAAGCTCACAACATGTTAATAGATTGACATGTTGAAATATTCCAAAAGGTTTTTCAAAATAGTAAAAAGACCATTGAGTGGCTCTAGGCATCTGTCAGGAATGTGAGGTTATACTATATGGGTTGTTGTTGGGCTCTTGAAGGCTGCATGCATGGTGAATATGTGTGTGTTGTGCTGTGTAGCTTATTTACTGTATGAGCTTTATGTACATGCCTGGTTTGTGGAAATTTTACATGTCCGTTTGTGCTTATGTGCTGTAAAAGGTTAAATCACATAATGTAATGGATGCGTTTGCTTTCTTCTTCATTGAAACTTTCTAACCTTCTAACCTCAACCTGCCCGCGTGGGTAGCAGAGCAGTGATGCTAATTCATGTGTATTGTCCCTGTTAAACAAGTGAATAAGCTAAATGAAATGCATACCCACATCCGTGAGCCAAAAGGTCACAAATGCTAATTAATTTCATTCATCGCTTGTCACACAAAAGCAAAACCGTCTTGCTGAGTGGGGCTCACTCTTAATTACTTTTAATGCTTTTAAAGACACACATGCAGTATCTAATCTCTTTGGGGCCACTATCTGCCTATGTGATTGACAATGTGTCAATAAGAGGAGTGAGAGTGAGCTCTCAACACAAAGGGTTCCCGTAACAAACTCCTTTCAAGCAATCATGAATAAAATCGAAGACTGGGGAGACTGATTAGCAGCACGGCTTGTGTTCAAACAACCTGTGCAGAGCATCAAGGCACTCCTAAACAGAGGATAGAGAGACAGAGAGAGAGAGAGAGAGAGAGAGAGAGAGAGAGAGAGAGAGAGAGAGAGGGGGGGGGGGGGGGGGGGGGGGGGGGGCAGATATCTGACTGCCAATGACGCAAACCTCTACTCAATGCTTTGCTATCAACTGTACATTGCAATAACACTCTTCAGGCCTATGTAATGTCTAGTAATGTCTACAGTGTGTCATGTAACATTTGCTTAACAGCCATGAGGGAAAAATCACTGTGATGCATAAGAAAGAAAGAAAGAAAGAAAGAAAGAAAGAAAGAAAGAAAGAAAGAAAGAAAGAAAGAAAGAAAGAAAGAAAGAAAGAAAGAAAGAAAGAAAGAAAGAAAGAAAGAAAGAAAGAAAGAAAGAAAGAAAGAAAATGCAGAAGCCGTAAAAGTATAATAAAATAACACGCAAATTTATGCTATAGCGTATAAAGTGTCTCACTAAAAGGTCTTTAGTGAGGCCTTGCTGGTGCACGCAGTGGAGGGTTCTGACAGATTTCTAAGTCCCACAAACAGAATATTTCCCCACTGTCTCCTTTGATAATCAACTAGCCTAAGTATGACCAATAACTTTGCTATAGCAACATGACAATCTTATGAACAGTGACTTTTCCATGCAATTATATAATATACTACTTTATTTGACTTATAGTGGTGCCAATTGGCTCAGTTCATACTTCCATGTCATAACAGAAGGACTTTAGAAGGAAGGATTTTATGGTCTGGACTTTCTATGAAGCGACCAAGTAACAATAAAAGGTGCACCGATGGCACACGGAACCGTGCATGCATTACAGCCAAGCACTTATATACACTATCAGCATAAATGTGTTGTCAAATGGGAAATCAAATACATCACTGTAGTACTGTAGTAGCCTACTTTCTCAACAGAGACAATGCAGCATTAATTGCACTAGTCTGGATGTGAGCAATGAGTGTAATATCTCTTTCCTTAGGCTAGGCTAGTTCTCCTGAGTGCAAGCCTCGTCTTTCCATTAGTTTTCCACCCAGTCTTTAGTCATCAAATGAGTATTGAGTAGCCTAATTTTACAAATGCAAAATGCTCATCTATGGTTCAGTTTGCCCTACAACCGAGGCAAGATAACAGATCGGGGCCTTTCGATGATGAGTCATTGTTTGTGCTGTTGCATTTGGTGGAAATAGTAGATCTACAATCTCACAGCATTGCAGCTGTCGTTGCTATACTTGACGTACAACAAAATGTGTAATGTTGAAGTAGTTTAGCATTGCTTGTATCATTCAGTGATCGGTGATCCCCATTATTGCATAGAATCCCTCGAGACCAGATTAGAACCAACAGGTTCTATTGCCTGGTTGAGGGATCTGGAATCAGCACGACCTAATTATTATGAGACTCAAACGCCTCATTCGTCTAAGCCGGTATCAGCAAACAGCAGATCCGATGGAGTCGATTTGCGCCGACTCGGCTGAAACCACGCATGTGACAGCGAGCGTCACCTTTTGCTGCCCACCGCTGCCCTCATCCCTGTATCCATCACCCACAGCTTAATTCTTTCTACCCTCAATGAATAATAAATAAATACCCAGGCCAACTTCAAGAGAGAGAGAGAGAGAGAGAGAGAGAGAGAGAGAGAGAGAGAGAGAGAGAGAGAGAGAGAGAGAGAGAGAGAGAGAGAGAGAGAGAGAGAGAGAGAGAGAGAGAGTGAGAGAGCAGAGTTTAGGGTCTTTTCAGTTCAGTCCCCCCTGCTTTGGAGCTTTCCCTGTGTGAGCTATAGACTGCAGCCAGACTCAACCACCTGGCATGTGCTCCTCAAGACAAGAAGGGCAAGAAGACACATGATCAACCTCAGAGGTCAACTCACACTGTGCTGGTGGGATAACAAACTGCAGACAACCTCCCGCCACTAATGGCCAAATAATACCTCCTCTGAGGTGAGTCTGCCAATGTGTGTGTGTGTGTGTGTGTGTGTGTGTGTGTGTGTGTGTGTGTGTGTGTGTGTGTGTGTGTGTGTGTGTGTGTGTGTGTGTGTGTGTGTGTGTGTGTGTGTGTGTACCCATTCACAACTTTTCAGAGGGAAACTGACAGATGCTGAAAAGTGAAAACTGTTACATCCCGGGTCTGTTTTTGAATTGGACCCATGTGCTGACCCACGATGTGACCTCTCCTAAAGAGAAGAGAGATGATGGCAGAACATGGCAATGGAGCAAGTGTGTGTGTGTGTGTGTGTGTGTGTGTGTGTGTGTGTGTGTGTGTGTGTGTGTGTGTGTGTGTGTGTGTGTGTGTGTGTGTGTGTGTGTGTGTGTCAAACGTGAGTAGATGATTAAAATAAGAAAAAAGTTCTTACCAGAAACTGTTTCTCTGCCATCCTTGCAGCCAGTGGCGACCTCGTCTGCAGGATCCGTGCCGCTCTGCCTCTCGCTCTGTCTTGTCTTTCTCTGTCTCTGTGTAAGGACTGGACTCTGGTGCCTCTCGGGATTAGAGCGATGTTTTCTGAGGTGGCCCTGCGTGTGTCTTCACCCTCGTCGCGTCACACACACTCTTCTCTCTCTCTCTCTCTCAGACACACACTCACACCCACACACACACTCACTCTCTCTCTCTCTCCTTCCTCCGCCTGCTCTCTGTTGTTTGGGACTGTAGCTTGGAGAGGCGTCGCTGCTTTGTGTTAATTCTCCCCTAATCCAGAAACTTTTCTATGCTGTGAAAGGAACATGTGACAAGCAGAGGGGGTGGATGGAGAGTGGGAAGGCGGGAGAGAGGGGAGGAGGCAGGAGGAGACAGAGAGAGAGAAACCTTTTTTTAGTTAAATGTCCCCATTGGCCATGTTGAAAAACAATTGCAAACATTTTCGTAAAAATGACCTCTGTAGAAGAATATCCGGTGTGTGTGTGTGTGTGTGTGTGTGTGTGTGTGTGTGTGTGTGTGTGTGTGTGTGTGTGTGTGTGTGTGTGTGTGTGGCCCAGATTCATGATAAGTTATTGCAATCGTGATGGGGAAAAGTGTTGGGCCACTGAGGAGGCAGAGAAATTAGTTAAAAATACTTAGCGATAGATTTGCATTTGTTGTGGCCAAACAGATGCCATGACAATGTGTGCTTTTGTGTTAAGAGATTAACCACTGGGGAAAGATTTTTTAAGACAAACTGGAAAATAAACAGAACACATTTACTGACTAGTTTTAATTAATAATGAAATTAAAGATATTAAAGCTCCTAAGAATTCACATGGTGGTAAATGACTTCTCACACAATGGTATTTGGGATTTGGCTTTAATCCCTCAATGTAATTTCGCATCATCACGATTTCTTCAATAAAGTCCTATTATTTAACAGCTGGGGAATTCCGTTTTTAAGTATTTAGAATCCAGATAAACACAACTATTGACTGACTTAACAAATGATATATTTAGTTAAATTCAGATTCTCTATATATCACCTTTATAATATGAATAATGTGTCTGTGAAAGAGTGCCAGAGTCTTGTTTTGAACTGATGGTGAGGCAATACAACGTGACTAAATCCAAATGATGATGTACACATGTTATTACAGGGACACAGACAGAAGCAGGAGCAGACAGAATAACAATACAGTGTTTTGCAGAAATTCAAAAACTGCCTGCAATCACAACAGATACAGATACAAACCTCTGTACGTGTGGGGGAAAAAACCCCTTTATATGCTTTTCCAAAAATCCATTTGCACTTCAGTATTTTGTATTACTTTATTGCTTAAAACAAACAATAATACAGGGATTTTCAACCTTTTTACACCAAGGCCCACTATTTATTCAGAATTTGAGCCACGGACCACCAATTGTGGACATTTTTAGCCCCACAGACCCCAAAAACTAAAGAATTATTTTACTTTTGTCCCCAATACCAGGCTGGATTTGGGAAAAACAGTCAAACATACAGTACAGATCAAAATGACCATTAATCTTCTAGTTGTGTAGACTTGGGTTAATTCAGATGATGAATATTTTAACTGAATAACATTATATATACTCTCATAACAGGCAAACATAGAAAACCTGTGAAAACAACAGATTTACAAACAATAACACATAACAACGCTTTAAATTACGGCTATTTTCAGAGATTTGGTGTGGAGTGGGAAAAAAAGGAGGGTCCACTACTGTAGTGTATAACGCCTGTTTCTTGTCTGTGTTGTTTTGCCATTTTAACATGCAATTGGGAAGTATATGCATGCAGGCTTGATCAAATCGGTACAAATGAACAAGTGTGCATGTGTGACTTTGCCCATGGAGAGGTGAAAGCAATGCATTGGTGCTACTGCAAAGCTTTCAATTATTGTCTACAGTAGTCAGTTGTCCATAATCTGGATAAAGTGATCCATTGCCTATCTCAGGTAGACGTAGATCGCTAGATCCCACTTGCAGCTTGTCCAGAGTGCCAGTTCTAGACTCCTGACAGGGACCCATCAACTCCTACAGCCTACACTGATCTCCCTTCATTGACTCCCACTCTGACCCCTCGACACCTCTAAGGTTGTCTAACAACCTTTTGACCTGATGCTTCTCACAGTCCCGCCAACCCCAAAGTAAACTATGGAAAATCCTGCCCTGCCCTGTCAGTCTGTTCTCTCACTCGACACCTTTAAGTCAATACTCAAAGCAAAAAAAGAAAAATACATTTCAAACAGGCTTTGAAACTTTGATCCATTTCTCTGTGCCGTGTAGTATGCAGTAGTACACACCCTTTTCTATCTTCCCAGTTTTTCCTCCATCAGTATTCGTATGGTCGTCCGAGCTCGAATGAATCAGCCACAAGAAGTGGCAGTCACAATGAAAATCAACGCTGCATGATGATTTCAGCCGAAATCATTTGTTTGCAGTCGTCACACACTGCAGTAAGATAAATAGAATGTAGGCAGAGTTGTTGTCTCTGTCAGAATAGCAGGGACCACCCAAAATAAAAGTTGCAATGCGCACGCCCCCAACCGCGACCCTACAGTGCTCTGGGCTTGTCAGCTCCTAGATCCGCCCCCTGATGTGCTTCTCAATTATGTTGACGACAATTAGTACAATGTGGCCTTAAGAATAATAAAAAGAAAGTCAGCCCTTACAGGCAATACTGTATTCAAGCATTCCTGAGAAAACATCTTCCACATTCTTCCTCCATGAGTTAGATTGATAGACCTCTACTGATCCCGCGAGAGAAACTCAGTTGCCGCGGTACCTCAGTTAGAAACACAGGACAGGTACAGGCTTGTTCCAGTTAGGCCTTTGGACTTTGGACCCACGGTACTATTCATGAACTCTACCGAAGCATCTCTATTCTGGAAATAGGGAAACATTGTATAAAAAAGCAATACAATCTCTTGGCTATTCATAATAAGATATAGATATTTGGTGTAAACTGCAAAAAGGAAGAGGGTTAAAGTGTAAAACCATGAGGAACTTCAGGTAACAGAAATTTAATTGGTTTAGTGGTTAAGAAAGAAAGCTTTAGACAAGGCTTATGGCTGAAAATCGTTACAGAGCAGAGTCTGCAGACATCATTCAAGAGATCAAAATTTACTGATGGATGATCTTGATGATGACAAATGGTTTATGATGACACCAAGAACCGTAAAGCCTAATTTATCATTGGTGGCATCATGACAGCGAAGCTCCCTTTGACAGTGCTGGATAGTATTGCGAAGACTATGTAACACTATCTGGTGTCGCTGACCTGAGGCCTTTGCTGTTGCATTATTTCAGATTGAATTCACATGCCTGAGTGTTGGAAGTTTTTTGAAAACGGAAACCTTGTAAAAAAGCTGAGTCAAAATTATTTGTGTGTATGTGTGTTGGGGAAAGGGTGGGGGGGTAAAATAATAACCCCTTGCAGAGAGACAGGGCTCACAAAAGAGGTGTTAAGAATCACATGGTATTTCATTGACAGGCCAGCTGACAATACAATGAAAACATGTATTAAAACGCATGCCATGGAAATGAGGGAAAAGCCGGCCAAATATAGCCACCATTCAATGACACAACACAAACACAGGAGGACATGAACTCACAACTGCCCCCGGGGCATCTCATCCATACCCTACCAGACCCCATCACCACAAGACACAGAGCAGCAGCACTAGGTTAAAAAGAAGAAAAAATAAATAAAAGAAATCTGAGCCTTACCATCCCTTCACTGCAACGGAAAGTGGCCCAGTAAAACTTGCAGATAAAAAAAACATGTGCCTTTCGTTGTAAGTTTGTAGAAAAAGGAAGCCCAGGGTATGCCTATCTTGAGTACATAAGATAATGCTATCAGCTGAGTGCTGGGAACCTGGCTGGTGGTGAAGCCAGAGAGGAGGCCATCTAATGGGACTTCACAGAGCTTCAGATTCAGATGCCCTTCCACTCAGTGAGTCTAGTCAATACACAGTTATGTTACGTATGTAATGTATGTACAGTCACTCAAGACAAGAGTATGCCTTCATGGAGGGACTGAGCCAACCTCCTATTGTGTAAAAATAACACCCGTGTGAACTGAGCATTTCAGCCATACTTATCTGTGGCAGTCCAAACTGCTAAATAATAATAATAAATCCCTGGGCAGATGGGGGCTGTCTCATCAGTTTGAATTATATTTCCCCGAGCCCAAAATTGTGATGGACCAATCAGAGTCAACTATTCAAAGGGAAAAAAATATGCAGTGACTTTGGAATATGTTTCGAAATGTACCTCCCTCTATACAGACGTTCCTGGCTAATATCTACAGTATGTAGTGATGATTACAGTCTGTACTGTAGCGTATGGTAATGTGTGGCCTAGTGGTCCAGGCACATGCCACATACAGTATACAGGTCTTTTTCAAAAGATTAGCATAATATGATGACGTTCATTATTTGCCATAATGTAATGAAAATTAATACATTTTCTTATATTTTAGATTCAGTACACAACAAGTGAAATATTTCAAGCGTTTTATTGTTTTAATATTGATGATTATGGCTCACAGCTTGTGAAAACCATTATGGCAAATACTGAACTTTGTCACATGTATGCTGATTTTTTTTTTCAAAGGACCTGTAGGCTTTGGCCTGACAGCGTGTTGTGTGTTTGAATCCCCTTCATGGCGACCTTTGCTGCATGTCTCTCCCCTTCTCTATATCAATAAAGGCAAAATGCCCAAAACAAATCTTGAAAAATAACAAATAGCAAAGAAATAGTACAAGTTCTACAAATCTAGAAGTTCGCATCACATACAATGTGAGATTAATTTGTTGTTAGCTTATAGATTGTGTTTTATTTTCTGCTACTACTATTTTGTGCAACAAAGAATACAATACTTGTATGGCTCAAAGGGACATTTCACTTTTTTCTTGGCATATTAGAACAATATCAATCTCACCAAAAAAGGACCTGTGTTTTCTATAGATCCATCGTGGTCAAAGAGTTTTAATTCACAAAGGGTTTGCACAGGAAGGGAGCTGGGCAGCTAAAATGAATATCATGTACTGAACCGATAAACTTAATTATTGTCTGGGATGTTCACATAAGACTGAGTAGACAATGACATTACTCAACATTCTTTTGAAAGGGAAATATCCCTTTAAGTTGTTAATGCCGCAGACCAACAGTGCAGTTGGTGGTGTTTGCATGGAGTATATTATATAGTGGGGGTGGTTCTGGCTCAGTCGCTGTGCTCTCAGAATGAACCACCTCTCTGTGAGTTCTGTGAACTCGTGAGGGATGTTCTCAAACAAAAGTTCCGATATCTTGCATCATAGCACTTACTCACTAATGTTCATGCCCACTGTGCTAATTTAAACTGTGGTGGATAATTATGTGCTGTCAAAATCAGAATACATGTTGGGGGGGGGACTTAATTACATGGGTATGATTGCCAATTTTGGCTCTTTAAAATAGTTTAAAATAAAGTACTTTACAAAAGGATTGACCGGCAAGTTCCATTGGAAAACACTACGCGCCCACGCATGTACTTGCACAATGCACACATGAAAGTCACTTGAACTTGACATGTCTCTCATCATCATCATCATGTCGACTACATCACAGACTGGTGTAAACCTAATCATTCAAAATACATGTTCGACATGGTGCTTTAAAAGTAGTATACGTAAATTCACAGACATGATAACGTTCATACAGGTTAATTATGGTGCACCATAAACGGACACCCACAGTCCACAATAATGAACAAGGCTTGTGCCCGTCAGCCACTGCTCTACTTGGGAATGAAGCAACTAGGGAATCTAATATGCAAAACCCATTCTCATAGCACCAGTTAGCTGAGGCTGAGACAGGGAATTCTACAGGTGAGGTGACTTACGCTCATTAGATCCACTGGCAGAGCTTGACCAGAGTCTTTTGTGATATTTCTGAACAACGGTGTATCACACTGACTCAATGCCGGGCATTGCACTCCCATGTTGCATTTATAGTATGATGGGTCCAGCGTTGTGGACTCTACTTGAGTTAGAAGATTTTTCAATAGGATAGCAATATGTTACTTTAACTACAGTAAAATGGACTTATTGGCCACTCCCAGACCCTCCCAAGGACCTAGGGTTAAGTAAGATTAGTTGGGTTTGCAGATGCTAATCATTTTCCATGTTAAAAGACCATTGTAATTGGTGATTAATGCATTACTGAAGACACAAACATTGTGCCACTGTGTCTGAGGGTAAAACAAAAGGCCCCACAAAAAGGAATTCTTTAGTCCAGGTCACTGTAAAGTGGTTGGAAGGCAGCTTAATAATAGACAATTTAATCGTTAACAACCTATATTGTTGCATACTACATGGGGTCAAAATGCCATACTGGGAGTCTCTCTCAAGTTCGATTCCCGGCCTGCCATGTGGCGAACAGTACAGGCATTTCTTTTAAAGAATCAACACTTCTCTCTCTGTCTCTCTCTCACTCACACACACACACACACACACACACACACACACACACACACACACACACACACACACACACACACACACACACACACACACACACACACACACACACACACACACACACACAGCATCACAGAAACATACAGCATCAGCTGCAGGATTGGCAATGCACAGCATAGAAGTAGTTGTTGTATCCTGCCCAGCATATGTATCTCAGCTTCATCAATCTGAATGTCAATTTTCATATGGCATCCTGTCAGAACATGGTATAGCCTTAACACAAGGCATTCCTACTGTTGTCATAATGTGAGTGACAGCCCCTGAGAGCACTACTGAGTCTGACCCATCAACATTAAGGGTCTTTACTTACACTGCACAGTAGCATTGTAACTCATGATAGCACTGAAGCAAATTATTAAGTATAATATAATAACTTCATTAATCACATTAAAACTCAAACTCACGATGAGAACAGTTCAAACCAAACCCAGGGCAGCAAGGACAACCCATTCTCAAAATACAACTAACTAAACACGATTGAGCGTTTTGTAGTTGCAAAAACAGGTTTGACAGTTTCTACAATGAGGAGGGACATTATTTGTCCACTGGTTATAACTGGTTATAAATCCACTGGTTATAAATCCACTGGTGAAACTGCAGTGATAAGCTTATTATCCAGCGTGTACAGTTCAATAGTGTGACACATCGCTCACTGTGTGTGTGTGTGTGTGTGTGTGTGTGTGTGTGTGTGTGTGTGTGTGTGTGTGTGTGTGTGTGTGTGTGTGTGTGTGTGTGTGTGTGTGTGTGTGTGTGTGTGTGTCACACACAGAGACAAGCAGAAAATCTGAATCACAGAATCATCTTTATTGTCACATCACAACTTTGCAGAAATTTGTATTTTTGTGCATCGTTTTTTTATTGTTTCCAGAAAGAGACAGAGATCTATATCCAAATATTATGTTGAACATGTACATGACATTTTGAAATATTAACGTGACACTAGTGCAAGAAGAGTACCGGCGTGTTGTACATGAGATTAAGGTGCAGAATATCAGCGTCACTTTCAACCACCTGGTCCAAAAAAGGTTGTTACAACGTACATACTACAGGTAAAATCCATAGGTAGGTCCATGAGAAAAGCAAAATTCCATGGCCAACAGCCGATAACACGCAGCGGTCATGCCTTAATTGTTCAACAGTCTTGTAGCTGGATGGAAGATGTTCATTGTGTGGGTACGACAGTAGACCGCTTTGCCTGGCTACCGTCATTGTAGTCATTGTGGCTGTGGTGGTGCTGAGCTTTGACTTCTTGTACAGTTTCTGGAACGAAGGGAGCTTGAGGGGACTGCACCACAGCAGGATTTTTCTCTTTCCATAGCAGGCTGTAACACAGCCTAGAAGGATGCTTTTCAATTTAGCTGTTGTAGTGCAATCTGGGAATGTGGGGCTGACTCTGTGCTTCTTCAGGAACTAGTATTTGCTGCTGGCCCTTTAGTTTTTCCTCACATAGTGTGATGTGTGTGTGTCCCACTTCCTCGATGTGTAAGTCCTTGATCCGCTGCTTGGTCTTTTCGACATTGAGGGTGAGGCTGTTATGCTGGCAACAGTGTGCAAGTTAGCTGATCTCATCCCTGTAGGCACACTCATAGTTTGTTGATAATCCAACCTGTCATTGTCATCAGCATACTTCAGGGTGATGTTGGAGTCCTGTGTGGCTGGGCAGTCAACCGTGTGTACAAAAAAAGCAGACACCAGATAGAAAACAATATCTTAATAGTATATATCCCACTGGAATAAACCTAAAGCACACTATCTGATACTTGAAGCTCCTCAAAAATCAAACTAGAGAACTAGCCAAACTAATAAATGCATAGAGTATACCCATACCAATACATAAGAGACACTTGCTTCCCACAGATTCAAATGCAACACAACTCAAAGATGAATGTTTGTGTATATTCCTGCAATGTCTTCAAGTCTTCTCAATCAATACATATAAAACATACGCTGTGCATGTAAAGAGAGGAACTTTAAAATACTTTTGAAGAAAACACTGCTATTTTTCGCACAATTTGAAACTATTAAACAATTTGAAAGTTCCACTGCTATTCAATTACTAGTAAAAACTAAGTCTTGGTTAGCCTGATTTATGGGATAAATGAACAACATAAGAACATTTTGAAAAGGTATCATGGGTGTTTCTATATGGCACATGTGACCTGGTAGTACTGTCTGACAGACTGACACACGAATGGAGCTCTGACCTGGCTAATCTGTTAAGTGGATTAGAAATGGAGCCCATGGCCCACTAAGGAACTCTATGAAACTACGTTGCTTATACTATATTAACTAGAAACACACACATATTAGTGGTTAGACTCAAAACATCGGAGTTAGAGAGGATACATAACCAGGTTATTGCATATTGGTATCGATGGATGGATGGATGGATGGATGGATGGATGGATGGATGGATGGATGGATGGATGGATGGATGGATGGATGGATGGATGGATGGATGGATGGACGATTAACACCATTTCTCATTGCTTAAAATGTCGAATATTGTTTTAGGGATTATAAAAATCACTCCAACCCAATTTCCCTGGCTGGTTGCTGAAAACAACTGAAGACTACTTTCAGTTTCACTCTATGTATGAGGATATCATGCATTTTATGGATGGACTAACCTTTAACATATCCCTGATACAAAGGCCATAACATACACGCACCAATGCATTTACATCAAATTAAAAGCGTATAATTACTGGAGCAAGTTGGTGGTGCATATTAAAGCTGCACTTGCACACAGCAACTCCAGTCTATACTAACAGGCTCGATGCTGCCAGTGTTGATGCTGATGGGATTATACCACAAAGAAATAAAAAATTATAGTTCAGATGGAGTCTGAGTGCTTACCCAGACGAGCATGAATACCTCATTTAGCTTCTGTATTCTTTTTCTATGCATATTTGTTGGTAGAGCACTTTATCAGGTATTGACCAATCTGGGAACTAAATCGTTACCAAGAAATTTCTTCACCAATGTGTTTCTAATGGTGTCTAATAATGTGTACTAAAAGGTTGAAATTCAACTCCTGTGGGGAACCTCACAAACAAACAAGCCAAAGTCAGGATACTAGTCACAACCTATACAAGTGCGCACACGCACGCACACCCATGCGCGCGCACACGCATGTGCATACACACACACACACACACACACACACACACACACACACACACACACACACACACACACACACACACACACACACACACACACACACACACACACACAAACACACACACACACACAGAGCTGAAAACGGCCATAGCACTTGCCCCAATGTGCTGACTAAGCACATTCATGCTGATGGTTATGGCTGTTTTTCGCCCAAGGAGTGTTTACTGAGCAAAACTAATGTGATTGGAATGGATTTAGCATCATGAATCATAAAAAAACCCTAGTTATATGTAGCACATACAGCTCTATACTGTATGTATTTTGCATTCTACAGGTTGTAAATAGTACCCTTTGACCTGTTTTGAATGAGCTTTCTATGGGAGTTGAATTTCAATCTTTTAGTACATGCTATTAGACACCATAAAAAAAACATTGGTGGACATTCCGTGGTAACGACTTTGTTCTCAGTTTTCAAAACTTTGATTTAGTATGGGCATAAAAGTGTGATGAATATGAGAAAAACCTCATAAGGATGTTTTGAGTCTGCAAAAAAAGGGCTTTCCAACCTATGGCTGCCTCTGATGTTAGAAAAATGGACACTGTTACAGGAAATGGGGTTTATGTTTAACAGTGTGTTACTACTATGTATGAGCTAACATCACTTTAAGAGTAGCCTACTACAACACCACATAAACGCACAAACAGTAATTGAAATCTCTTCCTGCTTTTAAACACACACCCTAAACGGGAACGACTCAGGATGTTGACGTCAAAACGAACAACCTATGACAGACTGCTCTTTGCATGGACGCTACTGTGGCATTCAACCTACATCAGGTACTGTACAATTACTTGGCTAAGCTTGCACCTTCCAGTCAATATCTAGTTTAGTTTAGTCTAGTATAACATTTATTAAACTTGAGTAATAAAATCTGTGGACACTGGACAGTCAGCTGCACTCTAGTCTACATCCATGTACTGTACATATATTCTGATCTTGATTTAAAAACTGCATTAAGCACCTTATTATGATCCCTGGCCTAAGGATAAAATGCACACACACACATGCACACATGCATGTACACACACACACACACACACATTACACAAAAAATAGGCTACCTACTGAACAGGGTTTGCAATTTCAAAGCAACTGCAAAGTGTTAGTTGAAGAACATAAACAATTATCCCATCCACAGCCCCACCCCTCACACCCATTGTACACCCAGAGCTCATCTAAACATTCATACTTCAGAGTATAATCCTCCAGCAGACATACCAGCGGTTCAACAGACCAGGTCCTCATGATGGACCCATTCATGATCTATCAACAACACATTCTGTCAGATGAAGTACGAGACACCAGACACATTCCTTTATCCATTAACAGTTAAATATACATAAAAAAAACCTCCTATAATAACTAATAACACTGTATTTTTGTTCAAGCACAAATAATATGGATTCCTAGAATTGTTTTCAATACTTAATATCATATTTTATTTCTAATGGTTTGAGCCCAAATCACCACTGATGTAGCCAGTCCTTGTCATTTCTTTCGGACAGTTTAGCTGCAGTACCATAATGTCGGGGATGGTGGCGGCGCTGGTATGCGGGATATTTTATAGTAGAGTCATTATACTATAATATAAGCCATATAATACTGATGCTAGATAAAACCAGGCTTGTTTAAACTTCATGTCAACTTGGAAAAACAACAATTGTAGATAAAATCAACAATGTCGAAACTGAAGAGTGAAGGAGAGGTGGAATTATACAAAGCAGGGTGCATTGATGACATCATTATGAGGCCAATATCAAACAAGCTATTCCGGAGAGCAATTTTCATTAAAGTGCCTATGTGATACGAAAGCTTGATTGTTCAAACCAGATAATGTGTCGGGATAGAAAACAGCCATGGGAGCACCAAAAACACATACAAAAATAAAATAAAGAATAAATAATAATAAAGAATGTCATGTCATTTCCCCTTTAACTCCAACATTGAAGCAATATGCAAGCAAACAAATAGCTTCCAGGCCAGGCAGGGTATACAAAGACAAAATGCATTTGCTTCCTGATAGCAAATTCAATCAGTCAATCAGCTATGCCTTCCACTTTGCTTTGCACTTGAATTGAGTTGTGACCATGTCAGGTGAGTGACACAGTGACACAGAGAACCTTGGTCGCAAGTCTGATTTTTTTTTTCTTTCACTTCTTTTCGATTCATTTATTTTTAATACTTGACAATGGGTTTGAATTTCAATTATTAATTAGGAGAGTAATATCTTTACTTTACTTATGACCCCTTGGAAAAAGTAATAATATTACATTACTTACATATTAATATTACATTACATATAGTACTATTACATTACTATAATCAAAGAATAATATATATTGCAATATTACTTTCCCAAGTCCCCCCTCCCACCTGCAAGTCCCCCCTCCCAACTGCGATAACTTGCAGTGTATATCCTTTGTGCAGAATGTTGCGGTGGATTAGGATCTACAGTACAACTGCACATCTCTGTTTTTATCTATTGATAGCTTGTAAATCTATTCTATTTTCACACACAACAACAACCTCAAAAGTAATTTGTCACTAGGCATGTTTTGGCAGAGTAACATATTACTTATTATACATTTTGAGTAATGAGTAATAATCTTTACTTTTGCTGGAAAAGGTAATAATATTACAGTAATAGGTAATGTTTAGTTAGTTACTGCCCAACACTGATCAGGGTTGAGGCAATGAATTTCAAGTGGACAGTTACCATTGGCATACTGTATGCAGGGAGCGAGGAAGCAGGTTCTTCACATTTCATAAATATAAGCTATGTACTATGATTTTTGCCACAAGCTATGTCCGGCATCCCCATAGGCATAGACTATAGTGACTGTGATGTTGCTCGACTGCGAGTGGAACTGGCTTCAGGTCTATAACGCCACAGAAAAGTCGTGGCAAAGAGAGGTGCTGGCTCAATCGTTCTATAGGACTTTGATTTAAATGCATGGCAAGCAGCGGATCCTGCAAGTCTGACATTGTATAGACAATAAATCGCAGTCCTATAGCTCTGACGGAGGTGGACCTGGCTTCACGCCTATCATATACATACAACGCCAGGGAGAACACCATTGAATAGAGAAACTACTACTACTCGGCCCATATCCAACACACTTTGCTAGTTTGGGGATGCCCCAAGTCAGGATAGATGACAGTGTTAAAGGTAATAGAGGCAACTTTAGAGTGTACAAACACTGTGTCTGTAAACAGATTTGTTTAAAACCAAAATCTAACTCCACCTTACCTCCACTCTATTGGCTCTTTAAAATACTGAGACTGCTGTGCTGCGATTGGCTGAAAGTAAAACGCTGCCTCACCCACACAACCCCACTCTCACATTAGCACCGCACTCCCTGAGCCCGACAAATGTTTTGTTTTCATGATTTGTTGACAACAACAAAGTTCTGGACCGTCTGCAGGACAAAGCAAGTGTCTGTCTGCACACTGCAGCCAAACAGCTGCAGCATCAAAGTAGAAGCCTTTAAGCACATACAGTACACTGTTGCATTGATCATTACACACAGTACCACAACGCAGGACCAGCCTAGTTAAATATCAATGGTCCATTATCTGACCTGTAGTGTACGTGTTAAGCAACATGCGTCTTTTAAATAGTGTCCCACCAAAGATAAAATCAGCGATGCAACAGAGAACAAATGTCTAGACTATGAAAACCTGCAAAACCAGACAGTCAGTCTGTCCGTCAGTCACAATTACATACTGTATATGGCCATCAGTCTGTCAAAAATATGAAATGCAAGATGTAAGAAATGTAAGAAATAGTTTGCACACTGTTGAACAGCTCCCAGACAGTTTATTCTAGTCTTTGGGACAACGTTTTTCATCCAAACGACTTGTATAAACTGCCTGGGAGCTATTAAACAGTGTGCAAACTATTTTTCCTTTTCTGTACGTTCCACATATGGCCATCTCCATTTACGAAGATCATGACAATGACCCGATCAAACCCTGGATCGCCATAAATGGAGGAGATTGGATCATCACCTAGTTCTCCATATCAAAGCTGGGCCTGTTCTAACAATCCATATGTTGAAACTTCCCCATCTGTCCTTCAACTTCAATGTCCATTGAAACTCTAGATGGCCCTGCCCTAAAGTTACCAGTAATGGCCTTAAAGCCAGTAATGGCTTTAAGGCCATTACTGGTAACTTTAGGCCAGAAAAACTAAAACTAAAGTTCGCAACAGGGCTAAAAAAAGGCGAGGTGCTGGTAGTGGACTATGAATAGTGGTGGTACCAGTGCTCTTCGTTCAAGAGACCCCAGGATGAGGGCTTTTGTACGAGAGAAGGCTGTATACATAATGACTCACTGAACAATCTGTTCATGTGATACCAGACCTACTGTATGTCTCGGTACATAGATCATCTGATGAGCAGAGCCACACCGCCATACTAGCATGCAACAGCTTTGTAATGGTCTATCTATGGTCAATCTGAGCCGAAGTGTGTCAATGAAGTGTGTGTGTTCATAAGTCTAACAAACTTGCTGCTGTCCAGGCCTGCGCAAACTAAGAAAAAGACAGTTCCTACTTTATACTGTGATATTTGTAGGTACATAATGGCATTTTAGGTACTGTACATTATGCCACTGCCCTTGACCAAGGTACAGGCATTACAATGGATTTGGTCCCCAAGCGGTACACCGTGACTGCTCATTGCTCCTAAACAGTTAAAGATGGGTCAAATGCAGAGGACAAATTTGAATAATAATTCCTATGTTGCTCTCACCCCTAGGTAAATTTAGAGTTGCCATTTATTTTCAGCCTTTATCCCAACTCGGTCATTAAGTCAATTAAATCTATCCGACACACTGCTGTTGTCCTCACCTGTCAGTGAGAGGAGCCCCCCCCCCCCCCACACACACACACACCATTACATTCTGTTCAACATCCATCAACTGACAGCCAGGCACTGCCCCAGCCGTAGACACTAGCATAGGGGCAAAGCCAACACAGCCAAATGTGTTTGTGTACTGTAGGCACTCGGCAAGCCAGGTGCACTATTCAAACCCTATAGATTCTGCGGTGCATTGTTGCTCTCCTACCTAGCTTCCTGGTTATTGTTTTTTTGTTTGTTTGTTTTATTCATGTAAAGGACCCCCAAATTAATAGGAATTTGTCCGCAGAGCCCCATCTGAAAATATTTTGTGCCAGGGACCCCCATTATACATCTGCTAATAAAGTTGTCAAACTTAACATATATAGTATAATAGTCACTTATTTGCCCTGTTTGCATTCACTGGACACATTTGTTTCTCAAAATATGGCAACAGTGCTGATTACCTGCATTACATATTCACAAGGGTGCAACACTGGATCCCTAATGTAAACGAATCATCTCCCCAGAAAGTAGCCAATATACAAGTGCACAATGTTGACTTGTGAGCTTGTAGATCTGTGATTTTTTGCTGAATCTTCCACACAGAATCATGACGCTCCGGCCCATTTGGTTAAATAACTTTAAACCAAAGAAGAACGCACTCTGGTCTGGTTCTAAAGCAGCGCCTGCTGTGTTTCATTCACACAACCCAGTCCTGAACCAGCTCCAGTATGAACCCAGGTCCCAGGCACATGAGAAACTCTACTACTACAGCGATTCACAACAATACAGTAATGAAGATAAAATGAAACTTAAAATATAGTAGATTAGTTCCACTGATTCAAACCAGACCACGGTCGATAGATTGATCATTGAAATAAAAATACACATGCCACCGACATACCAATGGCATACCAATCTGCCCACCTCACACAACAGCCGACGGGCCCCGAACACTAAGAGGTCTTGTTCAAAGTGGGCTCAGAAAAGTTTGGGAACCGCTGATCTATTGTTTATCACCACCACTCTGATGCCATTCGCAGCGCAATGCACCTCAACATCCCTGTGAGAGAGTGGATCAAAGTTTGATTTCTTCACCTAGGGTTAATGCAGCTAAATCCACTGCTGTTACCCAATGGCAACATTGACCTCTGGGGGCTGCGCTGCAGTACAACAGCAGCAGTGCAGTATGGATAATCATTTATGAGATAAAATACCTCAGCTCACACCCCATCTCTTTTCTCTCCCTCGAATAGAAAACAACATTGCAGTTGAGAAGATTTTCTTTTTAACCAGGCAATCCTTTCACAATTTCACGAACCCATTCTGACCTTTTGCCAGTAGGCCTACATCTTGTCTATCTATTTCCATTCCTAGTTTCCAAGATCAACATGACTTAAAACATTGTAAATGATAAATCTGCTCCTCGTATTTAAGTATCCACTTGCGAGAAGGTGCAACAATAGGGAGAGAGACAGAGAGAGAATTAGAGAGAGAGAGAGAGAGAGAGAGAGAGAGAGAGAGAGAGAGAGAGAGAGAGAGAGAGAGAGAGAGAGAGACAGACAGAGAGAGGCTCTCTGAAATTTGGCTAGTTTCTTTAAACAGAAGAGGCGCTGCTGGCCTTTCTTACACAGCACGTCTGTGTTTAAGTGAAATTTTAGCCTGTTATCAATAACTGTCCCAAGATATTTATACTTGCTGAGTCGCTAACAAACTCCACTGACTGCCCTTCAATCACACTGCTCTAGAGGAGCTAATGGATGATGCCGAAAATCAACACACATACAGTATCTTTGGTCTCGTTAACGTTGAGTTGTAGGAATGCCTCTTTACACCAGGAAGCCATCTACAACTACGCCATGACTGACCTCAGTATCGCCCAACAGACTAACAATAACGGAAGCGTCTGCTAATTTATTTAATAATGTGTCTGTCTGCATATTAACTTCTGCAGTCATTTGTGTACAGGATGAATAAGAGTGGGGAAAGAACACAATCTTGGGGTGAGCCAGTGGAGGATGTTAATTCACCTCACAGTTTCCCATTCACCCTCACCCTCTGGGTTCTGATAATGAGGAAATCCAGAACCCAGCCAGTAATACCGGATCCCAAGCCAAAGTTGTTAACTATTTTTTCAACTAGTATGTGTAGCTGAATGGTATTAAAGGCTGACGAGAAGTCAACAAAAAGCAGCCTAGCATGTTTCTTGTTGCCTTCCAGATTTTAGGTAGGTCCTCACAGTAGGTTCATGTGAGGTGAAGGTGATGATGGTGACACCCCTCTCTTAGCCCTGTAGGCAAATTGCATAGGGTCCAGGTAAGACTTGTTTTTAACAAAAGCTCTTCCTTAACAAGACTTTCAAATGACGGACGTCAATGCTACAGGCCTGAAGTCATTTAGAGTTTTTGGATGAGGAATCTTGGCTACTGGAACTACAACGTTTCCATAAAGATGGCACCCTCTGCTGCGTAAGAGATAATTGAAAAATAAAATGAAATATAGGGTCCAGCTGTTCTGCACAGACAGTAAGCAGACAGCCACCAATGTTGTTGGGGCCTGAACTTTTCTTAGATTTACACTTTTTAAAAGCACCTAATCACACTAAGCTCATCAAATGAGACATTGTGAGCATTAGATTTCACCAGCTGCCCTTTAAGCTCACAGTACTGTTCTTTAAAATCATGGATATCAAATCTTGTGTAGAACTTATTAAAGTCTTCTGCTAGCTGCACCAAGCTGTACATTAGTCCTGCCTTGTTCCTTAAGGCCTACAATACTACTCCAGGCAGAGACCATGTTATTCATCCTAAGCTGATTTTCTATTTTGTCTTTATATCAAATTTTCAGCTCTGATTTCTCTTTTAATCTCTTTCTTGATGTTCCTCATCTCAATGAGATTCCCTTCTCTGAATGCTTCTGCCTTCCTGTGCAATAGCCCTTTAAGGGCCCACTTTGTTATCCATGGCTTACTGTTGGGATATACTGTACTTTAACAATTTTAACAGGAATCACAGTATTCTCGCAGTAAGATGTCCAGCTACAAATAACATCAGTTAGTTCTAATAGTTCATCAATATCATTGCATGACTCAGGGTCACACTCAAAGATCTGTCAGGGTCCATTTGGTTACCAACTCTCCAACATTTGACTGAGGACCACCTTGATGAACCTTCTAAGGAATGTCCTCATCGGGCACTTTTTTGTCATATACCGATATGACAAAAAAGTGCCCGGTATCTGCAAATAGAGAGGAACAGAAACGCCCCTAATGGGCGTAAACGTTTTCGCTTCTAGCCCCGATCCCTGTTCTGGGGAAAGTAAAGGCAATAGGAGAGAATGGGATTTTGTCAACAGCGACAGCGCAACTCTCCACTATGGTTCAGTTTGCCCCAGAGTGGGAGGTGCTATGACATGCCGTTGGTACCCACTATACTGTATGGATATTGGGAAGGTATCAGTATCTGCTCGTAATGACAAAATAGGGCAGATACTGATACTTCTCTGATACATACAGTAATTGGCGAATATGCCAGTCAAACACAGATCAGCTCTGTTAGTGGTATTGGTGGTTGTAGGCTATACCAAACCAAGCACTCATTGCCATTCCAAAACGCCCCCTGAACAAAACAGGTCGCACAGCTTCGCCTATACTGCTCCCACCCTGTGGAATGAGCTCCCCTTGGAGATCAGGCTCGCCGAGTCTGTCCCCCAATTTAAATTCCTACTGAAGACACACTTTTATAGATTAGCCTTTTATCAATACCATCTCTAACCTGTACTTATCTCTCTTTCTCTCTGATGAGATAGAAAGTAGAGCTTTGAGCTCACACCATGTCTTGTAAGAATGTGCAGCATAGCACGTCAAGGCCACAGCGAGATAGTGAGTTATCAGAGATAGTACAGCGGGTACAGCAAGGGACGGAGTACAGGCTAGGCAGAATTCTCCGGGACGAACACAGCGTTGGACCTGTGCTTTGAGGGGCGCCCCGGCCAGAGAGCTGATATAATGTGAATCTTGGTTCGCAGTATAACAGGTCGTATTTGCTTTCAATCATATAATGTTCATTTGCTGTTCATATTCCTATCATGAGAGGGATACAGTCGATCCCATTGTATAGAAAATAAATATGTCTGGGTCCCACAGAAGTTATGTCTACAGCCTCTTATTGGACTTTAAAGGTGGTCGAACATATACCGACGCATTAATGGTGACCCCGACGTGTCGATCCTTGTCCAATAGGCTGCATGGTTCTTTTGACCGTTCATAGCAGTTTTCCCATGGTTCTGGGGTGGCAGACAGGGCCCTAAAATATATGCATTGTTATGCAGATCTACCACGCTATGACTATGTGACGACTGCTGTCTTTTGAAAAATGTTTTTGTAGGTTTCTGAATAACAAGTTATGTGATATGAAATGAACAGCATTTGGGAAAAAAAATTGCTATGGCTGCGCTATATACGCTTTGCGCTAGACAGTGTTGTTGTAAATAGCCTCGGTACTATTTGCGTTTTATTTGCGTTTTAATCTTGTAGCGATGTTTGCTGTGGGAACGTACCGTTTACCGGCTATCGTTTGCTTACTCGTATGCTATGCGGTGCTTTTTTGTTATTGATTATGCTATCTCATCCTAAATGTGTGCGGGTGTGCGAAGATGTGTGCGTCTGTGAGAGTGTTTTGCAGGCACGGAGCCGCTTCTCAGTATACAATTGTTAGTTTGAGGCTTAGAGAGTAAAGGGTTTAACAGCTGGGTGAGTGTGTGTGCGTCGGTCTTTGTTATTTGTGGGGACAGACGTCTGGCAACACTGTAACCTCGTAGGGATATCAAGCCTTATGGGGACCATGTTTTGGATCATTTAAATCCATAGAAAAGAGAAAAGTATTGAATTTAGCTAATAGAACGTTATACTCTTGTATCATGCCTGATTTTTTTTCAGGGCAGCGATATGTCTAGAAAGGGGTGTCCCACCATGTAACAAAAACAAGTATGTGTGTGTGTGTGTGTGCTTACTGAAAAGTGAGACATTGCGGGAGACAGGTCCACTTACACCCCCCCCCCCCCACACACACACACACACCCTATGCATTAAGGTGTTAATATATTACAACAAAATTAACACGTTCACACAATGGAGTCAGATTGAGGTCCGGTGGGAGAAAGATAACGCTAGGCAGAGAGTGGGAATGTGTTTTATCTAAGATAGGTGGGTATATCTGGTGCGGACATTCCATTCTAAGACATGACAACCCTAAACTATCCCATAACAATTCTGTTTGCCGGGGAACAAGACCAGTGGCACGCGGCACCTTATCAAACCCTCCACCCCCCAACGCCACCCGACAGGGAGAGGGACTGAGGAAGCAATGTCAGTTGGTTGTCATACCCCCCCCCCTCCCCCCACCCAAACCCCCTCCCGGTCCCAGAGCACGTGAAACCACTGGTGCGCACATACACATAGACAATGAGAGTACAACTTGGATTCTAGATTTCAATGGGAAATGTTAACACTTTCCCCGCCAGGGGCGGAAGTATATGTCACAAATTTAGAGCATCTTTAAAAATTTTGAAAATCATTTATAACATTATTGCAGCAATTGACCACATGGAATTTGGTAAATAATAGTTAACTAAAACTAACTAACTAAAGAATGAATAAATACAACGAAACATAAACAAAAAAAAAAAAAAAAACATAGAATTAAACAAACAAACAAACAAACACTTAATTGAAACTAAGGGAAACATAAGAGAAAGGAACGGAATAATAATAATAATAATAATAATAATAATAATAATAATAATAATAGGGAAAAAATATCACGATACTCAAGTAATTATGTCTTAAGAAAAACTAAAATTAATCTAACTGAAATTATAGACAAAATACTGCTAGTTTTAAACACCAGTTGTATGCATACAAAGTGAACGATTAAAGTATATATAACACAAATGTGTGTATTATCAAAAGTTTGAATTGACCAAATAATAATAATATAA
This sequence comes from Benthosema pterotum, assembly GCA_039105355.1. Lineage (NCBI taxonomy): Eukaryota > Metazoa > Chordata > Actinopteri > Myctophiformes > Myctophidae > Benthosema > Benthosema pterotum. The sequence continues at coordinate 22,207,724 of CM076976.1, forward strand.
TAAAGAATAAGAATAATAATTGACCAAAGTTAAATTTCCAAATCAAATCTAAAAATAGAGCTAATCAAGGAGTCTAATGATTTTGATTTTTTATTTTATCCACATAACTGAAAATCACTCAAACTGTATTAAAAGGAAATATCTAAAACGATTATACTCTAAATAGGGTAAGTGATAGTATATGTGCCATTTGACAAACAAGGCATGTCCTCCTTAAAGGTACATTAAAAACAGTTTTGCAAGTAAAATGCTGCTTCTTTAAATATATATACACAATTTGCACAATACCGATAATTCCAGTTTCTCACCTGGCCAGTGAGGAGCTATCATTAATATTATTGTTATACTTATAATAAGGGTGATACTAACAATGGGGCAGCTGTGGATTGGTAGGGGGAGCAGGTTGTCAAGTGCAGAGGTTCGAAGCATAGCTCCTCCTGTCTACATGTCGAAGTGTCTTTGGGCAAGACACTGAACCCCAAATTGCCTCCAATGGTCAGTGTGCACTCGCCACCATTGTATAGTGTATAGTGTATGAATGAATGCATGAAGACCACCTTGGGAGTGGCAGTCGACTATATAAAAAAAAAAAAAAAGAAAGAAAGGATGGCCAAAGTCCCCACCAGGGTTTTGGGGGCCATGTGTTTTACATGAGATGTCGTGTCAAGGGACACTGGACAAAGTCCGCACCAGAGTTGCGGCCACGTGAAGAAAAGAGAAAATAGAATAGAAAAGAGATGTCGTGTCAAGGGACACTGGACAAAGTCCGCACCAGAGTTGCGGCCACGTGAAGAAAAGAGAAAATAGAATAGAAAAGAGATGTCGTGTCAAGGGACACTGGACAAAGTCCGCACCAGAGTTGCGGCCACGTGAAGAAAAGAGAAAATAGAATAGAAAAGAGATGTCGTGTCAAGGGACACTGGACAAAGTCCGCACCAGAGTTGCGGCCACGTGAAGAAAAGAGAAAATAGAATAGAAAAGAGATGTCGTGTCAAGGGACACTGGACAAAGTCCGCACCAGAGTTGCGGCCACGTGAAGAAAAGAGAAAATAGAATAGAAAAGAGATGTCGTGTCAAGGGACACTGGACAAAGTCCGCACCAGAGTTGCGGCCACGTGAAGAAAAGAGAAAATAGAATAGAAAAGAGATGTCGTGTCAAGGGACACTGGACAAAGTCCGCACCAGAGTTGCGGCCACGTGAAGAAAAGAGAAAATAGAATAGAAAAGAGATGTCGTGTCAAGGGACACTGGACAAAGTCCGCACCAGAGTTGCGGCCACGTGAAGAAAAGAGAAAATAGAATAGAAAAGAGATGTCGTGTCAAGGGACACTGGACAAAGTCCGCACCAGAGTTGCGGCCACGTGAAGAAAAGAGAAAATAGAATAGAAAAGAGATGTCGTGTCAAGGGACACTGGACAAAGTCCGCACCAGAGTTGCGGCCACGTGAAGAAAAGAGAAAATAGAATAGAAAAGAGATGTCGTGTCAAGGGACACTGGACAAAGTCCGCACCAGAGTTGCGGCCACGTGAAGAAAAGAGAAAATAGAATAGAAAAGAGATGTCGTGTCAAGGGACACTGGACAAAGTCCGCACCAGAGTTGCGGCCACGTGAAGAAAAGAGAAAATAGAATAGAAAAAAATGTGTTTAACATGAGATGTCGTGTCAAGGGACACTGGACAAATTCCGCACCAGGGTTTGCGGCCACGTGAAGAAAACCGGTTTTTAACATGTTAAATGGAAAATGTATGAGATGGCACTACAGTCTGTGACTGAGAGTACACTCATGTAAAAAAAAAAAAAAAAAAAAAAAAACAGAAACAAGTAGGGGGTTAGTCAATCAGCTTTTGTAGCTGCTTGGATTTCTTGGTTGTACACAAGACTCGAGTTTTGGTAGCTAAGAGTAATCCCCCTGAGAGCGCTGACATGTCATAATATATTGCAATTGCTTATTTTATTTTTCTTTATTTTATTTTACCTTATTTTATTTTATTTATTTATTCTGCTCCTGTGGCCAAGGCCTGGTTTACGGGCCAGCAGAACTGATATCATCTCACGTGTGGGGTAAGTAAAGACATTGAATGAATGCAGGAGTGAATGTAGCAGACAACACCGACTTAGGCCGTAGGCCTGTGGCTTGAATGGTTCTATGTATAACCTTGTGAACGGCTGTTTTGACAGCCTGATCTTGAAGTTGTATGTGTCTATGTCATGGAAAACAGCCATGTAGTTGATACAGCTTGGTGTAGACGTACACTAAGTTGTGGAGACCGTGGTGTTTGTTTTACATACCATAAGTTTTTATTGTTTGTATAGACCAGTATAGGTGTACATCTGTATGAGGAAGTTAAAGTTGATCAGAACAGCAGACAGAATCATACAATTCTGTACTCAAATATAGTTCACTGTAGCAGAATACGGTAACCAAAGAAATATATATATAAAATAATAATCTTAATTTTAAACAATGAGTTACTCCATATAACAAAAACAAATGTAACAAACAAATACCAGAAATATCTTTGACAATTACAATACAAGTACTGCAAGGATAATTAGTCCGTTTACAGACCAGACTCAGAGCAAAACAGTAACCAATCAGAGATTATTCTACTGCAAGATCATTTTTAATGGGCTGGTCTGAAATTTGAGAAAAAGATTGAAGAGAGTCTGGGTCCTAGAATCAACAGCGTTCCAAAGAATAGATCCTCTACTCTTGTCTTATTGAAAAAATTATAGGGTAGATACAAATATTCCGCTTGGCGAGGGACATAAGAATGAATATCTGATTAAGAGAAAAAAAAGAAATGATGAAAATTGAATTGAAACCATTTGGAAGTGTATGAGAGTCGTAAGTAGCCTTTGTACACAAATATAAATATCTGCAGGGATTTTACCGGCAAGACAGACAGAATGTTTAGTTTCTAAAAAAGGGGGAGCAGATGGTTCGACTCAATACGAGAAGGGCTTAAGTGCTAACAATTTTGTTTAAAGTAAAACAATTATTTTGAAGAATAGATAAATAGAGGGTCAGCCCATATCATGATACAATAGGATGGGTAAGGAAAAAAAAAACTCAAACTAGTGTAAGAAACAACTATCCTTTTTCCAATTTAAGTTATTATCAATCATGATACCTAATAACATTGAAGCAACTTGATTGATTTTCATGGCGTTGCTGACAGACTTGCATCCTCCCCTGAACACCTGCTACTATTAGTACAAAATAAAATTAATTATCTACCTTCAGTGGTAGCTTATTTGTCTGAAACCAATCCACAGGAGCTTAGATAAGTTTTCATTTGCTTCTATAATTAGTTTGACAAAACTCTCATGTGACTTTATAAGGTACCCAAGCAAAAAAAACATTTATATATATATAAAAATTAACGCGGTCAGCATTAACTAGTTAATCGTGAGTTAACTCAACCACGAGTTAACTCGATCAATTTTATTAGTGCGCGATTAACGCAATAAAAAAAGCAAAAGCCAAGTGGGTCTTCTCACGTGGTTCGATTGCGCCAAAGGTAGATACATAAGTGTTAAACATCTGCATCACTCAAGTTAATTTAAAATAAGTCTACACAATTGGAGAAAAGACTCTAATAAGTTCTCAGGTTAGCTCTAATGGTTCCAACATCAATACAGCTTGGAATTATGGATGAAAATACACGTTATCAAATGTGGTCTGTGGCTCGGTCAAACGATGAATATTGGATAATATAATGATGGATAATATAACAATGGATATGCAAAAATCCCATTAGGCAGACAAATATATACTCCAATCTCGCAGTCACTAAGTCAATTATTGATACTTTTAAGATCTAGATTAGTGTAGGGCATTTATGTCAAACTCAAGACTGCGGATTCAAATCTACATCCTTAAATGAATCTCCTTAGGCCCGCAGGAAGACATTTAATTACTATTAGAACTAGTACCTGTGTGTTGAAACACCGTCTGGCGCACAACGTGGCACACTGGGCATTTGCACCGACGTCCCTGGTAGGATATTAGGGTAGGGTTATCCAAAACATTCCAATTAGAAATGACCGCATTCACTCTGCAATGACGTAGGAGTAAGATGCGCAATGACATGACGAAGACTCATTAGCTCTGCAATGACGCATGAGTAGATGGCCAATGACATGACAAAGACTTACTAGCTCTGCAGTCTGCACTAACGTAGAGACACAATGACGAAGACCAACACTAAGTGTATAATATTAATTACTACATACATGGGTATGTCCCCATTTCCCCATACACGATATTTGACACAGTTTGCCAGCATGACGACTTGGACAGTTATTAAGTGAATAAGTGAAATAGTTATAATTTGGCTAAACCATAACAACAGTTTTCACATCATGCATGGAAATGGGAAGTAAAGGTATGGAAACACACTGAAATACTTAAGTTGAGAGAGAATTATCTAATAATTACTCGTAACTAATGTACAGTATCTAAACAAATATACACTGTACAATATCTAAATAAATGACCATCTATTTGCATATTACAACGTATTAGCCTCAAACGAGAAACAAAATATTGAGTTAGTAAATAGTAAGTAAACGCAAAATGACAACACACAAAAGATTATACAATAAATATATATTTATGTACCTGATCAAGTGTTGCTCTGGTGCTCAAGGGCGCTTCGACTAAAATCTGACGTTGATTGGGACATCAACAAGAACTCATTGGTATGTTGTATGCTTTTAACTCATACTAACCCTAGACATGGTACAGATAACACCTAATAAACAGCAATTCCACGAAAATAACAAAAAAAAACTGTCTACACCCCACCCACCACCATCCAAGACCAACATGCTAACTAGAAATACTGCAATTAAAAAAAAAATGTAGAGTGTGATTGCCGCAGTCGCTTGTTTTAGCCCCTTGCATTAATTTTGCCAGTCAGTTATGATGTCGAATTTCAATTCAACCCAGTGATCATATGCAATTAGGAGGGGATGTATATGCCCCAAAACATGTTTTTGGCATTGGCTACATTTTACACTGTTGTGGCGCCTCCCACAAAAAAAAAAAAAAAAAAAAAAAACGGAAATAATTTTGTCTCCCTGTTGGTTCCACCACTCACAACATGTGATTCAAATCTGGGGAGGTTGGGACAATTGGTGATTGAATTGTTGCATTTTTTTGTAAAATAGGCCCCTCCCTCTAACTTTGGTAGTAAATTACGGCCAAACGATACGCATAATAAAAAAATTGTGACAGGCCACTTTTATCAGGTAGCTCCAGATAGTATGTGCGCAAAATTTTAAGCTGTGGAGGAGTAGGGTGCCAAACTTAGTTACCTAGAGAAAAGAATAATAATGCGGAATAAAGTGTTACAATTACAACAGTCTGGTTGCAACCACACTAACTAATGGACATACAAATTTTGCCAGGTACAGGCTATGAACATTAACAAACAGGTGTGGTAGTCGAGGAGGTAAAATGACATATAGTGACACAGTTTCACAACAAAGTACTGTAGTACAGATCCATCAGACATCAATACCAGTGTTGCACAGAAATATTGCAAGGTACATCAGGTATGTACAACAATGTGACAGGGGAGCAATGAGACATTGAGAAAAAAAAGTATATTATCCAACTATGTCTCATTCCAAAACAACAACAACAACAGCAGGACAATACTTGACTTCACATGTTACAGCCTACTAGGCTGTCTGTTCAAAGACTGTTGCACATCCTGTTCCACTCAAGAGACATTGTTGCTGTTGCTGGAATCCACCATCCAGTGCAGCGACACAAACAATGAACTGTTCCGAGTGTTTGGGGGACACTCATCAGAGGCAACTAAGAAGCCAACAACGAGAGCGACAACGAACTGACGAGGCCGCACACAACCAGAACTGACAAGGCAGGCCACAGACAACCAGCACACAGTGATGGAGTAAAAGAACTGTTCCAGTGTTTGGGGAGACGCTCACTCAGACAGACTGAAATGACCACACCACTTAAGGTCATGGGGCTGTGGTGCAACGCCTGCACTACCTCTGCCCACACGCAAGGCTGGAGTCATTTGAAGTCAAATATTGGACCTGCCACAGTTGAAGTTTCAGTAATTCAGGTCAAACAAAACAATCAAATAAGGCGAGAATGCAAATTTATGAGCAACATTGGTACAAACATCAACCAACAACTAGCGTCCCCTACAGGAAAAGGACTTATGTTCCCCCCTCCCACCCACAAAAGAACATCATGTGTGTAGACCGCGGTGGTGGATTAGGATCTACAAACTTACTGCACATGTCTGTTAGCTGTTGACGGCTTGTAAACCTTTTCTTTTCACATACAACACCAAACACATTTGTTGTAGGTAATGAGGCGTGATCTGACGTTATATTAGTTATATTACCCATTTTGATAGAATAAAATCATTAGGGTATTATTACCGTATGCGATTTGTTACTGCCCAAATCTGGTTACTAACACCATAGTGAAGTTAAATGAAGTTAAAATAAATAAATAACACTACAAACACACAGTTGAGCCGGCCAATTATAATTCTAGAACCAAAATATATATATATTCAAATGTTATCTCATCGCACAGGTTGAGTGGTGGTGGAATTAACTAAACTCAGTAATTGAACTAAATGCATAGTGTTTGACAAACTTAAGTGATAACCTTTAGTCTGCTAATGCACACTGCTACAATCAGTAGCATAATCAGGGGGCCATATAGGCCATAAAAAGGCCATATTGATATTGGAATGTCTTAAAATAATGACACTTAGCTAATCAAAACAATGAATACATAACACCAATGCCAGAAGTAATTAATTAAGGTAATTCAAAAGTGTCCAAATAATTACGCTTCAAGGAAAATCACCTAAATGCAGTAGCAATATTAAATTACAGCCCCAGTACGGGGAAATTAAAGTGCTACTACAAGTAGCCCCAAAGTCAACTGACCAGATGCCAAATGAAACAATAATGACAAATTCAATCTAACAAAGCAACCGTGGCTGCACCTAAAGAAGAAATTAAGCAATTACTATTTATTACACTGTACACAATACAATGTATCTCATCAAGTTAAGGTTTCGTGTGTATACCTTAATTGTCCCGGCTCATGCATTCCATTTCTGCTAATAACAATAGTTCAGGCCCAGGGCACAGGAATGAACATCAACCGGAAGTGAACATCTAGTTACTATTATGAAATACAATAGGACTTCACAGTCATGACACATTGCTCACACTGCCACTATAATGCACAAAACGATAGTAGCAGACACACATCTCAAGACACTCAGCTAAATCTGAAGGGCATTTCCCTGGTACAGGAAGATATGACCAAGACAATAAAACACAGGGTGACTGCAAATTTGGTTAAATTATACTCTTGGTTTAAACTATAGTGGCATTTGACTTGCAAAATAAATTAGATAATTAATTATCCTGAAAATAAATACATTTTGTATTACCACTACTAGCTACGAGGAGTACATGTTGGACAACGAATGATTTGTTTAGATAAGAGAGATTCTAGATTACTAGTGAGGGATACCATTACTTACATATAGGCACAGTGAGCAGCACAACATCATGCAACGTTGTTTAACATTTTTTTCTCATCACTTTTTGAACGATGCCACATGCCTCCAAATCATTGACCAGGTTAGTATAGCCAAAATCAATTTTATGATGTCAAAGCTTGTACCATACACAGACCCTCGGGCCTAATTGGAGTCGAACACATTGACGCATATTTTCTCCACTGTTGTGGGGTCACGTTATCAAGTGAATTGCAAGTCTACCGACTCTTCTGAATCGTTTACACTTGACTCTAGGATTTGGCAGTTTATCGATTTTACAAAAAAAAAAACGGGTCACTCATATATTTCCATTTTTGATAGGTAGGTTAGTCTGGAATCGACGTATAGAGGGTGTGCAATCAAAATATGTATTTCATCTAATAAAGAATCCCATTAAGAATGAAAAAAAAAGGTTAAAATTTGGGTTGGTAAAATAACAGTGAGAAAATATAAGAAGTAAAAAGGTTTCAACCACAAAGGTGGTGCGCTACGGATAAGGCAGTGCAACTCACCAGTGAATACATCCCAGTGATTGTGACGGGCGAGAGTGGCAGAAAACTACAGAAATTACAGAAATTAGAAATTACAGAAAATACAGAACTAATGGAGTACAAACCACAAAATACTGCTTCAGCAGAGTACCAATTGCAATAACAAAAAAATGACAAAATCAAATATAACATTATAAACAAATGCTCAATATCAATGCAGAACTTGGGTCTTAAAATCGCACAGGAAACTACATTGTTCAAATTTATGTGACCAAATTTCCCTAACACGGTGAGTGGTACCAAGCCGGAATGAATATTTTATCCAGATGTGGACGAGGAGCAAGGACATAATGTATAAATGTCAGATCTAAATTAACCATAACAATGTTTACCCCACAGGAACAGGTCTACAGACAAGGAGGGAGGTCTAAAAGTCCAAAGTTAATCAAAGCCATATTGTATAGTACATAATATGATGTCATGTCAACTTTGGATTGTCATGACAAGGAGGGAAAGTAAGAGGACAAATAGAATGGTGTGCAATAACAGAATATCAAGGAGGGGTGTCAAATTCATAACTGTAACACATTTCCCACAGGAGCGGAGCATGTTTGGATGAAGGAAAAAAAAAAATTCCAAATGTGCATGTGTAGTAATCTTATTCCGGGATTAGGTCAATGTATTAAACTAACAGTTTCACAGTACAGCGGCTCGAGAGACCCTCAGTTGCGAGGTAAGCGACATCTATAGCCCGTATCCGAAGGTTACTAATGTGAATTACAGGGCAAGGTGGGGCACACGTTCCAGGTTATATCTAGGAGGGACGAGGATGGTTTGTCAGAAATCAAGAATAATGTTAATTTTTCAGTTCTAATAATTTTTTGATCGTTTGTGATTCTGTCTGTGTCAATCAAACCCGATGCCAATGAAATAACTCACTAACAGACTAATAAAAACCCAATTAGAGTGTTTGTATAGATTGATTATGCATGCTATGGCTCCTCTTAAGTGAAAACTACCCAATGCATTGCAGATGGCCAGGAAAACAACTATACACTGATTTTAACTTCAAGCATCCATATAGTAGTAGCACATTACACTAAAACATTCTCTTGACAATAGGTAGGGGTTCCACCCAACTGAATGGGAATCAAAACCCATTAGTATTGATTACATGTATTCAGTTTAATATCCAGGAGAGTGAAGATTTCACTAATTTAACAATAAACATCAGCCCAACAAATCTAGTTTTGGACTCTGTAAATTACATCCAACATGTAATTATGGCCATCTACTTGACTAGTTCTGCTGGTCACCAGAGAAGTCGGGCCGCCGCGAAGTCGGACCAACCGAAATGTTGCGACATTGAGGGGTCAGAAACTGTGCGCGGGAAGGCTGTTCAGCCTGAAAGAGGGACAAACTGGAGTTTGAAATACATTGTTTTCAACGATGGCGGTGCAAATAAGAGCTATGTAAACATCTGTTATAAAGCATTGCACAGTGACAACTAAAGTCTCTAATGTCTATGCTGTAGGCCTACTAGTAGTAGTAGGCTATAAAACATTCTAAAATAAAACAATGTATGTATAATCATCAAAGCTGGGTTGTTAATGTGTATGCTGTAGTAAATTACGTAAAATAAAGGGATTTATGAACATCAGGCTATTGCCTGATGTTTTTACTATATCCTATAGTATTACAAAACAATCTAAAATGAAGATAATATGAAGTCTATGTAGGAGAGCCGCCATTGGAATGATCCCATTTAGTGATCAGGGTTTGCAACAGCGTAACTCTGTCTATACTCAGGGTCCGACTTCGCGGCGGCCCGACTTCTCCGTACCCCGTTGTGCACAGATACATGCTACACTACACTCACAATCTAGTGCGAAAGGACTTAAGTGGAGGCCAGAACACCAAACACACTATACAAGCCCTGTAGCATAGTACATCCCCCTCTACACATGGCATGCATCCCCCACTGCACATTGCACACACCTCCAAGAATGCAGCACAGTACATCCCCTCTACACATGGCGTGCACCCCCTGCTACACATTGCACACACCCCCAAGAAGACAAGAGCCCCCATCAACCCTGTGCATGGAAGAGCAAGATCGTAATCAGCAGCCCATGGGATGGGGCTCCCACCTCGGAGGTTGGGCGTTTGTCTATTCATGACCCCCAGCTTTCGGGGCGCGGACCCGCAACTAAGGACACACCACCAGCCTAGTTTGCAGTATAGGTTAATCCATTAGACTGTCCAAACAAATAATAAGGTATAAGACAAAAGGGTCTGAGACTATTAATTAGTTATTGCTTAGATTTAAGCAATAACTAAGGAGGGGATAACCTGTATGATTTTGATACAAAGGCTGGGTAACTCGGGAATAGGCCAAATTTTATTTTATTTTTAAATATGGTGGTGCTCCGAATCGCCAGACTACCTGACCAGTCCATCCAGAATCAACGCCTCCCACCTTCATCAAGGGCCCCTGGCAGAAGAGGAACAAGGAGGGTGATCTCACTGATCAGTTGCAGCGGAAAAACAAAGAACTCACTTAGGCACTGTACCTCTGCGGTACTGGCATGCATTTTTATCCTTCAGCAGTATTGAATAATGTGGAAAGAAATTAGGCAATTTATCATTGGTTATTATAGAACAGCAGGCTTATTTCAACATCAAAAGCCAAGTTACCCCATTGGGGGATGACAAAAAACAAATTGTGTCCGGGTTATATGGGACCCTCAATTCCCATGTCACTTTGCAGATGTCAGTTATTGTCCAGAGGTGGACCGTGGCCAAATGGTATGGATGGGGTTTGGGACCCCTCATCCATAGGGGCAGGTTTTCCCACATATAACATCACAAAGAAAGTGGTTTTCCTGGCTAACAGGTTTTTCCATATATAACAACAGAAAAGGTGGTTTTCCCTACCTCACATGTGTCCACGGCTGTTCTAATGACTGGCAGGAGTAACAACCTTTTACTTTTAACTATTATATTATAGTATTTGAGAGGCAAGGAGTACCCTAATAATCAATGTGAGTTTACCTTTTATCTTATGTTCCAACTGAAGTAAAAACACAGATCTTTTTTTGCAATGTCATTTAGCCAATTGTACTGATATGTAAAATTACAGTTTTTCTTACAAGGCAATTTATTTCTAAAGCATCGAAATGTTTTAAAGATCCAGCATAATTATTATTTAATTGTTTTGACACAGAAGCATTGTTAGTATTAACTCCGATTTAGTATTATTACATGTTTTTTTTTTGTAATATTTTCCTTTTAGTTAAAAACAAAACATTGAGTTATGTAATTGCCCTTAGCATAGATGAGAGAATTGTTTCACCTAATGCTGTACTTAAGTTTGAATTTATGTTGATTTACACAAATAGTATACTTCCTTTGCATTGACCTTAGTGCCCGGCTTTGAGCTGTTCCTAACTAGAGTACCTGGCACCTGGTCCGCTGGCGTGATGAACGAACTGTCACGGACTGGTGGTAGGATAATATATCTTTCCCTATCCTTCCCTTACCCCAAGCAAGCTTAGAATAATTTGAAATCATTTAAGTTGCACCCGGGGCACCCCTCGAATGTTGTACGCTGTCCATCTACTTTGGGTTTTTGATCTTTGCTTCTTTAAAATCGCAAAGAAGGAGGGGTGATGAGATAGAAAGTAGAGCTTTGAGCTCACACCATGTCTTGTAAGAATGTGCAGCATAGCACGTCAAGGCCACAGCGAGATAGTGAGTTATCAGAGATAGTACAGCGGGTACAGCAAGGGACGGAGTACAGGCTAGGCAGAATTCTCCGGGACGAACACAGCGTTGGACCTGTGCTTTGAGGGGCGCCCCGGCCAGAGAGCTGATATAATGTGAATCTTGGTTCGCAGTATAACAGGTCGTATTTGCTTTCAATCATATAATGTTCATTTGCTGTTCATATTCCTATCATGAGAGGGATACAGTCGATCCCATTGTATAGAAAATAAATATGTCTGGGTCCCACAGAAGTTATGTCTACAGCCTCTTATTGGACTTTAAAGGTGGTCGAACATATACCGACGCATTATCTCCCTGCCCTTATTGTTCTTAACTTATCTTGCTTTGAATTTTGTTCTGCTTTGTTTCGCTTTAAATGTTCCCCCTGTGTATTTTTATTTGTCTACATTGTAAAGCACTTTGTAACTCTGTTTTAAAAGGTGCTATATAAATAAAGATTTATTATTATTATTATTATTATTATACTAGTGGACGATATAGGGGTTTCATGCATGCATGGCTTCTATTGACAATTTGACATAACCTCTTTCACAGCTTTATGGCCACAAATGTGAGTCAACAACAGCAAATGGAGTTGCTGGTCTAATCTTGGACATCAGCTGGCCTTATAGCCCATAAAGCCCATATATACAGTACATATTTTAATATGTCATGTTCTTGTAAGTGCAAGACTGTACAAATAATGGGAACTAAATAGGCGATATGGACCCCTAAGGCTGTCAGTTAATTTAACACCAAGTTAGAAGGACTTGACTGTAGTCAGTGGTGTGCAACAAGGCTGTACAGAAACAGAAGAAGGCTCAGAAGTCATTTATTCTCAAGACACCCCCCAATCCCTTTCCTTCAGGGACCCCCCACCAACTCTCCACTGCTCAGTATGCCACGTGTTGTTGCCCCCTAAAGGAGAGCACAGCCCTTTACTTACAACCTATAAACCCCCCTGCGCATGTTATTAGTGCTGGACTTGGTTCCTCATTCCTCTGTTCACATTTTACAAATTAACCCTAACCCTAATCCAATTACAATGTAGACTACTGCGTGTTATTGTTTCACTAAATGTTTGCTAAATCTGTGGGTTTCAACCAGCTTGGTCCCTTTGAGAGATCCAGGTGGTCCCCAGCTAAATGCTCTGAAGTAGCCCAAGTCTACACGACTAGAGAATGTAGAAGATTAATGGTCATTTTGATCTGTATTTTTGCCTGTTTTGTTTCTGAAATCCACCCTGTAATTGTGGGCAAAAGCAAAAATAAATCTTTAGTTTCGGGGTTTGTGTGGCTAAAATGTCCTCAAATGGTGGTCCGTGGCTCAAATGCTGAATAGATAGTGGTCTGTGATCAAAAACGTTAAAAACCACTATGCTAAATCAATGCCTACATTGTAAATTACAACAACGTAACAACGTGTCTCCCTCGCCGCTGCAGTTTTCCGTCTCGTAAACGGACGATGCCTTTTGAAAGGGTCGATGCCATTTCCGAGCAGTTCCGATCCTATCCGATCTTGAATTCCAACATGGCGGACGAAACGAAGTTGGCGGAGGATTCCGAGCAGTTCCGATTGTTAAGATTTATAAACCAAACTGAGCTATTATTGTTGTTGTTAATATTGGTGATGCCTAAAGATAAGTGAATTACTGTGACTTTTGATATGCAGAGGTGGGCCATCTGATTTGACTAGTGCAAACATGTAACACCTCCTCTTGGAGATAACAATAGCTGGGCTGCAGTCCATTGACAACTCGTCCACACAATCACCCATCTATTTAGTGGCGTTTTTTATTGTATTGTTGCTTTGGCAATGTAAACGTTTTCTCGTGCCAATAAAGCTCCATTGAATTGACGTTTCCCTCGGACATATAAATGCTAATTTAACCGTGGCTATTGTATTAAAAAGCCGCTATTGTCTGTGTACAGAGTTTACATTATTCTGTCTATACTCTAAGGCCGTTTGACAGAGTGTATTGTTCCAACCCGTGTCTAGTGTTAGAGTAGCGACATTGAGGGGCCAGGGTTTGGAAATGGGACAATCTGGACTTAGAGGAGCTAGGCATATTTGCGACATTGGAACTGTTTTACAATATAGTACATTAACAACAAAAGTTTACTACTACTGCAATGTTTGCTACAAAACGATCTAAAACATTTGTTTTCAATCAGTGGTCCTTGAGAGGTTTCCAGGTGGTCCACAGCTAAACGATGGAAAGTTGGTTAACCAGATCTAACTCTTTAAGAGTGTAAAATGGATCCTTGCGGGTCCATTTAGTTTCATGTTTCCTCTCTCAAGACTAATATTGATCATGTTAATTCTAGTCTACACAATTAGAGAACTTAAAAGATTAATGGTCATTTTGATCTGTATGTTTGACTGTTTTGTTCCAGGACAAAAGCAAAACAAACTTAAGTTTTAGGTCTGTGAGATGAAAATGTCATCAAATGGTGGTCCGTGGCTCCCTGATATAAAAATAAAGTCCCTGATCTAAAAAATAAAGTGCCTTGGAGTTTTACGTTATAATGGGACTGCGGTTATAATGGGTTTGTATAGGAAGGGGGCGGATACGCTAAATTTATTTGGATGAATAGCTGACAGATACGTTTATTTAATTAAAATATCATTCTCAAATTGAAATGTTTGCCAAGCGCCTGTCTACTCTATTTTAATAAATTATTATTTATGCCTGACATAGTTTCATAATTACTCACCGCAACAGTGAGTATTTTATGCTTTCTTTCAACTTAGTTTCGTCCGCCATGTTTTCTGAACTCCGAAAAAGCATTCGGAATTCAAGATCGGATAGGATCGATCGGAACTGCTCGGAATCCTCCGCCAACTTCGTTTCGTCCGCCATGATGGAATTCAAGATCGGATAGGATCGGAACTGCTCGGAAATGGCATCGACCCTTTCAAAAGGCATCGTCCGTTTACGAGACGGAAAACTGCCTCGCCGCTGGTTGTACACAGCCACAGTTAATAGCCTATGGTTAATGGCACGAGCTTTATTATTGCAATCAATCATGATACGTGCGTGTTGGCTGTTTTCTTACCATGGTGTGGTGGTGGTGGTGGTGGTGGTGGTGTGGTTGATGACTTGATGCTGGGGTTGTTTTATGTCCAACTCTACTCTAGTAGTACTAGTACTAGTAGTAGTAGTAGTAGTAGTGGGATGTTCGGAGTTGCATCATCACCTCCTCGTTCTCGCCTCGGTCAACCCCGGGCCAGCACCGCCCCTCCTCCAGCAGAAAGACCCAAGCAGACTGACAGGCAGGGGTGTAGTGGAGGGCGGACTTCTCACGTCTAAAATGTTTTTGGGGCAAAAGTAGGCATATGTTTTTTATCTTGTCATTGACTTTTATGGATACAATTAGGCATTGTAAACAATCTTTCTCAATATGCTAATAGCGTGTCTGTGTGTATCTTGCGCAGGTGCACGCAAATGCATGTGTGAATGCACGTGTCTTAAAGGGGAATTCCACTCATTTTCAATATTTTACTGTCATTAATACACCTTAGAGATAGAGATGTTGTGTGGACATGATAAAAAAAGTTCCCCTAATTCTGTGTTTCCTAGAAATGGCTTGGCGCATGGTGAAATATATCTTGATGACATCATCAAGATGTGTTTCACCATGTTAATGACTTGAGTTTCCTTTTTTCCTGAGAGAAAAGAATACAAATTGAAAATGGGTGGAATTCCCCTTTAAGAGGCGTCCCCCCACTTCTAAAAGTCCCGCTACAACTGCTGACAGGCCAGGCCCGCCTTTCTGAACACAAAATAATAACCTCATAAGAATATCGAGCTCCTCCCACTTCAATGTTTTGTTGCAAAGAGCCGCACCATCCACCCGCCAACCTGTTGGTGATGATGACGAGTCTGATCCATGGACATAGAATGGTAGCGAGGGCTGCTATTGTCTGGATCAAGGGTTCTCAACCTTTTTGATCCCAGGGACCACTATTTATTCAGCATTTGAGCCACGGACCAAAATTTGAGGACATTTTAGCCCAAAAACTATAATGTCTTTTGCTTTTGTCCACAATTACAGGCTTTATTTCGCAAACGAGTGTAAACATGAAACCAAATGGACCCTTGCGGGATGACCATGAATTTCTGAAAGGAGCAAACAGATCAAAGGGCTTACCTATTGTTACTGCTGACTGTGGACATTCCGGGTATGGCGAATGGTCTAATTTGAGTTCCCAGAAGTTTCGCAAGAACGATTACCAAATGAGTAGACAACGCCGAAATAAGATAGGAGTGTCTTATTTCACATGTATTTATATTTATACCAAATCAGTGTAATGCAACAACCAGTGAGATGCAACAATAACAGTAGGCTTAATATAATATATATATTATAGCGCAATTAAATTACGCACGGTAAAAACAAAACAGAAAAGGCCATGCACACACGTGCGCACATCACCGGTGGAATCGTTTAGGAGTAATTACAGCAGTCTCTCTCTTTGTTGTGAAGGCGTACCGTGCCTGCCGCAACCAATTCGTCATAAGCAAGCAAACCACATGGCATTTGTAAACATTTTTACATGTCAGTTTGTGGGGAAATAACAATGTAGCTCAGCCTGAAATGATTATGGGCGTATATGGATGCTGTGAAAGCACATCGATCAGTGTATAACGCTAGGCTACTGTGGTGTTTGTAATGCGATGTCCCAGACAGGTGTGGTACAGTATGGTGAGATGGAAGCTTCGAGTCAGATAGACAGAATGGCTTTGGTTATAATATGAAAACACATGACAGGCGAGGAAGGTGATGAGAGCGTGTTTTAATAAGAGGCTTTTGGGATGATGAGACAAAAATCCTTTGTATGTTACCTGCTTTCAAGTCAGAAGAAACACTGTAGAGAAGTGAATGGACGCGCGAAGGAGAGACTCTGTGTGTGTGTGTGTGTGTGTGTGTGTGTGTGTGTGTGTGTGTGTGTGTGTGTGTGTGTGTGTGTGTGTGTGTGTGTGTGTGTAAGATAAGAATGGCAAAAATGTGACATTGATATTCCTCTGACATGCTTTACTTTCAGGCACGTACAACTAGTTAGCTACTATTATTATTATACCGTTATTCCCACATAGTGTGACGCGCGCACGAATATGTTGACACTTGACACCGTGTTAACTCATTTAGGTTACTATGCAAATTGCAAAAGCTGCAAAAGTTTTTAGGCAACAAACCAGACAGATCATGTATGTTCTGCAGTCCTATGAAATACAGCAAATAGTAGCTTATTATAAGAACACCATTGCTCCGTTGTGACACAGGCGTGGTGACAATTAAAGTAGCAGTTGTTTTCTTTAGACTTGATTGATTTGTCCATATTATGGCATTTGAGGTAGGACACATCCAAGCACATTGCTGTTGTTTCTTTGTTGTGGAAAGACCGTTTTTGTTGGTGGTTTTGCCCCCCTCTGGTGGACATTTCCTATGTTGGGTTAATTGAGTTTTTTGTATTATGTTATACTGCCCCTGTGTGGCCGTCAGAGATATCTCCATGCCCCGCCAATTAAATAGGTTAAGAATAAGATCCTTGTGGGATCGATTGATTTATTGATTACTTAGTGTTAGTTTGCGAAAAGAATGCACAGGAAGGCGAACAACAGCCACAACACAGAATACATGGGCATAAAGTCACAAAAATGCACAAGTCAAACATCAGCCACATCAAAAAGATTCTTACAAGATCCTTAAAGATTCTCTTACAAGTTTTTATGCATGCAATTTTCTTTTATTGTGTTTTTTTTAATTCCACTGATTTTCTTGCCCATTTTTAGCCAGTATCAACTTCCTCAGTAACCTCCTCTGTAATCCTGGTCACCACTCTTCCACCCAGGGGAGAGCCCTGAACTGAGCTCATGCTTCCTTCCTGTCCCTGAGCATGTCATTATAGAAAAAAATAGACTATGAGACAATATAAAACAATTCTGTAAGGGTTGGACATCAGACTTTCATTAGAAAAGCAAACACTGTCCACACCCATGTTCTAATGGGTACATCAAAAACTTGAATAAACACACCCACCCACACACACACACACACACACACACACATACACACACACACACACACACACACACACACACACCCACCCACACACACACACACATGCACAGAAAAATGCACGGCAACACATTATACACACAAATAAATAATTTGTGTGTGTATAAATATGTGTGTTATATTAAACTCCAAGTAGTGTAGTAGTGCATCACTGTGCGTCTACCACTTTGACCTTAGAGACAGCATTTAGTCTTGTGTATTGTTTTGAGTTTTATAGGCAAAGTAAAGCAACCAAAGAAAAATGTTTTTGCAGGTTTTATTTTCTTTGAGCCTTGACTGATTTTGTTAGACTGCTTATACTTTGAGGTTTATTGTTTTGCGCTACCCATAGCACTTAGTTTATGACTGAGAAGCCCATTCTTATTGACCTTTGTTTTGTTTTTCATATATGCATACTGTATCCTGATTGGCCACCCAGTTCTCTGGAGAGTGGCCATGCAATTGCACTATTAATCCAGACCTACCTGCTGACAGGGCCTTTTCGGTCTGGCTTATTAGTCAGGCTAGGCAATTTCATCCATACGATAGGACCCCCCGATATGACCCCTGATACGATAGACCGATTCTATTGGTCGGGCACTAATGTTTACTGTAGCCGATTGTGACCTAAACAACTGCGTTTAAAGCATCCAACTGTGAAAGTAAATGTTTAAAGCATCCAAGTAGAAAGTAAACTTAAAGATACAATTGACAATATATTTGGGGGGCACGTGACCATGAACTGACAGCAAGTAGAACCTGACTTGCATTTACCCGGTTGGCACATGCCTCTCAGATCTTAGTGTCAACCCCTGAACCACACAGCAACCCTGTCACAATTACTCAAAACAAAACTCAGCACCCAGAACACATATAACCTACTGTTTCTGTCAATTGAAATTTAATAGTTATTTCAAAGTCCAAAACCAATTCCAAACCAGTTGGACAGCCAATTCACTAATATGATTATTGAACCACTGTCCCCAGGTACAACTCACTTGCCTTCAATACAAAACACAACAAACAAAATGACTTATATAGATTCATAAGCATTTAATTCCAGAGCCACAAACAGTTACTGAACATGTTTCACTGGCACACAGCCATTGGTTCCCTAAAGGGCAGTATTAATAGCAGGCCTGCACCAGCTTGAATCACACTTGCACATAGCACACAACACAAGCAGCAGCAGCAAAGAAGCAACAAAGTTCCTACCTTGAGCCGTTTAGAACTACTTCATGATGAGCCTTCCAGCAACGTCTCCAGTCTCCTCCGTCCTCCATACATCTGGTCAGTTGGCCAATAGGCCTACGTTGCTCCCAGTATCAATGGCACCAATCAAGCAGCCTCAATCTCCTGGCTGCCATCTTCTCACTCAGCCTGGTCAGAGATTTAGCACAGGCTCTATGGTCCACAGAAGAATGGACCTCAGGGATGGGAAGGAGCTGGCCTTGTGTACCTGTGAAGCAGGTTGGGAGAGACACCATAAGATTTATTGGGCATTATTAAGTAATGTAGAAAGAAAGTGAGCTTACCAAGTACAGAATAATGTACACCAGTGGTTTTCAACGCTGAACTAAATGTCCATTGGACAATTGAGCCACAGAACACCATTGGACTATAGAGATGCGCAGTGACGTCACCACCCCGGTTCCGGAATTCCCAATTCATTTTTCTCATAGACTTTTCGAAAATAATTTATATCAAGACGATTACGCCGCGGAAAAAGCCAACTCGAGTCGTGACGAATCATGATGACACACACAAACTTTTGGGACAATAAAATAATTTCTAAGATGAAAAACGAAACAAAAAGTCTTGTATCGTGCCGTTTTCTACTTCTTCCTAATTATATATTATATGACGATGTTGTGTTTGTTGTCATGATTTGTCACGACCTGAGTTGGCTTTGGCCGCAGCGTAATCGTGTTGATATAAATTATTTTCGAAAAGTCTATGAGAAAAATGAATGGGGAAAAGACTTCCGGAACCGGGGCGGTGACGTCACTGCGCATCTCTATATTTCGCCTCTTAGACCCAAATCTAAGAATGCTGGATAGGATTTTATCCACATGTAATTCCACCCTATATTGATGTAAAATTAGACTCCTGTCTATTTGGTTTCATGCGAGGGTCCATTTGATTACCAACTCATATAGCTGGGGAGCACCTGGAACCACCTCAAGGACCAGCACTGTTTGTATCCCATATTGGCTAAAACACATAGGTTCACACATCACAGCCTAGATTTTCATCACCATTAAACCCCTTATCCCTTAAATTCTTTGCCCTTTTAAACTATTTAAAAAAACATTAAAAAAGGACAAGGGATTTGGGATAAGGGGTTTGTCATGTTACGAAAATGGAGCCCCTCGTCCCTTAAAGCAAGGCTATAGCTGCTAGCAGTCAGTCAGTGGAGCAACATGTGGTCTGAAGTTCATCCATGGAGTAAAAATGTTCAGATACTACCACAATGTGGTGAAACATGATACTGCACAATTGCTGCTTCATGTAATGGACATGCAGATCAATACTTTCATTTATGTTGATCATTATTGCCTATTAAATCCAAATTAATTTCATAGGACCATGTGATTTGCATGGGCAACAGTGTGTGTCTTTATATAATTAATTAACATAAAATTACATACAACATATCAAATTGAATAACATTGCCGTTGCCTTTCTATTCCGTTTTTCTCCCTGTAAACCGTTAATGAAGTTGTAAAGTAATCAATCAATTAATTCAGTAATCAATCAATCAATCAATCAATCAATCAATCAATCAATGATTAAAATTATTTGAATGATGTCACCCCAGTCAGAAGCCGCCTTAAAGTATGGACTCTCGTAGAGATGTGGACTCTCTCCAAATCTTGGGCTAGCCTATGGCCCACAATAGAAATAGTGGATGTGCATTTTTGGGTGGACAGTTCAGTTGCACTGTTATAAAGTAGATGATGGCAAGATCACAAAATGGAAAGAGGAGCTAGGGCTTTTTGTGTTATCTCTTTAACAATCATTGTAAAATCATAACTCTGTAAGCTACTAATAGCTGTACTATTTGCAATTAATCCATCAAACAAAAAAGAAATAACTGCGTATCAAGCCTATCCAATCAGACTATTCAAGCATCAAATTAAGTATTTAATCCTAAAATTACCATGGGCATCTCTAACAACTGTGATAGTAAATTCACACAGCTTTTACACTACTTTTATATTTTTATTTTAAAATTCCGGGTAGGGAATGAGGCATTACCCCAGGAAGGAGTTTAAGTATCTCGGGGTCTTGTCTTGGTTCACGTGTGAGGGGAGGATGGAGAATGAGATCAACTGGAGAATCAGAGCAGCAGGGGCGGCGGTATACCGCACTATACCGCACTGTTGTGACGAAAACAGAGCTGAGCCAAAAGGCAAAGCTCTCTGTCTACCGAGCTATCTTCATCCCTACCCTCACCTATGGTCATGAAGCGTGGGTTCATGGCTGAAAGAACAAGGTCGCGAACGCGAATACAAACGGCCGAAATAAGTTTCCTCCGGCGGGTGTCTGGCATCTCCCTTAGACATAGGGTGAGAAGTTCAGTCACTCGGGAGAGACTCGGATTAGAGCCGCTGCTCCTTCACCTGGAAAGGAGCCAGCTGAGGTGGTTCGGGCATCTGGTTAGGATGATGCCCCTCGAGCGTCTCCCAAGGTAGGTCCTCGAGGCACGTCCCACTGGGAGATGACCCCGGGGCAGACCAAGGACCAGATGGAGGGATTACATCGACTCTCTGGCCTTGGATCGCCTCGGGATCTGTTGCCTCCGCGACCCGACCACGACCCGACCTCGGATAAGCGGAAGAGGATGGATGGATGGATATTTTAAAACCCTTAACTGTGAAAACACATCCACACTGAATGAACACTAGAGGGCAGCATTTGCTAAGAATTGTTTTGATTGTTTCATTTCACATTTTTTTGCTTTGGCAACACAGGCCAATAAAGCCCTTTTGAATTGCATTGAAACAGGTGTATAGCTAAAGCTATACACCTGTTTCAATGCAGCTATGCAGCTACACCTGTTTCATTAATCTGAGAATGCAGTTGTGGAGCAGTCCCTCATTTTCAATGTAGCCATATAGGTTTTTAGGCAGACGAATTTGTCCTGGCTTGGTGTTGTGGTGTTGCATCACTTTGTAAATGTAGAGAATTAAGATTGATGTTTAAATGACATTGCCCAAATAGATCTTAAAGAAATGCATTTCTGCATTGTGTCAACCCAAAGACAATAATAGAAAAAAAAAACAACTAAATACCGACCTAGTTTCTACTTCAAATATTTATTCAGAAAAAAATATATATGTTAAGCACACTGTAGCCTACCTGTGGATTCTTAAACCTGCTACAGTATGTCCTGAATAAAAAATATTGGCACTTTGGCTACCGGTGTGCGGCCACTTTCTTGTTTTGCCAATAAGTTTTTCTAAAGTACACTGTACCTAACAAAAAGGGGTCCCAGGATGTAAAGGTAGGCTAGGCTATAGTTAAGGATGTTAAAAATATATAATATGAAACTACCTTTCCCCATACCAAACAACCCCACAAACAAGAAATATAAATCACTTATGTTTTCTGAGAATTTTATTTTTTCAAAGAATACTGTGAGCCCTTTAGCACTTCAATGGTAAAATCGCCAAATACTTGCATCACAGAAAAAGCAACAAGAAAGCATTTGCACTGCAGCATGGTGCATCTCTATGTCGTGTTTCAAGTAAGGCACCCATAATTTAACCATGGCTGCAGGGTTTAGGCCAGTCCAACCAACTGCATGATTGTAAAACATTCAGATACTGAACAATTTTCCAAAAACCTTTAAAATAAAAGCTTGCAAAACAAAATTGAATTAGATGACTCCTTGGTTAGGTTTACATAGACAATTACACACCTGAATGTTAAGGCAGTATTTTAGCACCTGATCAGATCACAACATTAAAGTACATTTAGGAAAATCTCAATCCTCTTTAAGGAGGATCTTCAGCCCCTGTTACATGTGGTTTCTTCTAAAACTATGCTTTAACATAATGTGGAATTTGTGCACTGTAACATACCACGCTGGTGACAAATTGCCATTACAAACTTTGACCTGATGAGGAGTATCAAAAGTTATATGAAAAGATGTAAACAAAAATGTTTGATTTATAAAAATGTACACACATACTGGGTCCTGCCCACAGAAGGCACATCAGCAATTCTTTGAAGGCACTCAGCGACATCATAATAACTTACACAGAGGACTAAAATAGAGAACTTAAATACTGAACCACTATAACTTAGTTGAAAATTACGATTTGTACAAAAATATTTACAAAAATACAAAAATAACCCAAACTTTGACAACAGTCCCAAATAGTGAGACTGTGCACAATGTCAGATCAAGGAGGAGCAACCAGTGTCCATTTTTAGTCTCATGTCTACATGTGCCTCTTCATGTGGAGAGCGAGGTGGTCTGAGCGGGAGAAGGCACGCTCACACAGGTGGCACTGGAAGGGCCGGTGTCCTGTGTGCTTCCTGAAGTGACGCGTCAGCTCGTCAGACCTGGCAAACTTCCAGCCGCAGCCTTCCCAGTTGCAGTGGTAGGGCTTCTCGCCTAGGGGGACAGAGGGGAAAGAAAAATGCCATTAGTCAAATTGCCACGGACCAAATTAAACCCAATTATGCAAACTAAATGTAAACATTAAAATGGACTTTCAGCCATTCGACCTCAAATCTAAAAAAACAGGTTGGACCAAAACTGAAAACTGTATACTATTTATTTAACTCCGAGGGTGTATAAAATACAAATATGGACACTTGTGCCTACCTGTGTGTGTTCTCATGTGGGCCTTGAGGTGACTGCTTTTTGTGTACGTCTTGCCACAGCCGGGGAATTCACAGCTGTGCGTCGCGGTGCGTTTTCTGGCCCAGGACCTGCGCCCTCGCTTGGGCTTGATGCCTCCGTCTTCCTGCGCGTAAAACTCCAGCAGAGGAGAGGATGGAGGTGTCAGCATCAGCCCCTGCTGCTGCTGTTGTTGTACACGCATGGGCTCCCTGAACACATATTGTCCATGGTACTGGTGTTGCGCGCCCTGGTGCATATACTGTGGGGGGCACGGCCCGTTCATGTAATTTGGCGCCTGGCTTTGGAGGTGACCGCGGGAGTTCAAGTCAGCCATCTGACAGTCTTTGCGCCCCATCGGAGCGACGTGCTGCAAGGACGTGTACCCCTGGTGGTGATGCGCAAAGGCCCCGGGATGGTGCACTGGCGCGGGGCGCATGTTATGATCGTACATCATCTGTCCCATGAATTCCGCGCCGGCTGCCATCATACAGGACTGCTCTGTCGCCTCCGTTTTGATTTTGTATCCGAGCGGCGGCGAGGAGCAGCCGCCGACCGCCTGTTGCTGCAGGTGCGCGGGGAGCGCGGGGGCGCGAAGCTCCGTGTACTCCAGCCCCGCGGCGGTGGGTAGGTGTTTGGGGACGTATTCCGGACTCTCTCCGCGATAGTTGAGCTCCGGAGTGAACAGCTCCGCCACCAGGCTGCGGACTGGACTAGTGGCGCCGTGGAAAGTGTGCTGGTAGCCGGGGCTGAGCTGGCCCTGGTCGGAGTGCACGGAGCTGCCGCAGCTCTCAGGAGACTCTGGTAGGGAGTAGGAACAGGACTGCAGCGGAGACGCGGACGCGGAGCTGCTGCTGTGATGGTCCTCGGCGTGGTGCTGTTGTTGTTGCTGAGAGCCAAGAGTGTTCGACAGGATGAACTCGAGGTCCACGAAGTTGCCCAGCTCGTCGTCACAGTCCCTGCTGGGGGTCAGATGATGATCGGAGGAATCGGGGGTCCGCACGATGCTGAACTCCACCTGAATGCGACGGTCATCCGCATCGTTCCCAACACCAACTGGCGTTGTTGAGCAGCCTCTCGGACTACAGTCCTCCACTTTCCACATCTACAAGCAAAACATAACACGAACTGGTTAATTAAAGCAGGAGGTTTGGGATAACTAATGTTATCGCACTAATATCCAGTCAAATTCAGCTCTAGGCTATTACAGAAATATAGTCAGAATAAACGTCAACTTTGGTAGGCCTGCTTCAAAAACGATCCACACGTTTAAACTAAAACGAACCGATCGATCCTATCACGAGCTTGTACTTACGTCGACAATTTCTGCTTGTTTATCCTGCATCGTCTGCATGTTGGGGAACGAAGTTATGGGCGGCAGCAGAGCGTCAGCCACAGCCATGTTGACACTAAAACCCGTTTGTCTCTCTCCAAGTTCCAAAAGCCTTAATTTAAATGTGTAAACACGAACAGAACACTCATTCCCTGTCCGTGGATAGATATATAGCTAGACACAAGTGCAGTGTATGATCACCAGGATTCAGGATCTGACACAATGTTGACGGAGCATTTTATAAGGCCACGTCCTGCCGGGGGGCGTGGTCTCCACAGCGTCTCACTGCCACGCTCGACCAATGAGGAGGAAGCATTAAGAGGGCAATCTTGCGTGACAGGTAGGCCCATAGGACTCCATGCAGAGAGCTAAACATCAAAGGTGCTAATTTTGTTATCTAAAATAAAGTATATTTTGGGGTAGTTATATAATAGCCTACTTACAGGGTTTTTTAATTGACTAGCTAGCATATCTGTATTGTAACAGATCGGGAAATTCAAATTATAGTTCATTTAAACTCAATATAACGATTGGGACACACCATGAAGCAACTTTGAACACAAATTTTGTTCAAACCTGTGTTGCTCGGCTTAATGTACAGTATCTATGTACAGTATCTATACAGTGATGGGCAGTAGCTTGTTACAAGTAGCTAAGCTACATAGCTTAACTACATTTTCCCGTAACTTGTAGTGTAGCTTACTACATTTGTTCTGGGAATAGCTTGTAGTGAAGCTACACTACATTTTCGAGTAGTTTGTAGTAAAGCTACACTACTTATTTTGAGTAACAAGGATTGTAGCTTACTACATTTTCCCGCACACATTTTCAAATTCCACTCATTTTTAATGGGCAGAAAACCTAAAATATACATCCCTCCAATATACATAATACACATTTGTTGATATTATTTTATTATTATGATTATTATTCAGAAAGTTGTACAATAAGTTGAGATATATATTTTATATATCTAGTGTTGATGTAGCAAGCTACATCAAGCTACTTTTGTCATGTAGCTTGTAGTGTATCTTGCTACAATTTACAAGGGATAGCTTGTTGTGTAGCTTAGCTACATTTTTTCGAGAGTAACAAGTAGTGTAGGTTACTACATTTTCCCAGTAACTTGTCCATTACCGTATCTATATCACATTTCACACCCATTTTAGATGAAACCATGCATTATTAGTTATCATTCACGAGGCCTGATCATAAGATCTGGCACGTCATGGCTAAATGACAGTAGTCCTAATGTGATGTTCTGTATGGAACAGATGCACCTCAGATCCATGGGAACTCCTCCAGGCTGCAGGTATGTACAGGGGGCGACAGACACTAAACCTGCATGGTAATCCGTTGTGGCCTGCAGGCCTGGTCTGGAGAATCATTTCAGAAACCACTTCAAACCACTTTGCTCTTGTTCAAATGTGTGCTTGTAACCTATCTTAACCTGTGGCATTTTAGTATTATAATCCTGATTAAGAAAAATAAGAAGGCGGCTGTTGGGTAGACCAGTATTTCGCCTTAGGTGAAAAATAAACCCCACTTAAAAGTTAAAGTATAAGTTCTTACTGGTAATCCTATACTTTTTAAAATGCATTTCGTTTGCATATAAATTACCAAACGTATAGCGTTTTTAGTTTCGCCTCGGCCCCTCGCGACAGCAAGTCTGGGGGACCACCGGAGCAGACAATAAACAGAGACCCATGCAGCCACGAGCCTAATCTCAGTTGACACATCATTAATTTGTCTCGATTTGATCGGCACATGTTTAACAATACAGCATGTGTGAAACGATAGCCAAAGACCACTGACTGCACCATCGAAACAAGTTTAACTGGCATGGAGGATGATGCAAATGAACAGAGAGGCGACCTGGTCCTTAATGATCTTCATACCTTTAACAACACTCGGCATTATCTTGCTAATGTTCAGGTGGACAGGATGGTGGGGGGTAATAAATATCTGGTAGTTAGATTAGAGATAGCGGCCGACGCGAGACTCGCAGGCTACTTAATTGTCTTGACTTGAATAGGGCGACCAGATCCAAACGGTTCATTTGAGGGACAGGAGAAGTGATGCTTGTTTCTGTGTGAAGAGTGGGGAAACGGGACAAAACGGGGCTAGCAAATTATTAATATGTTGTCTTATTTAAAAAGTTCAAATGGAATCGCAGTGTGACACGTTTTACCTTGTAGATCTGCTATTTTTTTATGCTACACAGTATAGGCCTACATGCAATGGGCCTTCTGCTGTGAGTGTTGAACTACAGGTATAGTGGCCCTCTCTCCATCTTCAAAGTTGCAAACTGGGGAATATTTCTCATGTCATTTTAACAGACTTATAAACTACACGGCTATCGAAAATAACAAGTTAATGACATTAATTATTTTTTGTTTATAATCTGACTTATTTTCAACACAATTGACGCATATGGCATTTTCTCATATACGTTTTTTTTTAGAAACATAGCCTATGTCTCCTTGTAACCAGAGCTCGAGGTTATACAATGAGAATATAGCTCGAGGGATCTATACAAGTTTGAGGGTGTGTGTGTGTGTGTGTGTGTGTGTGTGTGTGTGTGTGTGTGTGTGTGTGTGTGTGTGTGTGTGTGTGTGTGTGTGTGTGTGTGTGTGTGCGCGCGCGCGCGCGCGCAAACAAACAGATCTCCTTTCACAGATTATGTTCAAATTTCAATGTGTTCAATATTTTGGCCATAGGCCTAGTTCGAATGGTGATTAATCATGATTTCATTAAATGAAACTGTGATTAATCATTTACATCTTGTAGGAATAAGACACGATGAGGGGGCTTTACAACAGAAACCCAACTAGCCTTTGGGCATTTGAACAGTGATGGATGCCTGCAGTCGCAATGTGGGACAGAGTTTCCATATGTGGGACGCTTGAAAAGTATTTAAAAAAAATGACGGGGACATCATCCTAATTGTACGAATTTTAAATCTGTTAAGCTTTTTTCTTTTTCTATGGGTCTGGGTTTCATTTAAAAAATAAGATAGAAACATGAAATAACAATATGAGAAACATCTAAATGATGGGCCTACTAAATGAGATAGAAAGTATTGTTTTTAATGTTTTATTTGTTTTTTCACAAGTCACCTCACCACCAACCAACACACTCGCCGTTCACAGGGGCTCTGCAAGTGGCTCTGCACGAACTGCATCGTGCAGCGAGCCTTTATATAGGCCGTTATTTTTAAACCACGGCCTCCTACGCAAATCACATTCCGGTCTATGGTGTCTACGAGCCAAGTGGAAATGGACTCAGTTTCCTGAGGAAAAACTGGACACTCGCTTCCTATACTTTCACTCAGCGCTGCCCGCCTGCAAGGAAAGGATGGATAACCTACAGTCAGGAAAGGAGCGATGGCGCAACATGCATGCATTCATCTCATCCGGCTACACGCCTCACGCACTTGACGTGGACTTGGCTTGACTCCAATGCACACACCTGCTGTCAGATGCTTACTATAGTCGGCATGATTACTTAGGCGTACAAGTAGCCTATATGCGTGCCCTAATAGCTTTAGCTAAGTATAGGCTCTATAGTTTAAAGAACAAGGTGAAATGGAAGTAACCATAATTGAAATACATAAAACATTTAACTCAGTCTGTCGTTATTTTTCATTTTCATAATTTTACTACATTTTACCATTTTACAGACGGTAGACCTAATTTGGGGAAACACAGAATGGGGAGGCATTTCTTAAATTATTTCCACTCAAGTAAATTAATGACAATAAAATGTTAATGGGTGGAATTCCGCTTTAATAGCGCCAATACTTCGATCAATAAAATAGCTTTAGTTATAGCACGCACATCTTCGCCCCACAAATTCAAGATTAAACTAGCCTATGTAAAATCTGAATAAAATTAACAGAGATTGGAAGAGATTGAAAGAATGAAAGATACTGCGATATTCAACCTGAATCTAACCTCAACGCGGTATGTCGGCGAACTTCATAAAACGCATGGAAATAGGCTAGGCCTATGATGTATCACGAGAGTCCCTATATAAAGCGAAAGCGTTTCCCTTTCTTATCTAGTTTTATCAAGCACATTAACATGCCCAGGTCATGTAAAACCAAACAGCAGAGATAAAGACTGCAGGATCACCGGCGGGGTCACGTTTCTACTCCTTTTGTGTCTTTGTGTTCCAAAGGGAGGAAGTCTCCCTGCTCGGAGTGTTTTATAAACACAATTAGCTACTTTAGATTACAACCGTGCAGAGACACACACACACACAGTCAGCCTGAGGAATTGGATTAAAAAGGGAATCAAAATAGCGGTGAAAATAGCCCCTCTGCTAGGAATCTATAGCTTCCGTGTATTCTTACATATCAAGGTGTGTTTCCCTATAATGTCACAAGCACATTCCAGAGATGTCTATAAAACATATAGGCCTACTGTAGGCTATAGACAAAAAAAACAACACAATCAAATATAAGTATAGGTTTTTAATTATGATTCAATTGCGCATTCATTGCACATGAAATCCATACAACCCATAAGTTATATAACCGTGTGTGCGTGCATACAACCACGCGCGCACAAATAACAAAGGGCACACCGTTATGGCAAACTACTAGTAGGCCTATACGAGTATAGCCTAAATTTGTGCATTCATTACAATCCTCATATAACTGCCCATGTTGCAAGATAATTAACCAGATGTGAACAATATGAGTAATATGTTTTGTTTGATTCAGGAAATATTTTTAAAGGGTTAAATACATACATACCACTGATAATTCGGCCCATAATAGAGATGTTTTATGTATGTATGTGTATGTATGTATGTATACAGTATGTATGTATGTATGTATGTATGTATGTATGTATGTATGTATGTATGTATGTATGTGCGTATGTATGTATAAGGAACGTGTGCAATGGCATGCATGTGTTTGTACATGTGTTTCCATTTTATAGTTTTTAGTTTGAAAGATTTGTGACAGCTCAGATAATCTCACAGCAATAACCTGTTACACAGAGAAAAACCCTGGGTTAGAAAATCTACTCAGACCCTGGGTTGTGAAGAGGTTAACCCATAATTAGTTATTGCTGACTCATCTTGTGATAACCATAACTCATAATAGATTAACCATAGCTCATAATGGGTTGCTTTAAGCAACCCATTGAGGGAGTGATCCAGTCGAATGATTACTAACTCTCCACATGGGTCCTTTAACTAAGTTCTGGGTAACCACAGCCCATAAAGTGTTGGTTTAAGCAACCCATTGAGGGAGTCAACCAGTCGAATGACTGCTAACTTGCCACATGGGTTCCTTTAATTAAGTTCTGGGTAACCACAGCCCATAATGAATTGGTTTAAGCAACCCATTGAGGGAGTCAACCAGTTGAATGACTGCTAACTTACCACCTGGGTTGCCTTCCTACACGTCACTTCCCTTCACTGTTCAAACTTCACGTTCAAACGGCCAGCAGCAGAGCAACAGCAGCAGCACCTTTTTGAGCAGCACCCATCAACCGACAGCAAATAAAGGTTTGTGCTTACTTGCTTTGTATCTAATTCATGGTTACTAACTATCAAATTACCACCCCGTGTCCAGCTAGCTATCTATCTTGCCCAGCCTCATTCATTCATTCATTCATTGTTGCACTGCAGCAACGTTAGCTTAAGTTGTTGTTAGCCCTGGTTGAATGTAACTCTATGGCTCTGGCGGGTTCTGTGTCAGGCTTCAATTGGTGAGTATAACAGTTTGTAGATACGCGCTAATGAACCGAAATACTTCGGTTCGCATTCATTCATTTCTTACAGTTGTGGAGAATGTTTCTCGGTCACATGCCGTCGTACGGCGTAGTGTATCACCACACTGCTGCATTGAACACAGAGCCATAGCCACAGAGCCATAGAGTTGCGACAACTCAGTCCATGACATCGGGCCGGTCTAATGGCGGCTCTTCTACTTAGACATGAATAGAGAAAGGGGACAACCAATAGGGACAAGTCCTGGACCTGAAGTAGCTGGACCCAGGCAACAGCCTGTTACCGTGACATGTTGAAAACATTCATAAAACAACTCTTATCTGCGCCGCCCTAGTCGAAAACAATACATTTCTAACTCCAGTTTGTCCCTTTAGGGCTGCATGAACAGCGCTTGAGCGCTCAGTTTATGGCGCCTCAATGTCGCAACTCTTTTACTCTGATGGAACAGAGTGAACGGAACAGAACGGTCCCACACACACACACACACACACACACACACACACACACACACACACACACACACACACACACACACACACACACACGAGAGGAAAACAGGAGAGAGGAAAGCAGAGACGCCGCGTTTGTGACTTTATGTCACTGGTTTATGATTATCAAAAGTGGTCCGCGGACGAGGGACCACTCTTTTTTTTTTGGACTAGTCGAGGGAATTCTAGGTGGTCTCCAGCTAAATGGCAGAGAGTTGGTAAACAAATGGCTACTTTTGTAACTTGAGCCAACAGATAGCAGCCAACTGCGCAGAAGAAGGTAAAGAGAAACGCTTTAAATCTGCACTTGTTGCTAAGCATGAATAATTACCTGACGTTGTGGTGTCCACTTGTAGCTATTAAAAGCAATTCCGTCAAAAGTGAAGATCTAAAAACGAAATTGCCGACAAATACTCTGTGACTTTAGATCAGTGGTTTTCAACCAGTGATCTGGGGACCACCAGTGGTCCTTGACAGGGTTCCAGGTGGTCCCCAGGCTAAATGATGGAAAGTTGGTTAACCAGATGTAATTCTTTGAGAGTGTAAACATGAACAATGTGTGTATAAACATGAACCATTTCATTTCCACACTCAAGAGTTAAAATATTCATCATGTGAATTAGCCAAAGTCTACACAACTAGAGAATGTAGAAGATTAATGGTCATTTTGATCTGTATGTTGGACTGTTTTGTTTCTGAAATCCAGCTTGGTTTTGTGGACAAAAACAAAATAAATCTTTAGTTTTGGGGTCTGTGGGGCTAAAGTGTCATCAAATGGTGGTCCTTGGCTCAAATGAATAAATGAACAGTAACCGTTCAGAAGCATACAGTATATTGAGCTTAAAATGGTAAAACATCTAACAGACACAATATAGCTCACTCCTTTCAGAAAAGCTATTGTTCTGTGTGATTTCTACTGCTGGCATGCCCTCGAAGCAGGGTCAATATGGCCTTTTCTGGTGACAGACAGAACTACAGAAAGCCACACTGTCTCTATTCATCAAGCATTTTGATTTCTTGGCAGAACATATGGTACACCGCCGCACGGAAGAAACATCCAGCCACTGGGTTCCTGGAGGAAAGGTTGAGAAACCTTGGGAAGAAGCTGAGGTCAGCGGCCAGGGTGAGAAGCCAAGCAGCACTACCAGATGATCCGGTTCTAACAGCAGCTGCGTTCATACCAGGTCATTACTAAACAGACAATTAAAAGGCAGTTCAAACAATGTGTTTAATGTTTTCCCAAAATGTAATATGCACATGTTTAGTGGGCCATTTCTCCTACGGCCTTCTCTAGACCAGTGTTTCTCAAAGTTTCCAGGGAGTCTGTGTTCCTTTAGTGGGGTCTAAATAGACCAGGGGTGCCCAAAAGGTAGACCTACCAGTAGATCACACAGACCATGCAGGTAGATCATGGCAGTCCCATTAGATCTGTAACTCTTAAGAGCGTTAAAACGAAACCAAATGGACCCTTGCGGGTCCATTTGGTTTCATTTTACACTCAAGAGTTACACTCAAGAGTCCTAGCAATTACAAAATGGAGAATAATTGTTATTTTGACCAATGTTTCGCCAGTTCTCTTTCCCAGTTGTGGACAAAAGCGTGAGTTCTTTTGGGTGCAAGAGACAAAATTCAACATTACAAACTGTCAACTCAAACCCCAAATTCTGTTCTCAAACTTTAGTAGTAGCATATACAAGAAAACCTTCCAATTCTCTCCCTCTATTTTTCATTTTAAGCGCATTATTCTTAAACACTAACAGTAAGTAACACCATCACCACTATTTCAAAGCTCAAACTTTCTAGGGGCCTCGAAATGGATTTTCAGTAATGGAATAATAGCGTTTTTGATGTGTAGATCTTGTTGAGCCGGTCATTTTGAAAGTAGCTCTCAAGTCAAAAAAGTGTGGGCACCCCTGAAATGGACCCTTAGTGCTTTTCCAATTTAACACACTGTCACGTTAAGGGAAGATTGTGTAATGTCTAAGGTTTAGAACCACTCAAACCAGTTTCTGGCCAAATAACTAAACTATAAACTAACACCTTTAGAGCCTTGTTGGCCCTTGCATGACACAAAGGATGACAAAATAAGGATATGTCGTTGAACCTTGTATTGATACCCATGTCTTCCTGCAGATGCTATTGGTGGTCTCGCTATTCAGCAGTTGCAAGGAGGCCTTCATACACCATCAGCCCGTAAGTACAGCCGGCACATCTTTCCATTTTACTTTAGCATGTTAACATGTACAGTGGAGAAAATAATTATTTGATCCCTTGATGATTTTGTACGTTTTCATGATTGGAAAGAAATGAGCACGCTGTCATTTTATGGCACTTTTATTTAAACAAAGACAGAATTATGAACAAAAATGTCCATAAGAAAATATTTAAATGTTATAAATTAATTTGCTTTAGAGCTGGTGCAATAAGTATTTGATTCCTAAGCACAACCAGACTTAGTACTTGGTGGAGAAACCCTTGTTGGCAAGCACGGAAGTCAGGCGTTCTTGTAGTTGGTCACCACCAACTACTAAGTCAGGTTGTGCTGAAGGATCAAATACTTATTTCTCCAGCTCTAACACGAATCACGAATAACACGTCTATGTTTAAATAAAAGTACCATAAAAATGACAGAATGCTCATTTCTTTCTAATCATGAAAACTTACAAAATCATCAGGGGATCAAATAATTATTTTCTCCATTGTATGTGTTGTATTTGTAAGTATTGTGTATGTGTGTTAATTCTGTACTTGGTTCCTTACACATGCTTTTCTTTTTTCTTTATGTTTTTCAGCCTGGAACCAACATGGTGGAGTACCTCAATGAGGCCAGGAAGTCCCGACCTGAACCCTACGTCCTGACATTGGGCAACCACCCTGAGCAACCATCTCAGGTCTTTGTCATTATAGATGGACAGGCTTTGGAGCAGGAGAAACTTTTTCAAGCCATTGACGTTTGCTTCAAGGCCTTTTACATCTTTGACAGAGTACCCCAAAAAGTGTCGCCACGTGTGGGAATTCCTACAGAGCACAGTCTACGGAATTCCACTACCGGAGGCCAACAGAATGGTTGAGTTCATGAACACTAGAATTCTGGCTTGCAAGTAGACATCTGTCACACACACACACACACACACACACACACACACACACACACACACACACACACACACACACACACACACACACACACACACACACACACACACACACACACACACACACACACACAGGCGCGCTTTGGTTTGAATTGTTACACCGAGCCAGTTTGCCTTTGTGGTTGGTGCTACATTTTCAGGCTTGCTGCTGTTTAATGTTTAGATTCTGCATGAGGCTTGTTCACAAGATGCACATCGATACCTGTGTGCCCTGGTTGGTTTTGATCGGAGGCCAATTGTTTACAGTTCTTTGGAGATTTTATCCAATTGTTTACATTAAGTGTTTTTATATATCTATTAAATAGGCTTGTTACTTAAAATTCACCCATGCAAAGATTGTGTAATGTGAAAGATTTCACCCACTGAAAAAAAATCTTAAGCCATTTTATTATTAAATCCATTATTGAATGCAGTATGGTTTGTTAATTGCATTATTCTTTACATGACCAAATCATGTATTTTGTTTTAGGTTTGTAGTTAAATCATTTAACAGTAAATTAACAAACTTGTTGTGGCTAGAGTTGTTTCAATGTGACACCCAGAATGGTACATGATGTGAACCACATTTGGGTTGAGTATACAATATGGATTGAATTTAATCAGAGGTACAGTTAAAGGGGTTTTCCACTGTCAAAAAAACCTTTCGTCATTTTAAGGTCTACTCAGCCTCATGTGAACACACCAGACAGTTCATAAGTTACTCCTTTCAGTATTTAGATATTTGATGTTCATTTTAGCACCTCCAGCTCCTTCCCATAGAAACCCATTATAACTTAAAACTCCATTTTAACCATGACAGATTATTCGAAAACAACAATCTTTTTTCTGGTGACTGATATTGTCCTCGAAATATGTGAGAGGGCCGTAGAATTTAATTTGCAGTTTTTATTTATTTTTAAAATATTGTTTTGGAAAATGTAGCCGCCTCCGGAATCTCATGTATTCCGAGGACAATATCAGTCACCAGAAAAAAGGTCGTTTTCAAATAATCTGTCATGGTTAAAATGGAGTTTTAAGTTATAATGGGTTTCTATGGGAAGGAGCTGGAGGCGCTAAAATGAACATCAAATATCTAAATACTGAAAGGAGTAAGTTAAAAACTGTCTGGTGTGTTTGCATGAGACTGAGTAGACCATAAAATGACCAAAAGCTTTTTTGAAAGTGGAATACCCCTTTAATTTAATTTGACCCAGGATTGGGTAGAATATATATGGTTTGCATTCAACTCAGAATATAGTTAAATTAACCCAGAATGGAGCAGAATATTCCAAGTCACCTGCTGGGTTACGTGGTTTGCATTCAACCCAGAGTATAGTTTAGATAACCCAGAAATCCAGTAGAATATTCCAACTCACTTGCTGGGTTACAGCCATCTACCCATCTTGCCGTGTTAAATTAACCAACGCGTGGTACGTGCAGGAGCAATCCTTTGGATGAGTTCAAAACAACCCAGAATAGGTTGATTCTAACTCAGCCGTTTTTAGTGTGTATCAACACAGTTCCAATCATCACCTGCCATTC
Source organism: Benthosema pterotum (assembly GCA_039105355.1). NCBI lineage: Eukaryota > Metazoa > Chordata > Actinopteri > Myctophiformes > Myctophidae > Benthosema > Benthosema pterotum. The sequence continues at coordinate 22,243,730 of CM076976.1, forward strand.
TTTCTTTCTCTTTCTTTCTCCATCCCCTCTCTCTCACACACACACTTTCCAAATTTCCACTCCCAGCTTGAGTCACACACTTTAATCCACATGCTATACTCCACCTGACCTCCCTTTGGGATAGATAATAACGTGACTACAGCTTCCACACAACTCTGACATGTAATGACACTTTCTTTCTTTCATTCCTTGTAATGAAAAACCTGCTCACCCCACTTGTCTTCATCTCACCCAGGGGGTGATATCTAAGCAATTCTTTTGTAAGGAATGCATGCAAACAAATTCTGACTCACTCTCTCTCTAATGGATGCAAAGACACCTTAATGGCAATGCACCTGCAGAGTATCTATTGGCCTGTAGGTATCCTACAGATCCTGTTGGATGAAGATGTATGGGCTAAGTGTTGTGCTTTGTAACTCTTTCTATGCAGTTCCTACTGTTTCTCAACCAGTTGTAGTACATTGTACAAGATGAATTACTAATTTCTTGATAATAATGACTCAACCGGAGAATCTGGTCGAAAGTCTTTATGTGTTGAATGACTACATGGAGAATCATCATAGCCCATGTCACGCTTCTAACCTAGAGGCACTATATTACTAAATGCTTTGTCAGAGACCACATCCAATAATTCCACGGACCACCAGTCAGGCCCAGATATAACATTTCCCAATTGGAGGGGAAGGTGAAATGGTATGGGGTGGCTTTATCATTTATTTTTCTTTAATTTTTTTTGGGGGGGGTCTGAGTTTTCTGTTTTAAATGATGAAATGGTGTTGAGTTAGTGGTGCAACAATTGTAGTTAGTTAGTAGTAGTGTTTAAATCATTTCAAATATAAGCACTTGTTTGCATGCCATCATGTTTGGTGGGGCAGTCAGGGCATTTAGGGGGGCACCCCCCCCCCATGTCCATACCTAAATCCGGCCCTGCCACCAGTGGACAACCTGTTGAAAACCCACACACATGAGCATTCAGAGAGAGGGGTTGGTACCCTTTCAGACAAAGCATATCAAACATATCAAGAGGAGTGCAAGAGGAAATGACAACAGATGCCAAGCTGCAAAGTATAATCACGAGAAGAAAAGAGAATGGAGAAAACAACACTCTGAGGCCCTGTAATCAGTTCCTCTGTTCTTCCTGCAAAGAGACCTCTCTTTGATGCTTGTAGGGTGAAAAAAGAAAAGAAAAGAGAAGCTGCAGGGTATAGGATTATATAGCATCTGATCGAATGGACTACAGTAGCCTATATTATTGTTTCTGAGTGAAATACTCTTGATGAAGACTGCAGCCTGTAAACTTTATTATAGGTCTGAATAATCTCTGGTGGGGTCTTATATCCGTCAGTGAGTGAGAGCAGCAAGACTTAGTGAAGCAGGAATTAAAAACCTTGAGAATCCAGTAAATGCATCACAAAGGCTCCGGTGCTCTTGCGGGAACTGTAATAACAACCTTCCGCTATGTGGCTCCCGTCTGCCCCAGTTTTCTGTCCCTGGAGAGGAGTGTGAGGTGTCAAACATCTTTCCTTTCCTGACGTGGAATCTATTTGTCGTCTATGTGACCATCTGATTTATAATCGATTGTTGAAGTGAAATATTCATTAGGAATATTGATTGAAAATGAATTGACATGCAGAACAATGTTTGAAAACAAAAATAATCATCCGCTTTTTTGTATAATCGCATATTGAATAAAGGGCATAAATCTGCACATAGCATTCATGCAACTATAGCTTGAATTGAATCTTAACCTTCAGGTACAAAAGTGTCTAAATGTCGGGATCTGGATCGAAATGTCTTAAGAGCAGTGAGACCAAAAACAACCAAGTTATACTTTAATAAGATACTCCACCATATAGATTGAGTAAAACAAAAATCCATAAGTTGTGCCCCTCCAATGGACTACAAAAATGGGGCTTACTTAATAAACTAAACATTTATTCCCCTGGTGTGAAAACCAGCAGACAGCTCATGGTGAGTAAATGGTTTAGCTTCATTCAGCACTAATGAATCCATTAGATGATAGCTGTTAGACTAATGGGATCAGGATAACAGATACTTAGCAGTTATCAGTCAGATGTAATGTGTGTGTGTGATCTCACCACATTCACACCTACTTAGCAAATGTGAGCGTGCTGCTGTAGCGATGACCCACTGAGTTAAACGGATAAGAGAGGGCAGGGACACAGATAGAAAGATAGCTGGGTTTACATTTATAATCTGGACACAGATTTTCACTATTTATTCAATATATGTTTGCAAGAAACGCTGGGAAGGTGGGCTGAATCACATGGCTAAAACAGTTTGTGTTGGTGTGTCTCTGTTTTATCATTCAACAGATAGAGGTGTTGGAGGATAATTGTCTTGGTGTTATAAATTATTTGTGTGGATTGAGACTTGTGGTGATGTGCTCTAATTATGTATACTCACCCCAAGGTCTTTCATTGACTTGATTGAATATTTTGTTGGACAATATATATAAACAAAATGCAAACAGAACAAAGTACAGGAACAAGATACAAGAAAGTCCCATGCACTATTAAAAAACAGCACCTCGCATACAGTATATGAACCATGCCATTTTAGTATGTTTGTGTGCATCAAATTGAATGGCACTGTATAGATCAGATCCATAGCCTATCCCTATCACATCATGTTGAACATGAATTAGCAGATTAGCAATTAACAGAAATAATGTACAATCAAACTACAATACACATGACCATGTGTTCATAGAAAAGGTTTTTATTATTTTAAAAACATTACGCAAGTACATGTGAGGTTTTTGTATCTTATGCATTTATATTCTTTTCACTAGGAAAAATAAGCTTTTCTGATAATCCCCCTTTACTTCCTCCTATATGATTTCCTGTTTTGATGTGTATTTGTAAATGTATATTTGTACATCTCTAAATGTTCAAATGAATTGAATATGGTGAGTCCTATTGTAAACACGGGTGATGCTGCTTTATTGTGTCATTCCACTCATAGTCAATAGTTATTATGTGTTGTTGTCCTTGAAATGTATATTGTAACTCTGTAAACTGTTCATAAACAATACAGCAATCAAACATGTAATTGACATGCCTTATTTGAATGCCCAGCCCCTGCAGGCCCCAACCGTTTTGCCATGAATGGCCACGCAATGTGTCATTATAAAAAAGGACACCAAGAGGAAAATATACAGTACCACCAACACAATCCCAAAAGACAAGAGATGCTATGGTTTTGATTGCAACATAACGTACATTTGATCTGTTTAGGAGCACTCCTTGTGCTCCAGGGAAAACCAGTGATAGCCCTCTATCCATCTTGGCTGCTCCAGTTAGCTCAGCTTTCAGTCGCCGGTGCTGTGTAACTTCACTAAACAACAATGATATTCTAGGAACATGCGTGACAATGGGACAGAATCAGGCCTTTTGTGGTGCCTTTGTGAGTGTTGTAAGGGACTCATATGATGGTTGACATTTTTGGTTATTTAACACAAAACTGTGTGTGTGTGTGTGTGTGTGTGTGTGTGTGTGTGTGTGTGTGTGTGTGTGTGTGTGTGTGTGTGTGTGTGTGTGTGTGCATATGCATGTGTTATGTTACACGTTCTTGTGTTATTGTCCCATCAGCACAGTAATTTCATAACATTCTCATCTTAATATCATGCTAACTAATTATGACAGAAAGATATCCATTCACGTGACACACTTGCACTAACCCGGAGATGGTGTAAAGATTGACCGATGGTATCCTTGCTGTTCATTGTTTACTTACTGTATATCCAGTAGTAAATTATCGCCCCCCCCCAATTCTGAACATTTGCCGCTTTCCCTAAGGGTTTCTACAGGTTAGTGTGTGTGCCTTGTGTGTATATTGTAATGTAGTCTTGTTTTACCTCATTTTTCATGTTCATTATCTTATAATATGGCATTGCTATATTTATACAGTCTCTGTAGAACATGCTACACCAACAATGTGCTGCTTGTACCTGTATTGCGTATTTGACAAATCCACCTCTTGATTCTTGACATACTCTCAAAGTCAAATGAACACAGAGCATTTTTACTGTGTGTGACTTTGCTCAAAGTTATTTTGGAGAACTGCCAGAAGTAGACTCTGTGATCCATAACGTAATAATAATAATAATAGCAAACCTTTAGGCCAATGTGTCAAACTGAAAAGGCACCCTTGGCAACAGCAATGAGAAATTCAAAATGTTCATGCACACGAGATGACATAGTGCTGCTTGTAGAAAATACCTTGTCTCTTTGTTTTGTGTGTCACGGGCGGCGGAGAAGCTAAAGAGAGTCACACCACACACACCCTGGGTGAACGTGAGGGCAAGGCCTGATGTATTGTGTGTATCCTGTCTGAATATGGGATCCAGCGTGAAGGTTAGGAGTTCATCTGCATGTGGGGGGGCCACCCATACAGATCATACACAGTCAAATCCCCAGTGTTCACTTAAGCTCTGCACACATCAGGGCTGTCAGGCAGAGACGGAGGATTTGCAAATGTCAATGTAGAACGTTTTTTTTCCTACGTTAAAAGTTTAATGCCACTCATTTTCAAAATTGAACTGTTATTAATATACCATGTATTCTGCAAGCCAAAGAGTACACCTTGGCCTACTTTATTATGTCACTGATCACACCTCCAGTTCTAGGCTAAACAGAGAAGACTTTTTTTTAGAGGTGCTAGCCTCTCCTATGTTTAGCTTTCCGGCTTTGTGTAAACACAAGCATTGATGTGGTTGGATGATCACAACACAGCAATGATTTGATTGGCTGGGCAGAGTGGACATCGAAGAAATAAGCGAGGGCAGAAAGGTAAATTCGGAAAATTGCACCTGGCCAGAATGAGACGATGTGTGGTGATAAGAGTGCCGCTCACTTCACGCAGGTGTGACGTTTGTAAAGTTGTGAGACAAACACAAACACAAACATTGATAATGAATGGCCAGTTTTGAGGGTGTGTGTAAACAAAAACATTGTCCTAACACAAACATTTAATGCCTTTGAGAATAAAGTTTTGAGAGCTGTAAACACATATAGGCCTATCGAGGACGAAGGTGAGGACATTCATTCCGGTTTATCAATGGCATAGTTCAATGTTGAAAATTAGTGGCATTCCACTAGACAGCCTACTGCCTACTTCATCAGTTTCACACAAAAGTAGCAAAAAATGAGATTTGAGTTACAGTATATTTCTGCTCTGTCAAAGTAGATAAATACTGTGGGGATTATTTTTCCTGATTGATTTATCTATTTTTTGAAAAAGGGACAATGTTTCCAAAGGGGCCGGAAGGGTTACATTTGTACACTCTGAGTTACTACTAATTCAGTGCAAGTAAGATATCTAAAAGGAGAACACAAAAAGGTCCTGGGAACTTATCTCCATTGTGCTTCCATATGTATTCAACAACACTGAGCTATATGTGGAGAGAGCTGCAGTCAGTGTTTTCTTATATGGAGCCGCAATATTGCGATTGCATATATGTATATGCACAGCTTGGCATTGAAAACGTTATATAACATCAGAGTCTTTCTGCATCTTCCCAATGGAATACTACATCACTCGCCTGTCATGAGAGCAGTGATGGATATTCCTGTTAGACAATGATTATCTGTAAAACAGCGCATCCATATTGACCCTCAGTACAAAAGACAGCATGCTTTGTCAGTATGGGTACAGCACCATAGAGCACTTGTAGTCTGTCTGTGTGTGTGTGGTGTGTGTGTGTGTCGATGTGTGTGTGTGTGTGTGTGTGTGTGTGTGTGTGTGTGTGTGTGTGTGTGTGTGTGTAAATGTGCGAAACAATAACATTATATAACAGTCAATTGGCCAATGTTGCCATGGCAACCGCTACAAATCAAGCCTGTCAACAGACGCAACGTTTCATTCCAGGAAGTAGAAACTGAATAACCGGAGGTCTCTAATTGCTCTTAATGTCACAACACGTACAGATCCACCAGAGCTTTGATGTAGACAGTCTGTTCACACAGGTAGGAATGCAGGCGACTGATGGTTTTATTCTGTTCTAAAACGCTCTGCTGTATGTTGTGATCTAGGATAGGATTTGATTTAACTTTGTATGTTGACAGGAAATTCTGAATTTGTGGCAAGCCTCAGGTAACCTGAGACTGAGGCTCTCTCTCTGTGTGTGTGTGTGTGTGTGTGTGTGTGTGTGTGTGTGTGTGTGTGTGTGTGTGTGTGTGTGTGTGTGTGTGTGTGTGTGTGTGTGTGTGTGTGTGTGTGTGTGTGTGTGTGTGTTATAACAGGATAGGTAGTACCTGTGTAATCAACTATACGAGCTCCTATGGTACATATAGCAATGAAAGACTTTTTTTTTGCTAACATCGTTGAGATTTACAGTACAACTCAATCCAAAACTGATAACTGTTAGTGGACAGCAACAATAAAGTGTTATAAAGAGGGTGTTATCAGTCACATGCTCCTATACATAACACCTCAAATGCAAAATGTTGGTGGGGGGAGTCTGCTTGGAGATGTACAGTACAATTCAAGCATTACATTACATTTACATTACAAAACTGATAACTGTCAGTGGGAGACTGGACAAACCAGTTAAGCTCACGCTTTTTTACGCCAGCCACCTTGGTCATTTAATGAAAACAAATAAAGACCTAAATACGAATATTCACTTCTCAAGTCAGAAGCAGCAGATCATAGAGGGGATAAAAGAAAAATATACAAGGAAGGGGAAAAGGGGAGGGTGTGGGGAATCAGATTTTTATGGAGGCCGTCCGTAGGTGCCCTTTGAGAGTGGTTTTGAAGGAGTCAAGGGATTTGCAGGTCTTAATGGTAAATGGTGCATTTATATAGCACGTTTATCCAAGACACTTTAGATTGTAGGCCATTCCACATTTTGCTGGCATTGGAGCGAAAAATATAATTGATTCATTGCTACTATAAGCACTGGGTGGTTTCACCATGTGTGAAGACAGGGGCGGATGTAACATGTCCCATTTGGGGGGGCAAGTGAATATGTTGGACGGGCAAGAAAAAATGGTATGGGTGCGGCTTCATCACCCGTGTTGCTTCGCGCCACAGGCGATGAAGCCGCACCCATACCATTTTGGGTTACAGGACTTTTATTAGTCAAGTAAAGCATCAATAATAACATCAGTTGTTGTTGAAGTTGCAACAGACGCTCAGAGAGTTTTCTGTTTTCAATGATGAAATGGTGTTGGATTAGTGGTGCCAAAATTGTAGTTAGTAGCAGTAGTAGTTTCAAATCACTTTAATTTGAAATATCTTGGGTTGTTTTGCATGGCATTGTGTTTGGGGGGGGGCAGACTCTGTATTTAGGGGGGCATTGCCCCCCCATGTCCATGCCTAGATCCGCCCCTGTGTGAAGAAGAAGGATGGAGAGAAAGGAAGAGAAAGAGAGGGGGTGGAGAGAGAGAGAGTCTTTAACATTCCTCTGTGTGGCAGCAGTGTGACCTCAGTGCAGACGTCAGGTCTCTACAGGGGTCAACAGCCATGTTTGTTGACACAGTCTTTTAGAGCCTTATCACCATCGTTCATATCCAGGTGGTTTTGCTCCATCGACTCACCTGTGTTCCAGGCGGACGTATCGGGAGATAATCTGAATAGAGCCCCCCCCCCCCCCCCCCCCCCCCCCCCCCCACACACACACACACACACCCCCAACCCCCCCACCCCCCACTTCTGAAACCAAAGCGCCTGTGAACCGACACGAGCAACGACACAGAAACCAAAGGTCCCGGCTGGTTGGTTTTTTTTTTGTCTAGGTGGCTCATGGCTGGCTGTTTTGTTTAGTGCATGTATTTGTATAAGCCCTCATGTTTAATAGTGCAGGTTTATTTTTCTAAGGTATCTGAAAGATGTCGTCATACTCCTGTATATGCAAGCTGCCATTGTGTAACGTCAACATTGCCTTTCCCCCTTTGGGAAACAAATACACGACGAGGAGGGGGTGGGGTGCTTCTGCCACCTATTTATTTTGAAGTGCAACGAGAGAACGAACGAATGATAGCAGAGACAACATGAAAATGAAGATAAATAAAGAAAATAAAGATGAAAAAGGATATAACTGCATCGTTATACTGCAACCGAGAGAGAGCGAGTGAGAGAGAGAGAGAGAATGATTGTTATCGTTTTCCATGCACACACACACAAAAAAACGTAGCCAAGGTTATATTTAATGAAAGTCCTGAAGCCATAATGTTGTTGGACAAAGAGGCAGGATGTTTTTTCTCTCTCTCTCCACAGCACACCTGGGCATTATGCGGCCCGGGGGCCAAATGCGGCCCTTTGGCTGACTCTGACCGGCCCGTGAAAGGGTTTTAAACCAGTGTTCCGGGACCACCGATGTTCCAGACCACCTATGTTCCAGTTAAATATGGAAAGTTGGTTAACCAGATGTAACTCTTTGAGTGCGTAAAAATGAAACCAAATGGACCCTTACGGGTCCATTTGGTTTCATTTTTACACTCTCAAGAGTTAAAATAATCATGTGAATTATGTGAAGTCTGCACAACTAGAGAATGTAGAAGAATAATGGTCATTTTGATCTGTATGTTTGACTGTTTTGTTTCCCAAATCCAGCCTGGACAAAAGCAAAATCTATCTTTAGTTTTGGGATCTTTGGGGCTAAAATGTCATCAAAATGGTTGGCCTTATGCTTACTTTTATCTTGAAATTAAATTGATATTACGCAGACTTTAGTTCAGCCTTTCGTCTTGGCCCTCCACAATATTTTATGTATCTCATTTGGCCCCTTGGGAAAAATAATTGCCCACCCCTGCTCCACAGCATTGAAGCCACTCTGAACAACCAGAGCACAGACAGGAGAGCAAATAATTACCTTTCCCAGGTAGCTGCAGCGCTGATTGTTGGGGGCCTGCAGGATGAGTGAGGAGAGCCCTCTGTGTGTCTGTGTGTGTGTGTGTGTGTGTGTGTGTGTGTGTGTGTGTGTGTGTGTGTGTGTGTGTGTGTGTGTGTGTGTGTGTGTGTCCTTTTGACCTTGCCATGCTGCAGACACACAGAGAGACAGTTTTGTGTCCCCAGACAATAGGTCTGCTGCTCTCCGCAGCGAAGGCTCGGCCAATTATAGTCCTATACAAAGTGCATGCGCGTGCACGCACATGCACACACACACACACACACACACACACACACACACACACACACACACACACACACACACACACACACACACACACACACACACACACACACACACACACACACACACACACACACACACACACACAAAAGGTAAAAGTGGGGGCCAGAGGAGATGAGTGACTGAGAGCAGATCCATCAGTGGGGGTGATGAGGATAAAGGGGGAATTTGAGAATTTGGTGCTGTCTTGATACAGATACAGGTATTGGGTACTCGGCTGACCCAATAGTACTGGCACTCGGTATGGGGAACCAGCCTGCATGATACTTTGAAATGAGTAGCCGACTTTCAATTGAAAATGTTTCATTGTTAATAAGCAAAATAAATACCATTTCAGGCTATTATTATGGTAATTTTACAATTTAATTACGAGTCCTGTTTTTAGGATAAAAGAGGGGGTCAAATAAGTAGTTACTGAATAAAAAAAAGTACTTACGAGCATTTAAAAATTAAATGCTCGTATTCGATCTGAAAAAATGGTAGAGACATCCCTAAGTATCACCAGTGTTCATTGTCCAACTTTTTAACTGGTGACTCATTACTGAGGAGGAGACCAACTGTAAGCGATGTTTAGTTCATATAACACCATCCTTTGCTCCCCTTGCTCATTCTGAAGTTCAGGGAAATTCATCTCATTGTGTTTGAAGTGTATAAAGGTCTGGTTAAATGATTTGGCGTTGGTTTTCAGGCACCTGAGGGTTAGGTCTGGGCCATGAATACAATATAATACTGTTTGGCTTTGAATGAATGCCATAACTTGTGTTTACACAAAGGAACAATGCATTGACACCACCACAAAGCATGATCACTGCTTTTATTAGGGGCCAAGACTGAAGGCCCCTATTGTTTTTCTACATTGTTTTCTTCTTCCACCACTTCTTTGCAGTTCCGTGCTGTTTGTTCCTTGAAACTTTGCAATGTAGTAGAGGGTCACAAGCAACAGGCAAGAACTGAAGCTCACCATCATTCGCCAAAGGACTTTTGGATATCACGATTGTGTTATATGATACGCTCTATCCACCCCTGGGATTTTCATAGCCTGGTTAACCAGCCAATTGCGTGACAGAGTCTGGGCCCTACTAGTGCATGGTTGGCTGTGGGAGTACAGCATTGATTATTTATTATTTATTAGGGGCTTTATAGCTTTCATGGCTTGGCCCTGTGTTATCGCTGCTAGCAGCTATATTTCTTCTCATCTTTGCATGCCCTATATTGAATGAGAACTGGCGGTTACAACGGGTGTGAGCTTTTTTAGGCCTGTGGTCGACAGCTATCACACACACACACACACACACACACACACACACACACACACACACACACACACACACACACACACACACACACACACACACACACACACACACACACACACACACACACACACAGCAACAACCCATAATTAACTTAAGATTAGCCTTAAATGCGATGATGCATAATCGCTCCACTATACTCAAAGTACAGAGAAACATGCAAATCCAGTGGCTGGAATTATTTTTATTTGCTTGTGAATGCTGTCAGCACCAGTGTAGCATCCAGAGCATGTGGGTAAGGCATCTGGAGACATGTGGAGCACTGATATTATCCGTTGCACCTGCGGCACTAGGATACACAAAATAAATAAAATCTAAATAAACACAAACAATGGCACTGGGCTTTAATCGCATAAAAAACACATTGGTGTTGCTGTTCTGGGAAAAGTTGCTTCAATTATCAAAACATTCCCAAAACGTTCCACATATATTCCATTGAAATGCATTACAAAAATTATATAAAAACAGCACAACAAAGTCTATAGGCTGAAGTGGTTATTCCATACAGGTCAGACTTGTTTAGTGAGGTTGTACTACTAGGCTACTTGTAATAAACCAGTTTCCCCCCGTTTACCTACCGAGCTGCTGTTTATTCTGAGGCCCGCTTGCTCACAACTCTTCCAGTGCAAAAAAAAGATGTTTTATAAAATCAGCCAAATGCTTGTCATCCAATGCGTGTGTTGTTGGGTCTTAGCGGTGTGTGTAAGGTGCATTCAAAATGCCAGGCCTTTGAAATCTCAGTCACGAAGATGGGGCTGTTATTTAAGCCATTATGAGATTTAGGACCAAGAACAGCTGCAGGGGCAATTTGAAAGAAAGTGCAACTACTTTCTTGTGAGTTAAGCCAGACATAATGTTACAAACTCTCTCGCACGCACATGCACAATGCAGACGCACACACGCACACGCGCACACGCACACACACACACACACACACACACACACACACACACACACACACACACACACACACACACACACACACACACACACACACACACACACACAGTATTTTCCCAAGACTAATCTGTTTTTTGCTGCAACAGTTGTATGAATCAGAACTGTAGAATGGTATATTTACTTTCTTTTCTTCTTTTCTACTTTCTTTATCAACTTGGGCCATTACTGTGATATCCTATCCACATGACATTTGTATTTAAAGCTTAAAGCGGTTGACAAACAGCTGTTTCAGGCAAGGCCGTGCTTGACACAATGCTGCATTTTCAGTCAAACGTCCAATTAACCAAAGGGGGAAAAAACAGTCCCTTTATTCCTACTGGTGTGGTTTCATTAGCTTAATTCGTTGGGCCGTTATATGTTCCCAAAACATTATTTTTAATCCAGATAGTCTACGCCACGGCAAATGGGAGTTCGTTTTTGGAATGCAGCCAAGAAAGGTCTACACGTGCAACCGCTTCGTTGGCAATGAATGGGAAGTGTGTGTGAACCCATCCCAAGGTCATCATGAGGCCCATTCATTGGCCGCAAGTCCGTCCACGGCCCAGTGCCACCGCTTCGGCCTTAATTTGTCATTATTTGCGGAGCATGGTGTCTGAGCACAGATGATAAATTTGACACACTAATTCTTGTTAGCTTGCTAAACTGCCTCCTTTAAGCCAGAGAACCCCCAAGTTGGTCTTAGAATGTTGGTTTTTTTTTGCACAGGGCTTAGCTGGTGTGCATTAATCTCTCTGCCTTTGAAAATGGGACACCCCTCCATCTATCATCTCATATAGGTGTTGACCTGCTGCATGCATACTGTTGCCTGCCTTGCTGTGTCTGTCAAACTGCACACACAGACGTACATATGCACACGCATGCATGCACTGCACACTCACACGCAGTTATTTTATTTCTCTTCCTGACTTTCTTTTCTGACACACACTTCTTCCTCCTACCTGATTTGTCTCTCTGCACGCACACATGCAAGCACACAGACACACACGCACAGTCGCACACACTCTTCCTATCCATTTCCCTCTCCACTCCCTCCCTCCCTCCTGCCCCGCTCTCTCTTCCCTCCCTCCTCTCTCTCTCTCTCTTTCTACATCAAGAAGGCTAATGGGGTCCACTTCAGATAACAGTTGTTTGTCCAAGTCTGTCTCCAACCTTTAATAGTCTGTTTTAACAACCAAAGTGTGTGCGTGACACACACACACACACACACACACACACACACACACACACACACACACACACACACACACACACACACACACACACACACACACACACACACACACACACACACACACACACACACACACACACACACACACACACACACTCACCTCTCTTAACTAAATTCTTTCTTGAGAAGTATGCTGCTTTCATCAAGATCTGACCATGCTTAAAGTTGGGGGCATCCTTTACAGGCAAGTCATTACGACGAAAAATTCCATTATTAGTGAGTCCAATACTCTAGTCTGTACAATTCCCAGCGGGCAATACCTTTCAGTGCATGTCTTTCCCTGTCACTCTGTTACAATGTTTGTATCTAGCTCTATCCTGTAGCCATGTCTGTTTCTCTGTCCCACAGAAATAGATGAGTCACAGTTCAGCTCATGCTACTACGTGCATACATTGAACCACAAGGGAAATATCTCCAGGTATAATGTTATCAACGATGGCACAAAGCTCACATCATCCATCATCAGAGTGATGAGTGTAGGCGTCAGCCCAGGGGGTGCCCACACTTTTTCCACATGAGAGCAACTTTGAAAATGACCAGCCCAACAACATCTTATCCAACCAAAATGCACCCTAGGGGGCCTTCAGAGTTGGAATAGCAGCGGCGGCGCTGGCATCACATAAGAGAAGCACACTAAGTGGAATAGTGGTTTTAGGGTTCTTTGCCTCCCACATTTGTTGTTATATAAACTTGTAATGACGTTTGAGCACAACACACTTGGAGACAAAGCATTGCATTGTGGTTTTGCCTACAGTAAATCGATCGAGTCACCTTAATTTAAGTGGCAGGTGCCAAACATATGAGTTTTCATTTCATACACGTTTACATTTCTATACGTTTAATGAACATCTGGAAACTAGTTTTCACAAGTCCAGGAGGTAGAGGACAGGGCCTTCTTTTTTGAAAATATGTGCTTGCCGCATTGCATGCTCTAAGATTGCTGAGACAATTGGCTAAGGTCAGGCCGCAGGTCTCACCGTCTCAGACCTAAAAAAAGTTATTCATACGTTCATCTCATCCAGACTTGATTATGCGGCAATGCAATGCAATGCAAGGTGACCAGGTCTTTTCTGTCTGTTCAGGCACCTCAGCTTTGGAACTCATGAGCTGAGGATCTCAGAATGGCAAAGTCAGATTTGCCATTTGCCATTCTGAGTCAGTTAAAAAGTCAGTTAAAAACTTACTTTTATCACATTGTCTTTTTATGATTTGTGTTTTTACCTTGTGTTTGCATGTTTTTTGAAAAAATGTGTATACTTTGTATTTGAATGCCACTTTTATTGTTATTTGTGAAGGACTTTGAAAACTCATTTTTGGAAAGGTGCTATATAAAAAGTCATTATTATATTATAGGGAAACCTGTGTGTTGTCATCACTATCTCTGCATGCCGTTCCTGGAGTGGGCTAGAGAGAGGTCTTACAGCCCTTATCAGACTCTGGCCTGATGTGTTTCCGTTAGAGCCTAAGGCAGTATCTCCCCTTGCCTTATAGTCTGACTGGAGCAGATTAGCCAAGATTACATTCACGTGGAACCCTGCTAGTACAGTGGAAAGAGGTCCTCTTCATTCTTTTTTTGTTACTTGTGCACTTGTCACAGTTCAGCTCCAGTTTTTGGTTCTAATCTTCTGTCTACTAGCAGAGCCATAACAACCTGCCGTTATACATGCTCCTGTGTTGCTGGAATGATCATTTATAAGTGCAACTATGCCAGTGCAGTTGGAAATACATGGGTCGAGGGGGAACCAATTCATTTTTGGCCCTTTTATGCCCATAACATGACCAAATGATGCTTGCTTACATATACAGGACAGGCCACGGACGCCTGGGGTGCAGGGACCACCAGGGGTCTGTGGTAGGGTTAATATGTTAATGTAGCATTAAAATCAGTTGCACTGGCTATTCAAAAATAGCAGATCTACAATGCTCACAATGCATCATCAGCTTGTAGATCGTCTACAAAGAATCTTGAGAGAATTTAGTCACACTATTTTCAGACAGGATCCGTGGTGAAATATATATCAATGTTGTTTACATAAAAATATGAGGACCACTGGCCTAGAGTGGGCCATCGCAGGAGCATGACCTTGAGGTCCAGGGTAAAGGCTGTAATGTATAGTGTCCTTATCAGCATGGTGCACTATAGCACCAGGGTCTGTGCTCTGAGCTGTTTTGTTTTGTGCAGTTGCATTGTTGAGCAGCCTGGGTACACATTGTTCACTTAAGATCATCAGTGTCACTGCGAATGCGATCCAAACTATGGAGCCTGATAGCATATACTGTATGTACATACATACAGACCACTCACTCAGCAAAGTGTTTTGAGTGAAATGTCTTCCCCAGGTAGCAGTACTCCCTCTAGTCTTATTTTGTGCATTAATAAAGATAGCCCGATGAAGGCCATATAGGCCGAAACATTGCTGGTTCCGTAATAAACGATTTCACTGCATTTGCACAGAGTGGGGGATCCTCTTGTTTTTTTCCAGGCATTCTGTTGCCACATGCCACAATGATGTATGCCTTCTTTAGAAAATTATTTGCATGCTGTTGCCATTCCAGTCTGATGATCTATCTGTCTTCTTTGCATAATCATTGTCTCTGAAGAATGCCACTTGACAATGATAGGTCTGCAAGCTATGGCCAGTCAGATTGGCAGATTATCAGTTGTTGCTTGTATTCTTTGGCAGTCACCAGTAATGCCAAGAACGGGCAGTAATGCCAAGCAAGGGCGTGCCCCCTAAAAGCTCAGGTGGATACGTTTTTATTTGTATTTATACTGCAAGGCTGTACAGTGGGGGCCCTGTGATAAAATCTATCAGGGGGGCCAAAATTCCCCTGAGGCCAAGTGTGCATGTCTGTGTTTATGTCATACATAACTCTAACAACACACTTATACTTGCAATATAAAAATTAAAAATATATCAAGCATGATATTTTTGATAAATTCCAAACATTTTGCACACATAAACTAATTATCTTTTTAAAGTTGCATACAACACTGTTACTTTTAATACAAACCAAGCTCTCCATCTAAAGTAAACTATCAATACCACTTCTGTGTAGGATTAAAAATAAATCCTGAATTTTCGTTTCAGTTCTTACATTACACAATTACAATATATTGAGGACTTCACAGTGAACATTTGATTGTCTGACTCACATCCTGTTGATGCGTCTTCTCGACATATCCTCTCTTAGATCACCCGACAAAAATGTTCAGCATCTCACTGACTCCGTGGCCCAGTCACCGCTGCAATTATTGTCCGAGATGAAACGTATTGTCAGCGAAACGAGGAGGAGATTTCTTTCTTTTTTCCCCCCATGTACATGTAAACAATAAAAGACAAACACACACTCATTTCTCTAATTTAGATGTTGGAGGAAACAATCTTCCCGTGTTTCCTGCCAAAGCTTTATTTATCAAACAGTAGTCACCACTTGAGTAGGCATCACCACTCTGTCCCGTTCTTATCCCCTCCAGAATCTACTGTGTTGCTTTCATCTTTTCAACACATGAAAACAAGGCCATGTTCTACTTGGGAAAGCAGCAGAAAGCCCAGTCAGCCTGTCTCACCACTTGTTTGTTTCCTTTTGTCGCCCTCTTTTTTTCTCTCTTTTCTTTTTCATATATCTGGACCACTATTATGTCATGAAAGCAAACCCATAAGAGTATAGCTAGAAGCAAACAATGTGTAGGTTATGGAGAAAGCGTGACAGCAACCTACAGCTTTGCATGCTGTAGTTGAGCCGACCTTGACCTTTGACCGAGTATCGTCATCGCATACAAACGGTAGTAAATGCTACATTTACTGGATATAGCACCTTCACCAGACGCCCCTTCAATGCACATTACGTTCACCCATTCTCACACACACACACACACACACACACACACACACACACACACACACACACACACACACACACACACACACACACACACACACACACACACACACACACACACACACACACACACACACACACACACACACACACACACACACACACACACACCGTTTGCTTTCAACGTGTTTCAACTTGTCTGTGGGGACGTTCAGTTTCTTGCTCAAGGACACTTCGACAATAACTGGAAGGGCAACGGGAAACCGTCAGAAATCATGAATGCCGTGAACATTTGTCCATTTCATAGCCAACTGCAGGCCTGTGTTGAATGGACTTATATTAGAAGACATTTTGAACCCCTTACTACTGAAATAATCATTGCTTATACAGAGGGAAAAAAGAGTGAAAGGTTAATTGACGTGTTGAGTTACATATCCATAATATATGTTTGGATATACAGTATGTTTCATGGCTTGGTGTCAGCTCTTGAATCTTGAATTGTACATTGGATATTTAAGATGCGCGACTTGGCACGCAAATCATCATGTAAATCAGGGATGTGGTACAGTAGCCTACTTGTGTCCTATCTCAAAGTGTATATCTATGGGAGTAACAGTGATGGTGGTCTTGGAACGTGGAGGTCACCATATAGCATCCAGTCATTGGTCTGTTTGCAAATGAGATGTGTCAGATGGTGCACGCGGGACTACAAATGGCTCTTTAGATAAACAACGTATAGACGCCACAGCACAGACATGAGCACAATCGTGAAAAACACAGGTCTCTGTACAAGCACACGCACACACACACGCACACGCACACACAATGCACACTCTCAAACAAACAAACACCATTCAGTAGCAACTCCAACCTTGCACCAAGGCTCAAAGTGGACCACACATTTCGCCAGTAGCACCGCCAAGCCGTTGCCAAAAAAACAAGATCTCGATCTCCTCGTACCCCCCACCAGCCTTCTCTCTCCCTCCTTCCATTCTGTTGGCGGAGGTCAGAATTGGCGCCTGTGGTCGAGCGATAACATCAGGCCCTGTGGTCACACGACGAGAAAAACCAACAGCCAATTATACCATTAGCTGTGCTTGGGGGGGGGAAAGGGTGGGAGGATTGGGGGGTCTGCGGGAAAGAACAGTAGCCTATATGACAATGTCACTCACAATCACCAGAAACAGGTTTGATTCCCTGCTTGGTGGTGATACACCTGAGTTGGAAAACATTGATGACATACATGCATATACAACATACTGTATATACACATGTGTTATTACATAACATGTGTTATTACAGACCTGCACAAAGACTGGTGAAAGAAATGTGCATGTGCACGCACGCACGCACGCACGCACACACGCGCACACGCACACACACACACACGCACACACACACACCTCCCTGTGCTGCCTGGAATGTTTTTTTAAGAAGCACACATACAGTTCTCTAGAAATGACTGAGTAATACCCTCATAGCAATGAACTGACATTTCCATCAACTGTCAGCTGATAAAGTTAGTTGTAGTTTGTTGTTATTGTAATAGCCCCCTCCAAACACACAAACACGCACACGCACACACACACACACACACACACACACACACACACACACACACACACAGTTCTCTATAACTGAGTAAGACCCTCTATGCAAATAACTGCATTTGTTACAACGTGCATTATGGCATCACGCCGTCCTATAATGTATGGTGCATGGAAGCATCGAGCAGTGCCTTAAGCCATTCATGCACTAAAGGAATCATATACAAGTATCTAGGATTATATAAAAAGGAGGTAGGTAGTTTCACAGCACCCACTTTGCACATAAGGTGACAGAGTCCATCTATCTAACCATAAGGTCATACAAACTAAGTAAAGGGTCCCTTTTTATTTATACACTCTACTCACACCTTGTAAGTACAGGACATCTCCATTACAGCATTGTAATAGCAAATGGAAGTTTGCTATTATATATACTGTAATGTTCTAATTACCAGAGGACAGCTTGAATTAGGACATGTGCCTGAACCAACGATGTTGCAGGTATGTAAACTGCACCTCACAACTACCAGCACATCCCTATGCTGAAGTCTATTGTTCCTCTATTTCAGGGGTTTTCAACAGGTGGTCCGGGGACCACCAGTGTTCCCTGAGAGGATTCCAGGTGGTCCCCATGCAGCTAAATCATGGACAATCGGTAACCAAATGGACTCTTATAGATCTGTAACTCTTGAAAGCGTTGAAATTTTATCATTTTAACGCTTTCAAGAGTTAAATTATATTCAGGAAAGGTGATAAGGAACACGCACATCCAAAAAACCCAATTTGGGTAGGCTGCTAGATTAAAAATATGCCATGACTAAACAAAAAAAAGAAAATCTGCACACCATTTTGATGCTACCGAATGATAATTTATTAATATGGTGACGTTTCGGGCCAAAGCCCTTCCTCAGACCTTTACCTTGGTTCGTCTCATTCTCGAATGTTATCCACACATTGGAGACAACTAGAGACAACTAAAGCAAGGCAAAGAAAGAGCAAGAGACAGAGCCAAAAATCGGACAGACAGAAACATGAACACAGACAATCAGAGTGGCCTATCTGATACCAGGAAG
>CM076976.1:22265356-22397856 GCA_039105355.1 Benthosema pterotum
ACAAGGTGTCCACACTTGAACTGTGGCAGAGTGGCCGTGGACGGTGTGAGCAGCTCCGGGTTTCACCCAACCCTGACGGATAGCCTTGACCCTTGACCTCCTGACATCCTGTATGGCTGGCCTGAAGACATGAGCAATTTGTCAGAGGACACCTCGGAGCTGTTATGTACGAGGCCCAGGTACATGCCTCTTTACACTTAGCTCCATTCAAGATGTTCATCTCCATTACCTGTCTCTCTCCAGCCCTTTCATCTAGTCCTACCCTGAAGGCTCATTTATGCTTTGTTGCGTGAGTGAAATTGTATTTTTTTTCCCCTTCTCAGTAGAAGAACGCAACACATCGTGGATTCGCGCCATTTTCACATACTGTACAGAGGAGGACAGCGTCAAAGGGTTAAATTACCATGTACAGTAAATACAACTTATCTACAACATAGTTGAGTCTGAAAATGTATTAATATGTATTTAACCATAGCTTATCATACATGTTGGTGGTACTGTCTGTAAAAGGCATTTTAATTTCAACCATTTTGTACACTTTCATGCCGTTTCAAGTTTTGTTAAAAATAGTAGCAAGACCTCTAGCAACCTTCAGAAACAAAAATAACCCCCCACTGTGAAATGAATGGCTGAAGCAGGATTAACATCAACTGAAGAATGCCATGTAAAAATAAAACTTGCTTATTGCAAAGCTTCACACTCTACACAATGCTACAAATAAAACATCAGCATGCCTTAATAGTGACTGTTCTCAGTACGATTGCACATCAGTGCTTTACATCAATAGCAAAATAAAACAAACTACAACAGCAGGCAGCCAGTGTTAGAACAGTAAAAAACAGCAATCAATACAGATCGGTGGCAATAAATGTTTTCAATCATTTTTTTTTAAAGGCCTCAAAAAACAGCAGAAGAGCGTTCCAAAGCGTTGGAATTGTTTGGCCAGATTAAGTGAAGATGGGGACGGCATGTGGCCCCCGGGCCGGCAGTTTGCCCTGCATGTATGTTTTACAGTAAAGCCTTTAGTGACATGGCATATCCTGTCATCCAGAGTCACACCCCATCTCACCTGTCAAGCAGTGACAGTGCTGTAGATGAGCTGTCCCCCTTCTTCCCTCTGCTTGTCACCTTGTATTCTCTCTCAGTGTAACTGAAACCCCCAACTCAATCCCCCTCCACTTCCTTAATCTCTCTCTCTCTCTCGCCTTTCTCATTTTTCCTCTTTCGCTGTCTCTCGCTCTCTCTGTCCTTCCCTTTGTTTCTTCCCATTGTCCCCCCCCCCCCCCCCCAGTCATGGCCGGCCGGGCTCTCAGGGGACCGACCGGCAGATCAAAGACAACGTGTTCACATGACAAGGCATTCGGATGTGGTGGAATCCTGCTCCAGTCCAGACCCTCAAATAACCCCACGTGCACCTTCTCTCCCTCTCACACACACTATACTATGTAATACTATACTTGCAAGGACATCCACATTTTTAGGAATGTCATTATTCAACATTTGCTCTCGCCATTTGTAATTCTATAACCCTAAAGCTTAAGTTGCGCGCCCCTATCTGTGTTGTGAGGTTGTACATCACTGCCACAAAACTATACTGATAAGTCAAGCATCACTCCAAACCCAAATCTAATCGCTCAAATGCCAAATCTAAATTTCTCACTATTTCTCATATGAAGAACAGGAAAACTGTCTATTTCTCTAATTCTACTATGCCAGGAGTTTTACACTTTCAAATTATGAACTATAGGTATCATCATCCTGAATTAGAATCAATCTGGGGACCATACACTGTTTTGTTGGGAGGGAGCTGGTGTATGGTCATGGTGTCGGGATAAATTAACTGTATGAATGTGAAAGCAGACACATATGATTAAATATGGCCACATTTCTTTACAGCCTTATATGGTGATTCGAACAGAGAATCATATAACATTTTTCGCTTGAGATTCAAACTCCCTTTTCTGTGTAAGTTCAGGACATTTGACTTCCCAGTGACTGACATTACTAACTAACATTACTTACTAACATTACTATATAACACAGTTGCCCCATACCGAGTGGCCAAGTATCAGGGTACTTGGTCGGTACAACCCAAAAGTTACAAGGTGTGTTACATACAGTAGGTGTGTACAAGTAATTGGGAAGCAGCCCGATACCTTGAAATAAGTACTTTCAATTCAAAATGTTTCATTGCTAATAAGCCAAATAAATAACATTTTACAATGATCAAAATCATTTCAGGCTATTATTATTGTGGTAAGTGACTAATTAAAATGATTCAAATGAAGTATTTGTACTCGTCTTCGGACTGAAAAAAATGGTATGGAGACATCCCTAACACACACACACACACACGCACACACGCACACGCGCACACACACACACACTATGATAAAATCCTATACCAGAATGACACAGATAAACAGGATGCACTGACCCCCCAGACAAAAACTACAGCATTCCAAGATTGTTCTATCACCGCCAATGACTATTCCAGTGAATTATCTGAGTAACCCTGTGAGTACACTGTAACTTTCCTCTTCTATCCCAGCAGGAGACTCATGACAACAAAGCTCAAGAGCTCCCATCGCTTGGACAACCTGTGCAAATCTGCATCATATACGTTTTACACTTTCACGCAACAACAGTAATTTAAAAGAGATAGAAGAATGGGGGATTGATGTAGACTGGGGGGCAGGTGGAAATGGTGTGGGTGCGACTTCATCGCCGGTGTCGCTTCACGCCACGGGCGATGAAGTCGCACCCACACCATTTTCGATTACAAGACTTATATTAGGCAAATAAAACATCAATAACAACACCAGTTGTTGTTGAAGTTGCAACAGACATGCAGCATGCATAAAGCTAAAGGTCTAGAGAGTTTTCTGTTTTCAATGATGAAATGGTTGGTTTAGTGGTGTGGCCAGTGTAGTTAGTAGCATAATAGTGTTTCAAATCATTTTAATTATAAGCACTTTAATTTGAAATATGTAATTTGGGTTGTTTTGCATGTCATCATGTTTGGTGGGGCAGTCAGGGCATTTAGGGGGGCATTGACCCCCCCATGCCAATACCTAGATCCGGCCCTGGGAAGAACTAAATACACACGTCAGCTGAGCTACAAAGGAAAGAGATCCTACGAAAAGATTGTGACAAGAGATTCTCTCTGTCAGGTAACCTGGAGTCACACCAATGCATCCACAGAGGAAAGACTTAGGTGTGCCTAGAGTTTCAATCAGTCAGGTGATCTCAAACAGTGTCATTTGTAATACAAAGCTCCTAGACAGACTGTGATGAACACAGTACATTAATGCATTTTTTTGTACTCCGTGGAGGGGCTATCAGAGTAAGACCCCTACCCTAGGAGTGAACATTTCCTACACTGTCGCCCAACGATGCATTTAATTGTTAGTCTGAAGTTAAAGTTGTACACTACAGGCCTGAGGCTGTGTTGCATATGTGGGTTCAGCAAACGAGCACACACAAGCACAGGTACACAGCACTGCACACCGGGCACGCACACACACACACACACACACGCACGCACGCACGCACGCACACCGCTGCCAGTTGGCATGAGGGCATGATGAGCACAAGATTACACAATCCAAACATTTTCTATGGTTCAGCAGTTTTGGTTCATCTAAAGCAAGAGTGAACTTACTTTGTTTCACCACCATGACGTGCCACAATCTGTCCATCAAGAAGTTGATCAACACCTCCTGTATGAGGACATTATGAGTCAGAGACACATGAATGAGGTAAAAATCAATGTGTACAGATTATTAGACTTTTTGTGTCGGTTAAAACTACACTGCCAGAAACTATTAGGGATACAATATTCTGGGGCGCTATGTGACCTCCCATATATGGAGATCTCTGATGTCATAAACATATGTGCAGTGCATGACTACTAAAAACATAATACCTAATATTCACATACAAACAATGCCACTTGTGGGCTTGCAGATCTGCTGTTTTGTTTTATGCCACACAAGTGCGTACAGGCACTTGAATGTAGCCCTCACTAAAACGCCTGCCAACTGCTTCTAATGAAGTGCATTGTAGTGTGTGTGTGTGTGTGTGTGTGTGTGTGTGTGTGTGTGTGTGTGTGTGTGTTGTATTCCATGGAAATTTGCAGTGTAAGAGTTGCAGACAAACAGACATCTCTCCTATCACTGTGGACCAGCTCTGATCTCCTCGCACCTTTCCAAAGGAAACAGGAAGTCAGCAGTGTCCCAGCAGGAGGTGAGGTCATGGAGCAACGCCAGTCCCACCTTTATCCATTTTTGGGGACAAAAACAGATGATCCAACGCGGTCATTACACCTGCAGCACAGTCAAAGGTCAGTCTGCACGCTCCTAGCACAGCCCAGAATAGATTAAAGCATGGGGAAATGGATCCTTATGGAATTAGTAATGTACTGTATGTACAAAGGCAGGCAGGCACGCACGCACGTACGCACGCGCACGCACACGCACACACACACACACACACACACACGCACACGCACACACACACACACACACACAGGTGTCACTTTCTAACTTTTTTTTATCCAGACCTACATTGAGGCCTAATTTCACCTATAATATTATTTCAGATTGAGGAGATTTCATTGGGGAATCACTATCTTTGCTGACGTCTCTATACTGAAAATGGCATAAAATCGCTGGCTTATCAGATATACGATCTTTAGAACATTTGATATTTGACAGTTTATCTTGCGCGGTGTCAAATTTGAATGCTTTCCAAAGCCACGGTTTTGGATTGTGTAAACTATATAGCGGTATGTCACAACTTGCAAGAGCGGTTCAGAGTCAGCTACCAGATGAGGTAGATTAGTCACTGAATACCATAACAATTGCTTGGTTTACTGGGGTGAAAGCAATTATCTCAGGAGATCATTTTGCTGGCGTCAAGAAATTATGAATTGTATTATGATCTATTATTGTTCAGTGTATCCAAAAAGGATAAACCGAGACAATGCTGGAAGCGAATGCCTATGCAGAGTTTTCCATGGGTCACGCATATACACAAATATGGAGCTTGTGACGCATGCACACACACACATTTCTGACTGTCTTACATAGCAATCTCGCCCACTGCTTTCGCAAACAAGTGCCACGTCGGAAACAAGTTACTGCAGCGTCATAAATTAATTGCTGTTCTTTTGTATTTCTGACAACGCAAATGATCTTTCCGGTGTAGAGCGCTCGGCATGGTGCCATCAATGAACACAGCACATTCCTTCTCTTATAGGCATGAAAGGTGGAACTATGCCAAAACAAAAAAACGTTCCTCCACCGACCTCCCTTTTAAGGTGCCCCACTGAAGACCACTTTTAGCCAGACACAAGAGCAGAAGCCCATATAGTCAGGTGTGTGTGTGTGTGTGTGTGTGTGTGTGTGTATGTGTGTGTCCGTGCTCGGCAGGGGGGTAACGGAGGGCAAGCCCAGAGCTGGACACACCTGAACCCAGCATGGGAGCGCGCGCCACACCTAAAGCCAAACAGGGAAGTATAGGGGGAGAATCCACTACGCAGCAAAAAGAAGAGAGACGGGTTGTTTCACAGTGCCAATTAAACGCCATGCCTGGAGGTACAATTCCACGCTTATTACTCACCCTCCCTTCACGACAATGTCATTGTTGCGTAGCTCCATCTCTCAGCCAAATGCGTCAAGAATCGCTCTTACGTATTCACTACGCAAGGAACCTCCCACGCAGGTGGGAACTTCAATGCACAGGTAGGTATGGTGTTGGTCCTGAATTTCGTTGGACATGGGGCAGGGGGGTATAACTTCTTATTTTATTTCTTTGGTCCTTTTGTGTATGCATGTTATATATTCATATGTTTTTTATGATATATCTTTATTTAAAAACACCTGCAGCAACATGTCACGTTATATATGCATGTTATATGTGCATGGTGTGAAGTCTTTTGAGAAAAATAGCAACATCTTTTGCAGACAGACCACCAGAATTATCTGGATTTGGCCGCAGATCCACATCACCTCCTAGTAGCAAAACTAAAAACTTAAAAGTGTTTACTGGAAAATCATTTATATTCTTTTAAATTTGTGGCATGTTTTTTTTTCCTTGTAGATCTGCTATTTTTCTATATGGGTTGGACACTCAATTCTATCCATGATGCTTCTATGTACTGTACACTATCTTATGCAGATATAATTAATGTAGGCCTAGATGTTTCCTATTCTATGCATAGCAATATATTGTATATGGAAACACGGAGCAATCCAATACTAACATATAGACCAATTATTTGTTTACAAACATTGGGACTGGATGCACGGGTGACCGTTTCATGTAATCAATTCCCAGCAGATCTCCAAACATGTTGTTTTGGGGAGCGTTGGTTTCAGTTCATTCAACCTCCTCTTGTGTGTTGGCTAAGAGAGGTGCAACCTAGGAGAGGTATATACTTCATTGTTCAACATTATTGTGCACAGAGAACAGCTGATATAAAAGCTCACATCGCGCCATGGACGTGACTGTTGTGAGCTTAGACATCTGCGTGCACGACAACGTCGCATGATGAAGCATAGATTATACTTGATCAGCTGCACGTGCGTGTGCAATGCACAAACCGGAGCCATCTAGTAGAAGAGTTGCGACATTGACGGGTCAGAAACTGAGCGCTCAAGCTGCTGTTCATGCACCAAGCATTATAGGGCGAGAGATCACAATAAAAACCCTAATCTTTCTTTCTCCACATTGGGATAAAAAGAGCATCTGAAAGTTTGATGGTGCATTTTTTACGTGGGTTTTAAGTGGGTGAAGTTGGAACTTTTCTATGAGAGTCAGGGTTCTTCTGCAGCCAGTCTGCATGCGCATACTGGTGTTTACTAGTGTGATGTCGCCTGTTAAGGCGTCTATTGTGTGAATAGCTCTTAAAGTCATTATTACAACGTATTATATCGTTTTTGTATTAATGAACATGGAAATATACAGTACAGTTTCAAAGAGATGCTTGTGTCGTGACTTCAGATCTCCACCGTACAGAAGTATTACACATGAACGGAGCAATTTAAAAATAAAAATAATAATATTAATAATAATATACAGCTATTCATGAAAACAAACAAACAAAAAAACGCACGACACTGCCGGTCAGATGATGTCACCACAACCACATTCCTTCTCTCCGGGTGTGATGACATGTGGAACCACGCCGGAAGATCTAAAAAGGTTATAAATGTACTCTTCCAATCGCACGCCTGTTACACCAACGGCCTCATTTAAGGTGCCCCGCCGAAGACCACAAGAGAAGACCCCCATATAGTCAGGTGTGTGTGTGTACGTGCTCGGCAGGGGGGTAACAGAGGCCAGCCCAGGCTGGACACACCTGAACCCAGCATGGGAGCGCGCGCCACACCTAAGCCAAACTGGGAATCACTGGGACCCAGATTCCACCACGCAAGAATCAATTAGATGGCATGCCTAGAGGTCCAGTTCCATGCTTATTACTCACACTCCCTTGACACACACACACACACACACACACACACACACACACACACACACACACACACACACACACACACACACACACACACACACACACACACACACACACACACACACACACACACACACACACACACACACCACACACACACACACACACACACACACACACCTAAAAACAGTTAGCTTCACCATCAATTCCAGCCAATTTCCACTATAACAGTTATAATCAGCCTGTGTCCTGCCTGTCCTGTGCCTGTGTCCTGGAATGACAGTAGAAGACATAATACCGTGAAGTAGTTTAACGTTGGAGCTTTGGCCCTTCAAATTACAGGAGAATCTACAGTTTACAACCAGGGTGGATTCACAGCATCAATGGAGCTGCAAGGCCAACTTTACAATACCCTTAGTAATTGCATTGGCCATTCATTCTCCACACTTTGATTACAAGTCACATTCAAATGTAAATGTCGCCGCCAGCCAAAGATAAACATGTCATGAAACATTCTTCTAAAGACATCCTCAAACAGCCATAGTTACCACTCTACAGACAACATCCCATCCCAGAGTGACCCCCCCCCCACACACACACACACACATTATATAGTTGAAGTATATATTTTCAGTTGTGCACACACACATATGTGCACCAGTGTTGCCAACTTGGCGCATTTGTCCCTATAGTTGGCTTTTATTCAGACCCCCGCTCGCGCCAAAATTAGTGAAAAGCTCCTGGCGGAAAATCTAGTGCTTTTTGCCTGTTGAGGTGGGGCGAAATTGATTGACAGGCACCAGAGATAAATCCCTAATTTTTCACCATGCATTTTTCCTCCTATGACAGTGGTTTTCAACCAGTGGTACCCAGGCTAAATGATGGACAGTTGGTTAACCAGATGTAACTCTTTGAGAGCGTAAAAATGAACGCAAATGGACCCGCAAACAGCAGGTCCATATGGTTTAATTTTACGCTCTCAAGAGTTAAAATATTCATCATGTGAATTAGCTGAAGTCTACACAACTAGAGAATGTATAATATTAATGGTCATATATATATACATACAGTACAGTATATACACATTAGTCCAGGCAGCATCTAGCGCATTCTAGTGAATTTTGGATTTTGGGAGTTGGCAACACTGACACACACAATTGTGTGTGTGCAGTTAGACTCAGTCAGCAATAGCATACCTGGTCAGTTGCTGTAGCAGAAGGACAGGTGAGTGCTATCTCTTCAGCTTCCCTCAGACAATATATTTGTCAAGATTTTGATTTTTCCTGATGATATTTTCATTTGTAATTTCCGCTCTGGCACATTTTAACTCTGATGCAGATGTTTAGAGCTCAAATGTCATCGCTGTTTATGGTGTAATTAAACATAGAATATAGACTAATACAGTTAAAATTACGGAATAGTTCAAAATCAGCAAGTGGAAAATTACCTGCTATTTTATAAGCAACAAGGGGGGAGGGCAAGGCCGTTGTTACTTAAGATTTTTTTGTCTTTTGTCATTCAGAAAACACTCAGAAAAACAGCCAAACATATTTCAGGGAAACCAATGAACGTTATCACGTTTCCCCCAACGCGTCAGGAGATTAAGGGCTGCTTTACACATCACACAGCAAAGGAATCGGCTCCATCAACAAACTAGATGTTGTCTCGCCGCTCCACTTCAACCGGTGTGGGACGTTTCAGTTTATTAGTGCCATGACTCCATGGCCTTCTAAACACAGATCTGCACGTCCCCGTGGAGGGGCAAACATAACTGTTAGCATTTCATGCTGCTGTACTGTAGATAGCCTGGAGAACAATCTCTCTCTCTCCCTCGCTCTCTCTCCCATATCTTCCTGTCACACTCTTGCTCTCTCTCTCCTCCTCTCCCTCTCACATGGCTGAAGGGTTCATGTCCCTGATAAGACTTCAGAGACGCTGCATGTCGTTATAATTGCGCCACTGAAGTCCAGCATGACGGTGGGGGAGGAAGTGTTGCTGTGACAACAGCTTCAGATGTCAGGAGGTCTCGGTTTGGCGGTTGAGAGAAATAACGGTCAGTCCGTTCCGGCCGGACCAGCCGTGACGATGGCGGCCAAAAACAACAACGGCTGCCCAAAAAAAAGCAATAATGCTTTCGATAACACCCCCCCCCCCCTTGACCAGCCTTCTGCGCTGGTCGGAAAATGGCACTGACGCTAGGAGCCAGCTGGGGGGGTCATAACGTGTATGTGCATGTGAGGTCATGTGCTTAACGTGTATGCGCATGTGAGGTCATGTGCTTACTCGCTTCTTTCAAAGCCATGCCATTAAAAAGCCAAGCTTTGCACCGACAGTGGACTTGGGCAGGTACAGTATACCCCTTGCCCACTATAGAAGCGTAACTTTATTCAGTGTGTATATTCAATTAGGTTACCGGGTAAAAAAAAGGATAAATTAAAAAGATGTTTGGCTAATGGTGACTGACTGGGCAGACACTTGCTGTATCAGCAGCTTTTTTTAATGACACGGGACACTGGCACCGTGGCACGCAGGGTGCCAGCACATGTTCAAACTTTATCCCGGTACAGTACATGTGGGCGTGTTCATATATGACTCAGACTCACACTGACTCACCACACAGTAAACCAATTGTAGATCTGTGGCACAGATCACCTCATGAACTGTGGAAGAACACAGCAAGAAAAAAATGTTCTGATACCGGTAGCAACGTAAACAAAAGATCTAACAGCTCATAAACAACCGTTTTGTTTGGAAGTAATTTAGCATTTACAGAATATATGCTTGATGAATATCCGACAACTAATATACTTAAATAGTTTTGTGCTCTTTTGCAAAATGTCATATGCTTCAGCCTTCTGAACACGAATAGCTGTGATACCCCCAAAAGAATTCACATTTACACGGGTTCATAAAAATCGGTACATTTTCTTCAGTAGCGTGGACTACTGTAGCTAAATAAACAAGTATAATATGTTATGGTAGTGATTCTATTCTGTTCTTTCTTCCCCACCCCTGTAGATTACGCCATTCAATAAAACACATGCAATAAACGGTCATCTTGTCCTAACAGTGAAGCATGCAAACCCATTCATGCATCCACCCATCTACACCTGGCACCTCCTCTGATTGATACGACAGCCCTGTGATGGGACATGATGTCACTATATTATAGGCCATGGGGCAGCCCAGTGGGGTTCACAGTGGGGGCTACAATACCTGACCACCCTCTTTCTTTAGAGGTCCCCCCGCCATAAATCCACCGCGATTGTATTTTGAATGAACCAAAGAATGTCAGTAACTTATACCCGGCAGACAGACAGACAGACAGCCCGTTTGTTTGGGATGTGACTGCTCTACCCCATGGGGTTTGCCCAGTGGGCTCCCAGTAGGGGGCTACAATACCTGACCAGCCCCTTCCTTTCAGGGCCTGCTACCATAAAATCTACAGTGATTATGTTTGTATCAGCACAGCACAGCACAGCAAAGCACAACTTACCAGCTCACCTGTTTAGAGGAATGTATTTACACAGTACTCAAAGACAGAATATTTAAAGCACGACTAAATGTTACCTGGGGTTGTTAAAGCTACACTGTTGGACTTATTGTAATAATGAATACAACATCACTAGAGTGCAATATTAAAACAGGGGTTTTAAACCTTTTTCATCCCAGGGCCCACCATTTATTCAGCATTTGAGCCACGGACCACCAATATAGGAGGATATTTTTTAGACCCACAGACCCCAAAAGTAAAGATGTCTTTTGCTTCTGTCCATGACCATTAATCTTCCAGTTGTGTAGATTTGGACTAATTCGCATGATGGATATTTTAACTCTTGAGAGTGTAAAAATGAAACCAAATGGACCCGCCAGAACAGTGTACAGTGTGAACAGTGTATGCCTAATGCACAAACTGGCACAAATATTAAACATGGGAAAATTATGACCGTTTGGGGGTCTTTTGGAAGAAAATGTTCATGGAGAACCACTGTTTTGTTTTGTTTTTTAAGCCGCGAACCCGTCGTCCTGGACTGCGGAAGACGTTGGTTCGTCTTCGTGGACTGCGGAAGCTGTGAACCCGTCGTCCTGGACTGCGGAAGACGTTGGTTCATCTTTGTGGACTGCGGAAGCCGCGAACCCGTCGTCCTGGACTGCGGTAGCCGCTGGCTGGTCCTCGTGGACTGCGGAAGCCGCGAACCCGTCGTCCTGGACTGCGGAAAACGTTGGTTCGTCTTCGTGGACTGCGGAAGCTGCGAACCCGTCGTCCTGGACTGTGGAAGACGTTGGTTCATCTTCGTGGACTGCGGAAGCCGCGAACCCATCGTCCTGGACTGCGGAAGCCGTTGGTTCGTCTTCGTGGACTGCGGAAGACGCGGCCTCATCTCCCTCTACGATGTTGGCCATGGGCTCCTCTTGTTGGACTACGGGGGCCACGGGCCCGGACTATCCCTTTAATAGTACCTAAGGCATACTGTACAACTAGGGCTGTCCAAACTGATCAGGTGATTGGAAATGGATCAGGATGCAAAAAATGTGGTTGGGACATCTCAAGTATCAATATCCATATCATGATTCTATTCTGGATATTGTCTGCGATTTGGAGTATATTGTACTACTGCTGTGATATGGCATGAACCTGTTCTATAAAATAAATATTGGATCGTGAATTATCTGTATCGGTAGTACTTCATTGGTTGTCTTTGGCAACCACTACTGTATAGGTGATATTTGACAATGTCAAATAAAGTTATTTGAAGCAAACAGCTCACTGCACTGGACAGCAGACAGCACTAGCGTCATTTATAATGGGTGCGTGGGTGCGTGGCACCCATGGGCCCTGTAACTCCCCAAGTGACGAAAACAGCACACGAGTTCTTGTATACTGACAAGGAATTTATTCTGATGCCTTCCTATGCCGTGAGAACTGCAAAAAATAACAAATACAAACAAACAATCACTAACAATACAGCACACTAACAAACAATAAACTTATACATATTCATCTTATCAAATACTGCAACAAACTTTACAAAACATAAATAACACAAACCTTTGTGGCTGCAGAAAACTTTTGGGGGGAATTAGCTTGAACAATGAACTGCCTGCTTGCTTGCTTGCTTGATGCTTGCTTGCTTGTTTGCTTGTTGATGCACCAACACACAGAAACACACTGGAGAATTACCGGACTTTTCCGCGGGTGTGCGCACGTTAAATCGGTCCGTGCGGAAACAACGGTAGGAACTTTAGTTCCGCCAAAACTTTAGTTCCGCTTGCAGAAATAACGAAAATAAAACACTACTGTCACAGAGGCAGTTATACTCCCACCAAAACATATCACAATATGATTTCTTACAATTACTGAAAATACTACAAGCAAAAAACAAAACAAAACAATAACTTCTTCAGTTCTCTTGTCTTCCTCAGACGGTCAACTCCGACTGCACCTGCAGAGGAGACAGATAGAGAGAAAGAAAGGGAGGAAACAGAAAGAAGAGAGGTCGGAGTCCTCAGTCTGCTTCCATCAGCGTCACTGTCTTATGGATGGGCCTTTCCAGGTGCACAGGCTTGGAGGTGCGCTTTCCTTTCTCATCAAGGGTGGAGTCGCTGATGAGCAACTTCAGTCTTCGCACCTTCCCATCTTTCCCTGGGTACACTTCAATGATCTTCGCCATCCTCCACTGGTTACGTGGTGTGGTATCTTCTTGCAGGAGTACGACATCACCGACCTTTGCATTCCTGCGATCTTTGTTCCACTTCTGTCTCTGTTGGAGACTCAGAAGGTACTCCTTCTTCCATCTTGTCCAGAAGTGGTTGGAGAGAAGCTGAACTCGACGCCATCTCTTGCGAAGGTACAGATCTTCCTTGACGAACTTTCCAGGAGGTGGAGCGAGTATCGTGGACTTCATGGTCAAAATGTGGTTCGGTGTCAGGGGTTCTGGACTGGATGAGTCATTCAGACAGTCTGTGGTCAGAGGTCTACTGTTCACGACTGCCATGACTTCATACAGGAACGTTCTTAGAGAGGAGCAGTCAAGTTGCTTGGCTGACTGTTCTAGAATGGACGTCAGGACACTTCTTATGGTGCGTATTTGTCGTTCCCAGACGCCACCCATATGACTTGAAGCTGGGGTGTTCATGATGAACTCACATCCAAGCCCTTTGAGCTCTTCCTGATCCATTTCTCTCAATGCTTCTGCAAACTCGCGTCTTGCTCCGACGAAGTTTGTTCCTTGATCACTTCTGATTTGGCGTACTTGTCCACGAATGGCGATGAACGATCGCAGTGCGTTGATGAAGGCATCTGTGGTCAAGTCGTCGAGCATCTCGATGTGAACCGCCCTGGAACACATGCAGGTAAGTAACAATCCGTAGCGTTTCAGCTCTTTCCTTCCTTCCTTTATGTAGAATGGTCCAAAACAGTCCATCCCGCAGTAAGTGAATGGAGGAGCTGTTTCCATTCTGTCCTCTGGAAGGTCCGACATTCTCTGCTGCTCAGTGCATCTTCTGAATTTCCTGCACTTAGTGCACTTGTAGATATGGGAAGATACTGCTTTGCTGCAGCCTAGGATCCATATGCCATTAGATCGAAGTGCATTCATGGTCATCCCTCGTCCTTGATGGTACACTCTCTCATGGTAGTGCTTGACAAGTAAGTTGGACACATGACTGTTCTTCGGAAGGACCGCTGGATGCTTCACTTGTGGATGTAGCGTAGAATGAATCAAGCGGCCTCCAACTCTGAGGGTACCTTGGTCATCAAGAAATGGACTCAACCGTTGCAACGTATTGGCTTTGCCTTTGACTGATGTCTCCTTGTCACTCTGGAGCAACTGTATTTCGTGTGAGAACGTTGCTTCTTGAACCATCCTGATTATGGTCAACTCTGCTTCTCTTCTCTCCTCCAAACTGCTGGCTTCACAGGACCTTGGCTGGAGCCCTTTGATTTCTTTCACACGACGCTGGAGTCTGGCGATAGCTCTCACCATTCTGGACCAGTCTGAGAACTTGTGTAGGCGATCTAGCAGCGACCTGACTTCTTTTCCCTGGGTGTCGAGAACCTGGACCTTCTTAAGTTCAGGGTCGTCACTTGCGATCTCTCCCACCTTGACTTCTCCACTTGGTAACTCCTTCTGCCAAAGAAAAGTTGGGCCTGTGAACCAGTTAGAGGACACCAGTTGCTCTGCTGTAAGTCCTCTTGAGGCGTGGTCCGCTGGGTTCTCTTCCGAAGCCACATACCTCCATTGTGTAGACTCTGTGCTTTGTTTGATGCGTTCGACACGATTCGCTACAAACACGTGGAATCTTCTGGCTTCATTATTGATGTAACCAAGGACAACTCTTGAATCCGTCCAGAAGAATTCTTGTTGGCAGTCAATTTCCAATTCCTTCTTGAGCATGTCACTGGTGCGGACGGCCACCACTGCTGCTGACAGCTCAAGCCTTGGTATGGTCGTGACCTTAGTAGGGGCAACTCTTGACTTTCCCATTACCAAGGAACAGTGGACTTCACTTGACGTACTCACTGCCCTAAGGTATGAGCACTCGCCATAACCGGACTCACTGGCGTCAGAGAAATGGTGAAGTTCGTAGTGCTGGACCTTGAAGCTTGATGGAATGTAACATCTCGGAATCTTCACTCCGGCCAGGTTCTGTAGGTCTCGAAGCCAGCTTTCCCACCGAGGTCGTAGATCATCAGGTAAGATGTCATCCCAACTGAGCTTGTCACGACACATCTGCTGCAGAATCTGCTTTCCCAACAGGATGAAAGGCGCCACAAATCCAAGAGGGTCGTACACCGAAGCGACTGTGGACAGGACTCCTCTTCGGGTAAGTGGATTCTCTTTGACGATCACTCTGAACTGGAACTCATCAGAAGCCACACACCATTGCACACCGAGGGCTCTTTCCATGTGCAGTTCACCCAGTGCCATGTCCTTATCCTTGGAAGCTTCTGCACGTTCTTCCTCTGGGATTGTGTCTAGGACTTTCTTGCTGTTAGAGATGAACTTATGCAGCCGGAGTTGGCCTGTGCTGCAAAGCTCTCTTGCTTCTCTCACCAGTTGGATTGCTTGGTCTTCAGATGCTACACTCGACAATCCATCGTCAACGTAGAAGTTCCGTTGGATGAACTGGATGGTGTCTTCACTGAAGTGTCCTTGTCCTTCAGCGGCGATGTGCTTCAGTCCATAGTTGGAACAGCCAGGTGACGACGCTGCACCAAATAAGTGGACTTTCATGCGATAGATGGAAGGTTGGCTCTCAAGATTTCCATTCTCCCACCAAAGGAAACGTAGGTAATCTTGGTCTTCTGCCTTGACATGGAACTGGTGGAACATGCGTTCGATGTCACACATGATTGCCACCGGACCTCTTCGGAAGCGATACAGAACTCCCACCAAGGTGTTTGTCAACTCAGGACCTGTCAGGAGGTGGTCGTTCAAGGACGTTCCTTGGTACTTGGCGGAGCAATCGAAGACAACACGTATCTTCCCCGGCTTTTGTGGATGATACACCCCATGGTGTGGGATATACCACGCTGGAGCTTTGTGGATGTCTTCTTCCGGAACCTTTTCTGCATCTCCGCGTCTTATGGTCTCATCCATGAAGGTCTTGTAATCCTTGTAGTACTGATCGTTCCTTCTCAGTTTCCGTTCTAGGCACTTGAGACGATGAATAGCGCAGATCTTGTTGTCAGGTAAGTTAGGCCTTTCATTCTTGAATGGCAGCGGCATTTCGTAATGACCGTCACTCTTCAACTTGATGCCCTTTTCCATTTTGGACAGGAACTTCAGATCCTCTTGAGAGATGGGGCTGGTCTCCGGTGTTCTCTCAACGAAGTCAGACTCCAACATCTTGATGACATCTGCAGGTAAGATGACTTCTTTGATCTGTGTCCTACAGACATAGTGGACTTCTTTAGTGAGGTCTGATGAAAACGGTAGGCCTGGCATCACCTGCTTCACCATGACTTGGTGACTCACTCCAAGTGCATCTCCGTAGTTGAGACACGGGTTGCCATATCCTACTACACTCCAGCCCAAGTCTGTCTTCTGTGCAAACGGCTGATGTTCTTCACCGGGCACCACTTGTCTTGGCACGAGAGCTTGGGCGCAGTTGTAGCCAATCAACAGGCCGACATCACAGCTTTGCTGAGGAGCGATCTCATCTGCGATGTGTTCGAGATGAGGCCATGCTTTCGCCGTCTCCGGTGTGGGGATATGGTCTCTGTTTGCAGGTATGAACTCTCTTGAGTAAGTTACTGGCAGAGTGATTATCTTGTCTGAATAAAACCCTCGAACTTGTAGACCAGTCAGCTTCCGACAGGACACGACTGTGTTTCTTGAAGCCAGCGTGGAAAGCTTTAGACGGACTGGTTCACTCCTTGCGTTGAGAGCCTTCGCTGTCTCTTCGAGGATAAAGGTGGTGTCACTTTGTGTATCGAGAAGTGCGTACACCAGAACTTCACGACTTGGCACACTTGTACATGACACCCACACTGGAATTATTGTGGATGTGTGAGTGTCTCCAACATCCTGGATGACTCTAAGCGCCGTAGCCTCACCGGATGTTTCCTCTGTCTGGTCTTGTGGCTGTTCATTCTTCTTTTCTTTGGACTTGTCACTTGTCTTCGATCTGTCAGACCTTGTTGACATTCTTTCTTCCTTGGGGCGATCATCATGAAGACACGTTGGATGTCTTTTCTCACAGGTATCGCAGCTGTTTCTTTCTCCACAGTCCTTGGATCGATGGCCAGACTTCAAACAGCCGAAACACAACTTCTTCTCTTGAACAAACTTGATTCGCTCCAAGATTGTCTTCTGCGAAAACTTGCGACACTTCGCTAAACTGTGTCCTGCTTTCTCACAGTAGATGCAGCTTGTGGTGACGGCTTTCTCATCCGAAGTGGTTGCGAGGACCTTGGCTCCAGGACCTCTACTCTTTGCACTCTTCTCTGGAACTCTTTCACTTGGCTTAAGAGCATGGAGAGATGTTATTGGGCTGCAAGCGATTTTAGCTTCACGTGTGAGAAACTTGACAAACTGGCTGAAGCTTGGGAACATGTGCGTCTCTTCCTCTGTTTCGATGACTATCCTATTCCACCTTGACGTCAACCAGTCTGGAAGTTTAGAGAGTATTTTCTGGTTCTCGTTGCAATCATTGAGCACCTCAAGACCTCTGATCTGAGACATGGCTGCCTCACAGCTGCGCAGGAAATCGGCAAGTTCTTGAAGTTCCATACTGCCTTTGGAGCTAATCTTGGGCCACGCGTCGAGCTTATCTCTGAAGGCCTTGGCGATGAGGAATGGATTGCCGTATCGCTCTTCTAGGATCTGCCATGCTGCATAGTAAGCTGACTCTGTGCCAAGTAGGAAGTAGCTCTCTATGGCCTTCTTAGCAGAACCGCCCACGTACTTGCGTAGATAATATATCTTCTCTTCAGCTGGTATGTTCTTCCTGTCGACGAGCGTCTGAAAGGACACCTTCCAGTCGTTGAATCGAAGTGGGTCGCCATTGAACATTGTAGGTTCAGGTAGGGGAACGCGACTCGCACTGATGGACTCTGCGAGCACTCTGACGAGAGCTGCTGTGCCGTCTTCTTGTTTGTCTTCTTGCTTTACTTGTGCTACAGGTCGTGGTTGAGAACGGTGCTGCAGCTGGCTAGTTTGAGACTTGACTTCTTGTCGTTTCTTTGCGGACACACCATGGAGAAGCGTGTTTATTTCTTCATCTGAACAGTCACCTTTAGATGTTGCACATGAACGCTCACTTTGTTCGTACACTTGCTGTCGCGCTTTGGCAGCTTTTAGCGTCTTAATAGTCTCCAATCGCTCTAATTCTCTGCGTTTGGCTTCTAGCACTCTTTGTCTCTCTGCATTTTCAGCCTCCTGTTTCGCTTTTAGCTGAGCAGCTTCAGCTTCCTGTTTCGCCTTTAACTGAGCGGCTTCAACTTCCAGTCTCTGAAGTTCTTCAATATAACGTTCTTGCTCCAGCTGTACTTCTAAGGTGGCTTCAATGGCAGCAACTTCGGCAGCTGCACTCTTTCTGCTTGCACTGGAGCACTTAGTGTGGTGGCTAATGACTGTCTTTCTTGAGGCTGCAGACAATACCTCTTCAATGTCTCCAGTGTCTTCCAGCCTTTCACCTTTAGTATGCCTGTGGACTGGAGCTTCATTCTTTGCATCTAGACGGTCTATTGCATCCTGGATAATCTTCTTTGTTACTGTATCACAGGTGTCGATTCTGCGACGTGTGTTATTGTCAGGCACTTCAAGACGTTTCCAATCGTCATAAACATCATTCAGACTCCTAGCGGTGTTGCGTACTTCTGTGATGTGTACATCTAGCGAGTCGTCTGAGCATGCTCCACTTAGTGCTTGATTGGCCTCTTTAGTGGCACACTTCCACTTCTCATAGCACACACTGAAACGATGTGCAACCTTCTTTACTTGCTCATCGTGCAGCTCTTGACCCTTTGCCGTCATTTTGCGGACTCTTTGGGCTAATTGTGGCTCTTCTGCAGAAGCGGTGTTGTCCACTCTACTGCCTTCAATCACTAGTGGCTGCACAGCTGTGCTGCCCTCCTGCACACTCTCTGTCTGTTCAGGTGCATGTGACTCCATGTCTTTGTCATGTACATCTGCAACTACTAGCTGCTCTCCGCCATTTTGAGACATTTTCTTTCTTGCCTTGTTGTCGTTCGGAGCATGTAACTTCTTCTCACTGCGCTCTGGTGCTGTCTTCAGAGCAGTAAAGTTCTCACTGTAACTCCCCCAAGTGACGAAAACAGCACACGAGTTCTTGTATACTGACAAGGAATTTATTCTGATGCCTTCCTATGCCGTGAGAACTGCAAAAAATAACAAATACAAACAAACAATCACTAACAATACAGCACACTAACAAACAATAAACTTATACATATTCATCTTATCAAATACTGCAACAAACTTTACAAAACATAAATAACACAAACCTTTGTGGCTGCAGAAAACTTTTGGGGGGAATTAGCTTGAACAATGAACTGCCTGCTTGCTTGCTTGCTTGATGCTTGCTTGCTTGTTTGCTTGTTGATGCACCAACACACAGAAACACACTGGAGAATTACCGGACTTTTCCGCGGGTGTGCGCACGTTAAATCGGTCCGTGCGGAAACAACGGTAGGAACTTTAGTTCCGCCAAAACTTTAGTTCCGCTTGCAGAAATAACGAAAATAAAACACTACTGTCACAGAGGCAGTTATAGGCCCCATTGCCACTCTAGGGGGGCCCCGAGGCCCAAACAGACTTTTTTCCTTCTCCTTTTATTAAAATATATCTTGTCGCGTGGGGCCCACGCGAGCAGCATACGGGAGATGACCTAATGTCACTTTACTTTCATCTAAAAAACAGCAACCTTATTGCAGTCAGACGTACAAAGATGGCTAGTGTCAAAGCTGCGACATTGAGGCGTCAGAAACTAAGCGCTCGAGAGCTGTTTGTGCAGCATGTTGGTCCCTATTTATTGTCCCGATCCTCAATAGAAGTCCATGTAGAATGGCCACCCTTGGACTGGCCACTTAAAGAGAACGGAGTTGTCGCTGCTGCTCGAATCTGTGCTTACCTTTTGAAAGTCCACCGAGATTTTTTTGAGATTCCAATCTAAAAACTCTCAGGCCATTCTCACCCGATTTCAATAATTCCAAGTGTGGTCCAAGTATATCCAAGTATATTTTCAGTTGCTATATAGGTCATGCGTTTATAGTATGCATTTATCACACAAAAGGAGAGGGGAAATTTTCGCATTTCTCCATGCACTGTCTCTGTGCCCCGTGCTGTGCATATCGGGGATTCCCCGTTCTTATAATATGGAATACGACACAGCTGTGTATATGGAGCTAATTACATGATCTCAGTCTGTTTGCACAGTATAATCTATTTTACTCTAGGCCTATATATAATCAATTATATTTATAAAATATAATCTTAATATAATCAAGAGCTATTTATAAGTCCTCAATATAAAATCACAAAGAGCTTAATATGCTTATCTTATGTGTTTATCATATATTTTAATTTAGCTTTAAAACATAGGTGACAGGAACTGTAACCAAATAACAATCCTACTGACTCTATGGTAGGATATGTTAATCACTTATCATGTGTGGCATAGCCCTAAATGTTAGGGTGGGATGTCTGTATTCATCTATCAAAATACATTTATCTAAATACATCCATTCATCTTCACCTGCTTATCCATAGCATGGTTGGCTGATTGGTAGACTCTTGTTATAATTTTCTGGCTATTAGTATTCAACCTTATAATGTAATGTTGCTTGTTGATTTTTATTAGTCAAGGTGGGATAGGACGAGAATATAGCCCGTAAAAGAGAGCCTTCCCAAACGATCCAAATTATCTGACAAACACCTCTGCACGCGCATGTGTGAGCGCATGCTGAGAGGGCCCTTTTGATATCGGCACCCATGGCTGATGAACCCTAATGTCGCCACTGACTGGACAGCAGACAGCACTGTTCTTATTCTCAGACATTCGCTGTACAACGCAGATACATTACATCATCCAATAGACTGCTAAAACAACAGCAATGTGGAAACGTGTGCCCTTAGCTAGCCTTTCAATTGAATCATCCACTACGTCAGATGTTACGTTTCATTGACCCTCAACAGAGGTGTGTGTGTGTGTGTGTGTGTGTGTGTGTGTGTGTGTGTGTGTGTGTGTGTGTGTGTGTGTGTGTGTGTGTGTGTCGTGTGTGGGTGGAAACATACTTTGTATTGTTTGGGGCACTTTAATGTGACGTGTGCAGACTTGCATGCTGGTGGTGGTAGTGCGTGAACCTTTAATCCTGCACCCGTCCCTCTTCCCTACGTAGCTCCATCCCTCACCTGCACATCTACCTGTTGTCTCCATGGAAGAACACCTTACACACACACACACACACACACGACACACACGACACACACACACACACACACACACACACACACACACACACACACACACACACACACACACACACACACACACACACACACACACACACACACACACACACACACTGTGGAATGCCCCGTCCTTCCGTCGCCATTATAATCTCCATTACTACCTGCTGCTGCTCTATTCCTATGTCCTCTGTTGCCTGGGGTTGGGTATTGGATGAAGAGGCCGTAAAGCTCTGTGTTTCATGGGGCTGGGCCGCGGGGTTGTAATTGGAGGAAGGCAGGCCCCTCATTCCCAGCACCGCGGGGGGCTACAATCACCGGCCTGCCCTAGCCTTTGGGCTGCCCCGCCAGGGGCTAAAGAGGGTCTAAAGAGGGCACAGCAGGGGACGATATCAAACACTGCCGGAGTCCCGGGATAACGGCACATAAACCCAGCAGGAGGAGAGAACACACACACTTGCAAGCATGGGCACGTGGTGGGCGAACAGGAGACACACACGAATGCACGCGCACGCACACACACACGCACACGCGCGCACACACACACGCACACACGCACGCACGCACGCGCACACGCGCACACGCACACACGCACACACGCACACACGCACACACGCACACACACACACACACACACACACACACACACACACACACACACACACAAGCAAACTTTATTTATTATATGTGTAACGGTTCTTACTTGTGTGCTGTCCCTTTCAGGCCGGGAATCCATATTTGGATTCTGTACAGTATGTACAGTAGTCCATAATTAACTTTATTTGATGCTGAAATATAAATATTGCAGGTTTTTCAAAAACCTTAGGTCAGGCCTAAATGGGTTAATACTATGGTGCGTCTATGACAGTGATGAGAGCTGGATTTCCCTGAAGTCATATGGGGTTAATAAAGATCTATCCATCACACTTGACAGGCTGCTCTTTATTGAACTGTAAACATTGTAGCTGAATTACACTGTGTGACTGACACACATTCACAAAGTCGGACTGGTATGTGTATCTTCTCAGTCACAGTGTTGGAATACAACATGCGCACGCACACGCACACGGCTGACAATCTAGTACTCCCATCGTCGGGCAGCCATATCACCAGTACCTTAAGGCAGTGGTTTTCAAACTTTCTGTGCTCAAGTCAAAGTAATCTAAGAAAAAAAAATATCACACTATTATCACATTGCATTCAGGTGCTAGAAAGTTTAACCACTTAAGTTATACATATTTCATACCTTTCATCTCTACTCTTGAGAAAACCTTTTTTTGTCATGTGCTTTAGCCAGTGTTGGGAATATTACTATACCTTGTTAATGTATTACTTATTACTTATTACCTTCATTTTAAAGCAATATATTGTATTACAATATTGCTGTCTGAGCAAGTGTAATATATTAATATTACTATTACATATTACTTAAAAGAAAAATGTTGTGCAAAATATATAATTAAATATTTAGTGTCACTATTAATCAAATATTGTGTAGGCCAGTGGCATAGCTACAATAAAGAAAGCGCACTTGGCTAACTTGAAAAAACATCCTCCTGAATAAATAATTTGATGACAAATTATAGAAAATAAGTAATTATTTAACTTCGGCAGTTGTCAAGAAAATTTCACAAGAACATTTTCAACAAGACAGATTGACCGAAAGTAATATTGAAAGTAATGCAGTAATGCAGAAAGAAAAGCATAATATATTAGATTGTTTTTGTTCAGTAATATATTTATATTACAAGTTACTGCATTTTGGTAATATATTATGTAATAGATTGAGTTACGTAGTGCACATGTCCCAACACTGGCTTTAGCCTGTTGAACACAAACAGCCAACACAATACATGGTCATCTACACCTGGCACCTCCTCTGATGGATACGACAGCCCTGTGATGGGACATGATGTCACTATATTATAGGCCATGGGGCAGCCCAGTGGGGTTCACAGTGGGGGCTACAATACCTGACCACCCTCTTTCTTTAGAGGTCCCCCCGCCATAAATTCATCGGGATTATATTTATGACCCAAAGAATGTCAGTAAGCTTCTGTGGGGAAATAGGTAAGGTTTCTGCCTATACTGGCAGAGGGATTCATACATTTCATTTTGTGGTAACTGAATCGTCCCACCCCTATTATTTATACAGTACAACAATTGTATAAATGTAGACTATATACTGCAATAGTTGTCACAAAATCCCAAGGCACGCCTGAACTCCTTGACTTGCTGCACACCAACAGGCCTCAGTACACCATTTGGGATCCTTTTAAAATCAATTCAAAGAGGTTTTATTGGCATGAGAAAACAAACGTTTACATTGCTAAAGCAAGTGTCACAATTCACAACTACAATACAGTGAAAGATACAGGCACAAATGGAGTTATGTCACATTGCATCATTATATAGTACGTGTTAAACAAATATAACGAATTATT
This sequence comes from Benthosema pterotum, assembly GCA_039105355.1. Classification (NCBI taxonomy): domain Eukaryota; kingdom Metazoa; phylum Chordata; class Actinopteri; order Myctophiformes; family Myctophidae; genus Benthosema; species Benthosema pterotum. The sequence goes on from CM076976.1 coordinate 22,289,218, forward strand.
CCCACACAAGAACCCACTGCAGGTTAATTTGACACTCTCTTACAGTAGAGTTCAAGAAAGACCCCAAAGAGATTAGTCCTGTTGCGGAACGGTTAACAGGTAACCAGCAAGTGGCTTAAATTTGCATAATTCTACCATGATTACACAATGATATATAAATAAATAAATACAAAGACATGGATAAAAAGAAGAGCAGAATGCAGGATGTGTCATCTCCTCATCAATTCACAGCTGTGACAGTGCAAAGCCAACAGCATCGCTTGCCAATAATTCCTGGATGGAGGTGTGTAACAACACAGGCTGGAGTGGTGTTAGAAATATACTGTAACTGGAGTGTCAATATAAAAGGGCAGGGTTCCCCTTGGTGTGTACACAGCTAAGCCTTCTGAGCAACAGTGTAGTGTGTGTAGTGTAGTGTGTGTGTGTGTGTGTGTGTGTGTGTGTGTGTGTGTGTGTGTGTGTGTGTGTGTGTGTGTGTGTGTGTGTGTGTTCCTAATGCACTGTAATGCGTGCGCCGTCTGTGTGAATGGGCTAAAATGAGTCTGGAGCAGCAGCAGTCTTTGTCAACAAACAGACCAGTCAATCCTGATTGACGGAAATGTCAGTTGAATGCAATAGGCATATTTATATTACTCACTTCCAGAGAAGTCTGTGAGTTTGTGTGTTTGTGGGTGTACGTGTGCGTGTGTGCGTGTGTGCGTGTGTGCGTGTGTGCGTGTGTGCGTGTGTGCGTGTGTGCGTGTGTGCGAGAGAGAGAGAGAGAGAGAGAGAGAGAGAGAGAGAGAGAGAGAGAGAGAGAGAGAGAGAGAGAGAGAGAGAGAGAGAGAGAGAGAGAGAGAGAGAGAGAGAGAGAGAGTGTGTTTTCATGGGTGTGGATGGACGCTAAACCTACTCGAGAGCAGAGCTGATCATGTTGGGTTAAGGCTAAGAGCCCTGATGAAAACCCAAGCAAAGTGTATGTACCGGTACATTGTCACGAACATTCTACAGCAGTGGTTTTCAACCAATGGTCCGGGGACCACCAGTGGTCCTTCAGAGGGTTCCAGGTGGTCCCCAGCTGAGTTGGATAACCAGATGTAACTCTAGAGAACGTAAAAATGAAACCAAACGGACCCTTGCGGGTCCATTTGGTTTCATTTTTACACTCTCAAGAGTTAAAATAGCCCAAGATAAATGGCCATTTTGGTCTGTATGTTTTGCCTGTTTTGTTGTCCCAAATCCAGCCTGGAATTGTGGACAAAAGCAAATCTTTAGCTTTAGGGTCTGTGGGGGCTAAAATGTCCTCAAATGGTGGTCCGTGGCTCAAATGCTGAATACATTGGTGGGCCCTGGTATGAAAAAGGTTGAAAACCACTGTTCCATAGGATGACTCAGGAACTCTGTCTAATGTCTACATTTGAAGGCCGGCTCGACCTGCTATTTTGTAGCAAATATGCATAAAGCAACATGACAACTTGCTACGGTATTTATGGATCTACTATGCTGCCAGTATTTTGGGAAATTTTAAGTTGTATTGCCTCAATCTTCATTAATGAACAATTATTTAAAAGTAATTCGTAATAGCGCCAATAGTCAATCTACCAGCTTCCAGTATGCCACATTTCAATGCCTTGTGAGCTTATAGATCGCCTACTTTCACTATTTTGGTACGACGCCATTGTACAAGAAAATACACTGGCCGGACAAGATCAGCAACAACGGATCAGTATCAAGACAAGTCCAGGCAGCAGATAAAACTGGACAAAGAGATATACATAGGTGGATGGTTGGGCATACATCCAGCGTAGAATGCCAGCAGACAGGCCAGACAGACATTGGAACCCTCAGGGGAGGAAAGACAGAGGCCAGCCAAAAAACACCTTAATGCGACACGATCTCCATTCAGACACCAAGAGACAGGGATAGACATTAGGTTGCGCATAGGGAAGTGAGTGTGAACTCTGGAGATCCCTTGTTGACGGCCTATACAGCAGTAGGGGTGTAAGGTGTAAATAAATAGTAAAGTTGTACAATAAACTAAATTATGATACAGTGTTAACTTAAGTAGTTTATCAGACAAATCTATTTAGTCCATTATATTCTAGCGATTCAGTGATATAAACTTGCTGATTATTTGCAGTGTAGCCTACTCTAAATCCATCTTATATCAATTTACCAAGTCAAACATTCTCTCTTTGTGAATCTCTCTCTACAGTGCCGTTCCACTCTGTCATCCCTTAACAGTGTCATCCTACTCCCCCCCTCTCTCCCTGCATTCTTCATTCCTCTCCTTTCTCCTGTCATCTCTCCCTACCATGGCGTGGAGATGGTTCAAAAGAACGCCCAACTGACAGCTGAAATAACAGACAGAGATCCAGAGAAGGTTTAGGAGACAGACACAGAGAGTGAGACTTGGCAAACAAAACAAAAAGATGATATATCTGCAATATTTCAGATTGACACTTGGTAATTCAACGTGATTGGCGGTTGAACTCTGTCACAGGGTTTTGGTAAGGGGACCAGTAGGTCCAGACGGGTCACATCCTTTGAAGGCTTGCCCCTTTACACATTTAGTTTGAAAATGTGCAGACTATTGTGATATGCTAAGACAGATGGCTACAGTATAGCGGATGCCTGGAATTGGTGAATTTCCTGCATTTTGTGGATTTTGGCAGTTGCAAACCCCTAATTTAACCACAAGAACTGGCCAATTCTGTAAATATAGAAGATCGACAGCTGTGAGCTTCTGTAGATCTGCTATAAAATCTAAAATAAGAGACTTCCTCACGATTAATGACGCCCTACCCCTGTTCTAACAAAGATCATACTAATTTGAATACACAGATATCTTGTCCTTAACGTTGTAATCCTTAATTAATAAAGAATAAAATGTTATTCTGAACAGTCTGTAAGGTACAATGTGTTAATACAATATGACTGAACAGCCCTTTCACGCGGGAATAATAAATGCACACGTTATCGGTGCGTGCATGAAACGAGCACACACGCCACAAAAAAACAACTGAAGTCTGTGCGTTGATGCACCGTGTCGTATGCTTGCAATATCACTATGCGTTTTCTCAGCACAAAACTCAAGTCTTATTGAAAATTAACCAGAGCCGCACATTTTTTTAGAACATGAAAGTTACGGATCGCAACTTTAACTGTAAGTGAATAATGATTTTCGAGCACAAATAACAAACTACAGGTGAGTGTTGCTACAATGCATTGCAGAGGGATTAGGCGCTATAAGGTAGATCCATTTAATCTCATATACTTTACTGAGGACACAAGGAGCTGTCATTTATGCTATTGTGCTCCTCATTCATATTTGCCTCTGGATACCGTGTATGAATGCTGCTGTTCATTCACTGTGAATACAAAAGTAAAAACATGAAATGGAGTGCGTGTGGGTGTTTGTGCACACGCGCACGCACTCAGACACACACACACACACACATGCACAGAGAGAGAGGGGTATGTCTAATTCCTGATGGCCTCATCACAGATAAAGTCTGGCCAAGTATGGACCTGTCACTAGAAATTAGAAAATGATTAATGAGGCTCATAGTTGTTCTTTATTCTTCCAACAGAAACTCTTACTTAGCCAACAGGAAGTGAACAAGATTTACACAATATTTGAAATTCTGTGCAATACTGATCATGTCTGATTCGGACGCAAGTCTTCAGGTTATCAGCAACTTTTTAAATACAAAAAGCGTGCTAACAATTCTAGGTGCAGTCGTGCACAGGAAGCCCAGCCTATGACCAGGTAATGGGCAAGTAAACATCCTGAAGTAGTCTCTGTTGCAACTAAATCTACGATGACTAACATAGAACAACATTGCTACCATCACAGCAGGAAAGGTATATTTGCTCTCCTCTTCTGCAGAATTCTCTTTTCCGTATGAGCTGTACTTCAGATTTACTGTTTACTATTAACATATTATAATCTCTGTCATGGAAACTGATCACACTCACAGTGTTTACTCAGATAAACACTTCATGTGTCACACCATAAAAAGTATGTTTTTTTCTGTTATGCTTCATCAATGTGCAAATAATGGTTCTCGTCACCATGACGGCAGCTTCCCTCCCAGGAACAATTTGCCCTGATGTGTTTTCACATAAGGATTTCGAAGATCTGTCGCTCTAGAGTGCAAATGCTTCTGGGAAAATCAGTTCAATGGAAGTTTGTGGTGGCTTTCATTGGGGTCCAGCGGGCATGACAGTTTGTAGTTCTGTAGTTCAGATCGCATTGGTAGATGTGTTGTGTTTGACAACAAGCCATGGAATCATTTTTCATAAGGTGGAAATACTTCAAAGGTAATCAATCAGTCCAGGCTGCCTGGCTACTGTTTGGAATATAGTAACTATGGGCAATTAAACTGTTAAAGAGGACGGGTAAGTTACCAGGTCAATGTCATTGCCAATTACTGTGTCACCAACTAGATCATGTTACGTTGACTTGACTCTTACAGCAGCTATAGACTTAACAATGAGCAACAATAACTGAAAATAAACAATAAAGGATGGTTTTAACATTCTCCAGCACAATTATAGCGGTCACTACTGGGCCTCGGGTTATTCGCCGCTCATGAATCAATTCAAACCATTAGCCGACAAAAAAGGTATAGTAAACATTTTAATCTATAGCCAATGTTCTTGGCAAACACAAATAAAACTGGTGTGGTGTTGTGTTGAAACCCTCTTGACTTTTCCAACCCTCGCTGCCAATAAAAGATAATACACGTTTTAATGGAGGGAGTGTTGTACGATAGCTGCTACATCCATATCTCAGGTAAGTGGATTAGTCAGAAGTGCAGAGGTACACCCACCCCTGCTGCATGTGCCAATAAGTGGAATTCCTGGTCTTGGTCTTATGTTCCTGATTGCGCACACACACACACACACACACACACACACACACACACACACACACACACACACACACACACACACACACACACACACACACACACACACACACACACACACACACACACACACACACACACACACACACACACACCCCAGTGTGTTCTCGGTCCGCCCGCAGTCCTTGATCATGTCCTGAGATGACAGTAATAACAGTGCTTTAGTTAAAGTGAGACAGCTCTGGTCTCTGCCTCTCTCTCTGTCGGTGAACACTTCACAGGTTTCTAGCCAGGGGCTGAGGGGAGATTATCAAAGTGACACCGCCTAGGAACAATTAGTGATTTCTTAATGTTGAGGTTTTTAGCTCTAGTTTCAAGTCTTTACAACTATTTTTTTTTTTGGGGGGGGGGGTGAAATTATCTCAACTCATCCAGAGCCGTTTCAAGTTTGAGACCTTGCGTTTGCCTCCTAGATTTCTTATGTGGCATTTAAGATTATTCAATTAAATGCAGTCAGCTCCCTTTGATCTTGGGTTAAGACTTAGCACTCGAAAAGGATTGATAGTTGTTGAAATGTACTGTAAAAGGGTGCAGCACTCCCCTTTGTTTACATTTTTCTGTTGTGTTCTTTTGAGATGCACAGTATAGCCTACAGCTCAGACTAAGTTATGAAGATACACAAGGATGGTACTGCTGGCATTTAATCCACAGCCGTACGCTGTGCTGCCGGTTCAACTCCCAAACCTGTTGGCCTTTGCTGCGTGGCACTCCCCATCTCTCTCCCCCTTTCCCACTGTCAATAAAGGCATAATAAAGGCACAATAAATATGAGCCATACCCATGACGTGCTGAGGATTGGTTGTGTAACACAGACAAAAGCTGACCAGATACATACGTGTATTTTACCAGATTAAACTGTCAACAAATAGTGAAGTCGTCTGGAACTTCATTATTCCACAACGCAACACAGATCAAGCGTTACATAATATGTCCACATGCATGTCTACTTGAGTACGGCAATGACACTGGGTGTCTCACAGTGTCACTGTTGCACATCCTAACACAACACAAGGAGGTTGAATTACAATCCCCCAAAACCACTCTTCACTTCACATTATGGTTTGATTGTTTTATCTTCATTCAAGAATCTCCATTCTCATATTTGTCCCCTGCATGGGCGGTAATGTTCAAGGCCCCCCAAAAAACGCCTGCAACTGAAAGTATAGTGTAGTAACGAACGCATTTATGGGAATTAAAATGAGTCGAGTGACACTCACTCTGAGATATCCCAGAAGGCAGTATTCATGTGATCAGTTCATCTGGGACAGACGTTTGCTTGCCTATCACATTACAGCAACGGACCAGGAGGCAAACTCCCTGTCAGGGGTGGCATGATGTACTGTCTGTCTGTGATCTTCTTTAATAAGAAACAGGGCAGGCAGGAAATTGAGAGCGATTCAAATAATTGTTAAAGTTGAACGCACTCCTGACAGCACACGTTTGGAATATCCTTATAGGGGGACATTGCTGTAATGGTGTAAACCTATCTTAGGAGTTATTACTGTACCCTGAGCCCAGGGCGCTCACTTCTTTACACTTATTATATTGAGTTATACTGTATGTGCTGTGTTGCTCACTGCAGGGGGATTTAGCTGCGAATGAATGGCATCTCCTGATGCTTCTCAGAATTAAATCAGGCTGATAATGCAGGCTTTCAAACGAGATACAAATCAGCTACATTGTTACTGACATTTTGAAACCAAATGGACCCGCAATGTTTACCCTCCCAAGAGTTAAAATATCCACCATCTGAATTAGCCCAGAACTACAGAACAGAACTATAGAATGTAGAAGATTCATTTTGATCTGTATGTTTGACTGTTTTGCTTTCTCCGAAATCCTAACCCTGCATGGAATTGTGGACAAAAGCAAAATAAATCTTTAGTTTTGGGGTCTGGGGGTCTAAAACATCATCAAATGGTGGTCAGTGGTTCAAATTCTGAATGAACAGTGGGCCCTGGTATGAAAAGGGTTGAAAGCCACTACCCTACAGCAACAATATTCACAATCAACTATTACAAACTGAACATGATGACAATCTAGCCTACCTTATCTGACCTTACCTTGGCTTACATCCACATCCACTATACTTTACAGGCCTGTGCCAAACCTCCATGCGTGGGCATAACAAAAGATTTAGTAAATACAAAGAAATCCAAATACTATGTGAACCAGTACCAACACTAAACGAGGAGGTTTGGCCCAAAACAATATGCAATTCAGTCTATCAGTCCATTCAAGAACATAGTTATTAAACGCTGTCATCATGGGTTATTTTGGAACGCCACACAGCTGCATGTGGGAAATAAGCATCAGTAGTGGTTTCAGGCGAGGGAGAATTTAACAGACCTGTCATCTCTCATTAGGCACCGCTTCAACGCAAATATAATTTCCATAAGAACAGGACAACAGTTCTTTAAAAGTTCCATACCTTCAAGTCAGTTAAAGGTCACAGTGGAAGGATGTAAGATGGTGGCGAACTTCAACAACTGGCCGAAATGCATTGGTTGGATGTTTTTTAAACTCTTGCTTATTAAAACAAATATTTCCTTCAATTGAAAAGAGCTGCCTTGGCTCATCTTTAAAGTTTGCCATCATGCCATCATCTTCCTTTCTTCCAGTGATCTTTAACTAACTGGAAGGTGGAACCCTTAAAGGACTTCTGTCCTGTATGATGGAAATATTTTCGGGTCATTTCATGAGAGGTTTGAGGACTAACAGTATGTAAATGGATCTCCAAGGTGCCTGATCCTGCCAGTTAAAAGGAAGCCTGAGGCATTGCCACCCGGCCAACCATAACCAGTGCTTCCAAACCAGAGGGTTGATGTTGGACTTGCACCAAAACAAACATAGCCATGGCTTTCTTTGATGTCATTAGAATGCTGAGGTAAATAGGCAGTTTGGCCAGTGTGCAACAAATACAACCACTTGCACCATTGAGCATGCATTCGCACGTAGTCACACGCACGCGCACACACACGCGCGCGCACACACATACACACACACACACACACAGCACGAAAGGCCAGGAAATGTGGGAGAGAAGAGCACAGTGGCACAGACAAGCTGCTCCAGAGTGGATGCCATCACAGGGAGGGTCCAGAGACTGTTGGACAATAGGTCTAAAGGCCCACACTGCGGAGGAAATGACATCAGCTCTCACTTCCCTACCCTACGATAGATCAGAAGGCTTCACACATTCACATGGGATGTCTCCAACCCCACACACTGCTTGAAGGTCCGAGAGTTAAACCGATTGGATATGTATCTATAAAAGCGTCTCTGTATGTGTGTGTGTGTGTGTGTGTGTGTGTGTGTGTGTCCAAACTGTCCATATAACTCAAGAACCTTTAGTCCCACCAGCTTCAAATGAAAAGGTAAATGGTGCATTTATATTGCGCTTTTATCCAAGGCCCTTTACATAGATTGCACATCACATTCACCCATTCACCAACCACACACACACATTCATACACAACAGCGGAGCCGAATGAACCCATGCAAGCACAACCAGAACATTAGGAACAATTTGTGGTTAAGTGTCTTGTTCAGGGACACACCAACACCAACTCTGGGAGAGTCCAGGTTCAATACAAAGAGTTAAAATGGCCTCTGCCCGAGCCTGGATCGGTTCCGTGCCCAGTGTCCATATACGAAGCTTTCAAGCTAGCCTGTTCTGACCTCACAACACTCCACACACAGACACAGAACTCCAACAGCTTGCAGACTCCTATTTGGCTATGACATGTACATACAGGTCCATTCCAAAAAATTAGAATATCAAGGAAAAGTTTTTAGAGTACCCCTATGCTTCGGTATGTTGACAAGCTTCATGGAGATGTTAATTTTCCTTTCCAGCTCGATTTGGCACCTGCCCACAGAGTAGAGTACTTCGGGTTAACCCGAGACCCGGTAAAACCCGAGCACCGACCCGGCCCGTGGCCGGTTCCGGTTCCGTTTACAAGAAATGACATCCGGGCACAAACGGGCCGGTTCCGCGATGTCGCGGGTTCGTTCAGGCCGGTTCCCGCATGTCCCCTGCATGTCCCGGGTACAATCAGGCCGGTTCCGGGGCGTCTCGGACCTCGGGTTACACCCAAAACCCGGGGATTGGCCGCCACAGCTGTCAATCACCCTTGTCATCCCACCCTTGTTCTCCTCCGGCCAGTGAGAGGCGAGCATTGAGTCACGTGACTTTAGCATAGCAGGAAGTTACTGCATACGTCATCATCATCACAACAACAACACCACCACACACACGAAGACGGCTACAACTTAACTATCGTGATAATAATAATTATTAAGATAAGCAATAAAGACAATGGTCTGCTGCTGGTGCAACAGAGACCACAAGAACAAAAAAGAAATCACTCTTCCACAACGGAGATATGAATTGTGTGACGTACGATCACGAGACGGCAGTTATAATAGTTGACTATGGATTATTATTTTTATTTACACACAATGGTGGAATAATGGCTAAGAAGAAAAGTACAGCTACTACTGGGATTCAACATCTAAAGAAGACGTGGATTTATTTTCTATGTATACGCTGTGAGTCGAGTCCTGTTCAACATGCATGGTGTTCAATGTAGGCTATTGAACATCCAGTGGCACTGCAGCACCACCCAACAGTGGACTACTAACAGTAAGCGACCGTCTTATTCATAATATACTAGTAGAACTCATTAAAGCGTTCGGACATTTCGGGTGCTCGGACATTTACGGTTCGGACCCATAATTTCAATAATAGCACCGGGCCCGTCTCGGAGCGGGTTTGAATCGCCTCGGGCTTTCAACGGTCCGGAGCCATAATTTCAATAATAGCACCGGGCCCGTCTCGGAGCGGGTTTAAATCGTCCCGGGCTTTCAACGGTCCGGAGCCGTCATGTTAATTATAGCAGCGGGCCCAAATCGGAGCGGCTCCGATTACGTCCGGGTCTGAATCGAGTCGGTTCCTTGAAAATGGACCCGTGAAGGGCTCTACCACAGAGCTCAAACTACTACTAACTGCTGTACTGACTATGGTATTACTGCGCTTAACTGGCCTGCCAACTGTCTTGACTTTAACCCAACAGAGAATCTGGGTTGTATCGTCAAGAGGAAGGTGTGAGACATAAGACTGAACAATACAAATTCATTTATGGTTGTTATTGAAGCAAAACTGGGCTTCCATAACACCTCAACAGTGCCACAGGTTGATCACCTCCATGCCACGCCCCATTAATGAAATAATTTGTTCTAAAGTAGCCCAGACAAAGTACTAACTGCATACATTAATACTTTTCAGATAGTCAGCATTTCTTGTTTAAAACACATTTTTAGTGGTCTCATGAAATATTCTATTTTTTTGAAATCCTGATTTGGTGGGTTTTATGAGCCAGAAGCCAAAATTGTGTAAAAATAAACAAATATAAATACTTGAAATCATTTACAATGTGAGCACTGGATCTATGATTAATGAAAGTTCGGGTTTTTGAATGGAATCGTGGAAATAAACTAGCTCTGGTCCAGAGCTCCACTGGTTCTGAGTCTGACTTGCATTGGAGCTCTGTTGGTCTCCGTGCATTCGGCCATTACTGCACCCGACCAGCCTCTCTTCTCTAGTGGATATATAAAGAACGTTTTACCTACTCACCAAAATAAACACGTCTTGTGTCATTAGAAAGCCTACTTACCTTAGTGGTCGCACTCTTAGCCCCCCACCACACGGATAAATTGGACTTTTTGGCCAGAACGCGATCGTTTTTCACTGAAGGAAAAATATTTCCTATGGAACTTTTCTATTGGCAATATCGGTAGAGGGCGCAAATCCTGGTTGTTTTTCCGGTGAAAAACGATCGCGTTCTGGCCAAAAAGTCCAATTTATCCGTGTGGTGGGGGGCTAAGAGTGCGACCACTAAGGTCGCACTCAGAAGTTGTAGGGTCGCCTACAACTTCTTTCTACTACCACTACACTGCAACGCCTGGATATTAACGCGCGGCAGCCCACGGCATCCAGTCCTCTCCAAAGTTATTATTCAAACGCCACATTTACGCCTGTGCGTCTGTGTCCGTGCGACGGTCCGGGTCGTCTACAACTTGGTCTCTGGGGGGTCCCCCAAACTTGCAAACCCACAGGAACACGGCAGGCGTGCTGGAACATATCCCTTACAATTAATATTCATATTAATTGTAATGACCTTCAGGGTTTATTGCAATTCCATTCAGCAGAGAGGTTTCAACAGGTGGTCCAGGGACCACCAGTGGTCCCTGACATGATTCCAGGTGGTCCACATACAGCTAAATGCTAAATGGTCAGTTGATAACCAAATGGACTCTTATAGATTTGTAACTCTTCAAATAGTTCAAATGAAACCAAATGGACCCTTATGGGGTCCATTTTATAATTCATTTTCAACAATTATAAAATGTAGAATAATTGTTATTTTGACCAACATTTTGCCATCTCTCCTAAATTGACCTGAAAATCCTTGATTGTGGGTCTGACAGATTAAACTCAACATCAAATGGTGGTCCTCCGAGGCTACAATCCTGAATAAATAGTGTCTAACATAAGTTCTATCCAGCTTTCCAACATCAAAAGTCCCAATCAATGTCATCTAGGCCTATACATCCAGATCATATATTACACAACGGGTATAGGACTAGTTATTAATATTTATCAAAAAAGCAAAGTCATTTTTTTTTCCAGGACCGTTGACAAATCCAGGTCCATTTCCAAACGTTTGCTTTACTGGGAAAATTCTGGGAATTCTAATTTCATCATTTTTCCAGTAATTTCATGACTGTGGGAACCCTGGAGGATACTAACAGTGTTGTCAGTAACTTACCGTAAATGTTTTTTTGTCAAATGTCATAGTATGAAGTAGTTGTGTCAAGTAGCTTTATGAATTAGCCATATTATTTTATGGTGCTGCCAGTTGTATTGTGACAAAAAATAAAATGTCTTTGCCACACTATTTCTGCCTGTTCAAATCATCAAAGACTTATTCCAAAACCTTTCAGAAGGCACCTACTGTATAGTTCAGTTGGTTTCACCAACATCCACCAACAAACCCTGGGAGTCCATTGACTGACAGCTGCACATTTTCCCACAGAGAAACCTGCTCTGTAAACTAACACAACAAAGCCGAGGAAATAATTCTCCTAATTGTAGGAGACAGGAACTTCGTAATATACGATCTCTCATCTTGTTCAGGTTTAATCTCATCATGATAAACATCTCACCACCATATCCTCCCGCCATAACTTGGTCTGCTGGTTTGATGGCGTCAAACAAACTTATATTTCCCATACAGTCCACGACTCCACTGTTCACCTCAACCATGGAGGTGGGAATTGGAAGGGGAAACCCCCCTGGAATCCCCCCCTTTCCTGTGAGGCCTATAGCTCTGGATGGCGTCAAGAACTCGGGCCGGGGGACCAAGGGAGAGGAAGTGCATGGAAAGTTGCTCCGGTTCATTCGGCCAGTGCTGCCTTATGGGAGACTACTGAACACAGCCCATGTGACTTATCACAGTGCACAGTATCAAAGCTTTGGTGGAACACCAGCCCCTGTCTCCTCAACGCTTTAGGACAACAACCAATAAATACAGTTCATGTTGATCAAAAAAGGATTCAACTGACAAGTTTTTAATGAAAGCAGACCGTTGTTGGACTAGAGCATGACAGCCATGGCCAGACCAGACCAGACCACTAACTAGCCCCTGTTGGCCCTGTTAACAATCTGAGGGGGAAACTGATGGAGTCAAGCCTAACTGAAGGAAAGCTGCTGCATGGGTCCCCTAGCGACCAGCCGGAACTAGTGTGTGTGTGTGTGTGTGTGTGTGTGTGTGTGTGTGTGTGTGTGTGTGTGTGTGTGTGTGTGTGTGTGTGTGTGTGCATGTCTCAATGCAGGAAATGCATGTGACTCCAGAGAGAGCCTATTATCATGCAGTAGCAGCATTAGCTGTGTGGAAGGCGGGATTGGAGACTCAAACTTCCAAGCTATTTTCCAGGTTGTTTCCTCTGGCTTCCCAAGTTCAACCACCTACTGGAAGTCCTGTGTTAGTCGGACAGTGGTAACAGCCAAACTACAACCTCAAATGTTGCTAGTTTCCAAATTGATATTTTATCGTTTCACAATTATTGACCAGTCTGGCTATGATTGACGAAGTAATGCTCAAAACCAGGGGATGCAGACTAATATTGGTTGCACATCATCACTGAAACCAACTAGCTGACAAACATGTGAGTATTGTGCAAATACTTTAATTATCATCAGATCGACACTGAATACAAATGTGTCAGTATTGTGTAAGCGTACAGGCGCACACGCACGCACGCACACGCACACACACACACACACACACACACACACACACACACACACACACACACACACAAACGTTTGTATAATAGATCAGCACGAACATAATTGGACAGGTTAACAAAAAACAATATTACCCAGAAACTGTGCACTGTTATCTGTGTTTATGGAGAGAGAGAGAGAGAGAGAGAGAGAGAGAGAGAGAGAGAGAGAGAGAGAGAGAGAGAGAGAGAGAGAGAGAGAGAGAGAGAGAGAGAGAGAGAGAGAGAGAGAGAGAGAGAGAGGAAACAGGTGGCCACCTTTGCGTAATGGACTATTACAAAACCATTTCATTTTTCCAACCTAACCCCACATGTGCCATTAACAAGACAAAATCTAAAAGGTGTTTGCCGTTTGATAACCCTATTGTATCTATAGTAAAGAAATGTGAGGTCTATTATCAAGCACGCTTATTATAACACCATTATCTGCAGAATGGTTCGACACTCAAACACACGTAATTCTACAAACAGGTGCTGTATGGAGTTTGTATGCTATCTGATAAAGCCAGTATAAAAATGTGAGGCCATACAGGCCAGGAGTGTTTATAGACGTCTGATAGCGCTTACTGCTGTTGCACCTGCAAAACAGAGGGAAAGGAGAGCAAACAAAAAGAAAGAGTGCTGTTGGCAAGAGAAATATTCAAGCAGATAACATCAGACACCATGTTAGCTCACCTTACGGTGGATGGACAAGGCCATAAATTTGCAGGTTCAACCTGGTAACCTAGTAAAAGTCGTACTATTTTCATCTCACGACTTAAGTATAAAATGAGGCTTAAATGTTGTTAAATGAATGTGTTAAATGCAAACCAAAATAATGAATGCAACACTTTATTTAGTTCTGCTGATAAAAATAATATTTTTTGTAGTTAATAGAGGTTATGCGCATGCATGAAGTGAATGGGAAATCGAGTAGCAAATCGAGTGACTTTAAAATGACTTTAATGTTGTTTAACATTGTTTAATACGATCACATAGGAGTTGTGTTTGGATGTATCACATCTCAACTGTTAAAGTTGAGATGTGATAAAGGAAAAAAGGTCCTAAAATAAAAATCACTAACATGGTGAAACACAACTTGATGATGTCATCAAGTGGTGTTTCATCATGTTAATGATTTTTTTAGACCTACATTTCTAGGAAACACTGAATGGGGGGAACTTTTTATCATGTGCGCTGCACACAACGTCTGTAAGGTATATTACTGACATAGTAAAATGTTGAAAATGGGTGTAATTCGCCTTTAAAGAGGTCGCTGCATGAGGTTGTCTTTGAACACACAGCGGCCCTGTATTAAGGACCTACTTCACCTCTCCTGTGAATAATATGGAATAATACATGCATATCCAAGCCATGCTGACTGTACTTTAGGCTGATGTGTTCCAACACGAGGCACGTTTTTTTCCATTGGTAAAACAATTTGTGATTTCATGGTATTTGGCATTAAAACCAGATGAACAGGCAATAAAGAAAGGAATCTACACACAGCAAAGCGTAGGTGGCTGAGTCAGGATGAGAAAGTGGCACTAGACACGCACACACATCCTGGATGTACCAGAACGCATGGTGTTGGATCAAAACTGATTTGATCACAGTACGTGTGATCAAATGACACAAAAATCCAGTTGCGTAAAGTCAATTTAAGTAAATTTACTTAAGCACTTAAGTAAATTTACTTTAATTGACTTTACGCAAAGTGCTGTAAGCCTTGCCAAGCTACAGTATGAGGCCCATAGGCCAGGAGCCTATCTCTATGTTTCTGTAGTGTGAGGCAGCTTGATGTACAATACACCCCCTGGACATGATGCTAGTGTGTCGCCAAGCAGGGAGGCATTGGGTCCCATTTTTTGGTCTTTGGTATGACCCGGCCGGCACATAAGTGCTGTACTTATGTATAGTTGTGATGCACAGTATGCATCAAAATGAATTATTCAGTACTTTTATCCTTACTACATTTACTTGAAAACATGGGGAAAAAACATGTATTACCCACTTCAGTCCATACATCTTGGCCTTTTGAAAATAGTCGATCTACAAGCTTGTGAGCTTGGTTGCTTGAGCTTGATTGGCTACTTTCAGAAGCTGTGGGGACATTCTGCAAGTACTTTCTACTTTGAATACCAGATGCCTTTGCAATTTTGCTTACGTCAATTTTGAATAATGGACATTTCCTTGTAACAGATATTGCTGGATTGCTGCTTTTTCCCAAAGTATTCAGTTACTTTTTACACCACTGATTAAATCTCTACGCCATGATGGCACTTTCGTTGAAGATTTATTAGGCGCCAGCCAACGTCGGCAGCAGCTTGTTGCCTTGAAGCGTCGAAAGTTGGCAAACAGCACACTGTTATTGGTATAGGTAGAAAATCAATTAATCAAACCATCTGTGTTGTTGGTCTTTCTCTACCTACTCCTATAAATACCTACAATACCTATCTGTTGATGCCTCTCTGTCTGTTTGGTTCTGTGTGCACGAGCATGCAAGTGTGCATCCGCGCACACACGCACGCACGCACGCACGCACGCACGCACGCACGCACGCACGCACACGCACACGCACACGCACACGCACACGCACACGCACACGCACACGCACACGCACACACACACACACACACACACACACACACGCACACACACCACAATATGAGATTAGCAAAGGAAAGGATAATCCTGGTCACAGATCATACACCACCGGCATCATAACAAGCTTAACAAGATGATTTGACAAGAATGTAAATGACATGCCATCAGGAAACCAGCACAGCCCCTTATCTGGGATTTTGCTCACGTTAAGCTACATTACATTCATGAGAACAAATTGCCACCAAGTGATACCAAGTGATATTGTGTGTATTTATTGCAAGCATATCTTTATCTGATCTGAACGTGTGTGTGTGCGCGCCCGCGTGTGTATGTGTGTGTAATACAAAAGATGTGTAGAGCAAGAGTTGTGGGACATCTCTTCTGGATATTGGCTTGCAGGTCTGGGTGTGCATGTGCGCGATGCACACGCACACACACACACACACACACACACACACACACACACACACACACACACACACACACACACACAAACACACACAGGGCATGGGTGGCAGCACGTATTGCTGCCTCCCTGGGGGATGCCAACCACAAACTGGCTCTCTAATGCAAAGAGGAAGCTCTGGGTCGCGCTCCTGGAGACATCAAAGCATGCAGCGAGGGGACGCTTGTTTGCCAGCGGAGATTTTCTATTTAGATGCTGCAGTAGTGGAACGAGGCCTCGGTCAAATACCTAGGAGTCATAGGAAAAAAACCCAAATCTGTTTTTTTTTGTCGGCCCGACATCCACATTGTTGCTGTCGTTTAGAAACCTCTTGTTTTAAGATTTTTATTACATTTTTGTAAATGAACTCCCATTGAATTTATCACACTACAGCCTGACACAACAGCAAGCACATCAAGACTAGCAGGTCTGCTAGCATGAGAAAGGCGACACATTTTTGAGCTTGTAGATCCGCTAATATTTCTAAGTGAACAAGCAGTCACGAAGTGACTTGTTCACTTAATTGATATTGACTGCTTTTCTCCTTCTCTTTCTTCTTCCGCCAGAAATAGCTGTTCTGGCTGAACCGTGCAGTCGGTTTTCGCGAAAATTGGTAATCTGGTAGAGGGTGATGCCAAACGGTGATGATGCGAAGCCTGTGACCACTGGTCAAATGGTGGCGCTATAGCACTCAACTGAAATTGCAAAATTTAAACACTTATAACTCATGAACTGCTTGACTCTCAGAAATGTAACTTATATTCACTTATGCGTCTGCTTATGCCGAACAACTTTTGTAGTCTGACTTTTGACCTCTGACCTTTAGATGAACCGCCATCTTGAATTATATGTAAAACAGTTAAAATAGCTGTTCTCCTACAATCTTTGATCAAAATGCATAACAATGACCTACACATGAACTTTGGAGCCATACGAATATGAAAATAGGTGTGAATTTTGTTTTAAGAGAAAAAATTATGTTTTTACGAGCCAATGAAAATTGCTCGTTCGTGAAAATGATTCTAATGCCCCTAATCTACACATGCAGCGTAATTTGCTTCTGATATTTTACAGTTTTGTAGAGGGGGATGCCAAATAGCAGCAAAACCAGTCTTACTCAAATTGCTCAAATGGGGCTGTTACGTGTATTATTATGGGGGAACAGACAGACAGTGCAGGCAGCATGTGTTCCTCCCCTCTATATTCTGCTCTCCTCTCCTTCTCTCCAGTCTGTCAATCATACTCACAGGTCCAGCCCACTCATCTCCAGTACCAGCCCACTCCTCCACCTCTTACCACCGGTTGGGCCACCACGCATCTGTCTCCTCCAATCACCTCCATCATCAGACTATGTAAGCCACCTGTTGTCTTCCACTCACTCTCTTTCCAGCCTGCCAGCAGACAGCAGCTCCAAACCATTCAGTGTCCTAAGCATACCAGTTTTGCCAGTTTGTCCAAATACAAGTCAAATAGTAGTCCTTAGAAGTTGTCCTAAACACAGCCATTTTGTAAAACCAGTCTTTGTTGTTAAAAACGAGGCTATTCGGTAAAGCCCTACTCTAGCCACAGTCTCACAGTAAAAGTACTGTTAAAGTACCGTACTGTACTGTTTATAATCAGAGTACTTTCTTTTGTTTGTAGTTCTAGTATTTAAGTTCAGCCTTCCCATTTTGAGTTAAGTTCTTCAGGAAGGGACAGGGGAAGACAGGGTACCCTGTACATTTTGCAACACGTAGGTAACTCCCGTGTTTTTTACACCAGGTTAGAGGTGAGTGCCACATGTTGTAATTTCCTTTTTTTGAAGGTAGAGTAGGAATTGTTTGTTTGAGTAATGGAGGAGAATTGTGGTGACCTGGGGAACGTTTATTAGCTCCTCTGCTAACGTGGGGGGGGGGGGGGGACTCCATATGTGGTTTCCACACCTTATAATAGAGCATTTTAACAGAAAAAAAATATTTTTTGGGTGATATCTGACAAAAGTGAAATCACTTCTCCTACCTTTAAGCAAGGAGCTTGTAGATCGGCCATTTTTAAATGTTCATGTTTGAATGTTTTATGATATATTGTGATTTATGTACTCATATGGGTTTTTGTTACACTTCCAGTGTAGACGGGTGTAGCCTACATGACCTGTTGGTGGACCTGTTGCGTGTGGCCATGACAGCATACACACACACACACACACACACACACACACACACACACACACACACACACACACACACACACACACACACACACACCACACACACACACACACACACACACACACACACACTCACACTCACACTCTCTGTCTGTCAATCAGTGTCTGTGCTTAACTCCCTCTGTCTCTCCCTCACTCAGTGTGACACACCCAGCTGGCACCTGCAGCAAGTTCCCCAATCAGCCATGCTCCTCCTCCTGCATAAAAGCCAGCTCCTTCAGTCTGATGGCAGACAGACCAGACAACAGCTCAGCAGCCCAGCTCTGTTCTTGTTAGCCTTTGTTTTCAGTTCTCTTTAGTTAGTTTATTTCTGTTTGGCCTGGAGATGGCCGGCAGCCTTGGTTTTCGTTATGTTTTAGTTCTCGGTTTAGGATTCATTTGTTAAGTTAGGGCGAGGGGTGGGAACAGCTTCGACGTCCCTAGGGGTGGCCTGGGCCCCCCCTCCTTCTGTTTGCGGCATCTCCAGGTCTTCCTTTGTTCTCCTTGTTTGGTAAAGTAATCATGTAAATAATTCATTACAAGTAATCAGATTACTTAAGTATCCCTACCAGTTCAACCAGCAATGCTGCCCTTGTACAAATGTAATCTAATACTTTTGGGAGTGGTTGTTAATAAAAACCGTTAAACCTTGCCATTCTCTTGATGTCCTTCTTTTATGTTGGAGTTTCCATTTTAGCCACCTCACTGCTTTTACAATGGAACTCGCATGGCTCATCAATGAAATGTTTAAATTACTTCGAAAATAATTCATTTGACCATCAAATATATAATGCAGCCTGGCATTGGTCATTTTATGAATCACATTAATTGTTAACATGTGTAGGCTCTTGTTTTGAAGCATTTTTATCATAGATAATCATTGATTAAAGGTAGTTGTTTGTTTAAAGGATACACTTCATAAAAACATACTGCTGTAAACCAGTATACTTTTATATTGTATGTAGAGTTTCACGTCAGGATGTGGCAGATTGTCACACCCACATGTCCTATTGCTTCAGTTTTCTTCATAAACTGATTTGTCTTGTGTTTTGTTTATCCACTGCTGCATGCTGTTGCATGATCTAAAATCCAATTTTAATGCAACGCACCAGAGCCATTTAGAGACGGAGTTGCGCCAATGATGGGGTACACAGTTACATTGGGTTAGTCACGTGATCAGTGGTCACAGTGAGCCTAACGTGAAAAATCATAGTCTAGTGTCTGAAACACATTGTTTGAAGTGAGTAAGATGAGATGTAAAATGACAGCCGGTTTGAATTATTTTACAGTAACAATTAAAGTCTCTGCAATGTGTATGATTTGCTATTACTTAAAAAGACCTAACATAAAAGGATTCAAGCTGGCTTTTACTTTGAGTCCAATGCATTTCTGCCTACTTCTCAATAGCATGGAGTTACACTCGCATATCATGAAAGTGACATTCACGGAAATGTCACTTTGTGATTGAGATGATAAAACTCAATGTAATGGTAATGGCACCAACTCAGTGGCCTTGTGGTTAGAGTGTCTGCCCTGAGACTGGGAGACCGGGGTTCGATTCCCGGCCAGGTCATACCCCGACATTCTAGATTTCCAGTAGTAACCTACCCAAAGCATTGTACAAGCCTTGATCATTTCATGTAACAGTGTAGTGGTTAAAACATTGTGCCAGATTATGTTAGATTAACTTCTTGAACAAAGTGGCCATTAAACAACTGTTGTTAACTAGTGTCCAATCACATTTATTTCACAATTTCTTCTAGTTGTACTTGAATTGTACTGTAATTGTCCAAGCTTTTATCAGTTTTGTTGTAGGAGGCCAGGTTGACATGTAGGCTACTGTAGGAATTTTACATTTCATTTATTCATTCACTATTGTATGGACCCGGGCAAAAGCACCAAAAATATGTTCCTTCTTCTGCATATTGTTCTGACTCCTTATTGCTGCTTGCTTGTTCACGTTTTATTGCTGCTTGCAGCTATAATATTTCCATTTGAATTTGAATTCTAAAATGCAGTGGTTTTTGAGGAGGTTCCAGGGGTCTCCAGCTGAATGTCAAGGTTTGGTAACCAAATGGAACCGTATAGTTCTTTAACTCTTAGGAGTATAATATTTCACACTCTCAAGGGTTAATTCAATATCCTTAATTTAGTTTTTGTCATATCATGGTGGTTGAAAACCATTGCTAAAAAGAGTAACAACTTTGGTCATAGGTTTCTACATGAAAGAGATGTTAAGCTCCGCTCAACAACAGAACTCCTTGCGTGGACAAACGTAGCCGACACAACTGCAGATTATTGTCAATTAATGTCAACTATTAATTATTTATTAATGTATTAAGCCAGGCTGTGCCTCAGTTGTTAGGAAACAAGTGCTTCCAAACTCTGATGGCAAGATGTCTGCGGTCTGAATATGGTCAATAAGCTCCAGTCTCCTCACACATACAGTGTTTTGAAGTCAGTCTAACCACCAATGAAAGAAGTAGAGCCAGTAGATGGCTCATGCATGCCTGGCATTGCCCCCCACAGAACACATCAAAACGTGGCAGAAGCGATAATACCAGCACAGTCTACTTTGTTTGGATTACACATTGATACACATCTTCATGGTAGAGTTTCTCTTTTCTTACCGAATCATTTTTTCCATTGCAATCAAACGTTTCAAGAGTCCCAGACTGATCATGTCACATCTTTTCCTCTAATGTCTCTTCTCTCTCTCTCTCTCTCTCTCTCTCTCTCTCTCTCTCTCTCTCTCTCTCTCTCTCTCTCCTCTCTCTCTCTCTCTCTCTCTCTCTCTCTCTCTCTCTCTCTCTCTCTCTCTCTCTCTCTCTCTCTCTCTCTCTCTCTCTCTCTCTCTCTCTCTCTCTCTCTCTCTCTCTCTCTCTCTCTCTCTCTCTCTCTCTCTCTCTCTCTCTCTCTCTCTCTCTCTCTCTCTCTCTCTCTCTCTCTCTCTCTCTCTCTCTCTCTCTCTCTCTCTCTCTCTCTCTCCTCTCCTCTCTCTCTCCTCTCTCTCCTCCCTCCCCCCTCCCTCCCCCTTTTTCACCCAGTGTCAATTACCTAATGTGATCCTGGGCTCTACACGCCCTCCACCAACCTAGGGAGGCAGTGGACTGCTCTCATGCTTCCTTTAATGCATGAGAAGTCCAAGCTGCCTTCTTTTCAGCTGACAGGGTTGGACATAGCGCGTGGAAGAAATGCGTTATTCCAACCGGTTCCTTTCCTCTCCATCAGGCCCCCCAACTGACCAGAGAGAGGCAGTCTAGACTAGAGAACCTAGGGGACACGGGGAGAATGTGAAAACTCCATACAGAGAGGCTGTTTCACCAACCCTGCCTTGGGTATGCCCACTGATGACGCACAGCGTCCCTAGCAGGAATCGAACCCAGGACCTTCTAGCTATGAGGCGACATCGCTACCACTCTGCCAACGTGGCAAGCCTAAATACCGCAGGCTTAATATACAACTGTCTGCCTGTGTGTGTCTCAGTCATGAAATAATTACCCAGGTCTATAAGTCATCACAAATGTTTGGACAGGCCATAGTGATAGGAATACCAAATGCGTGCGTGTATGTGTTTATGATGCAGTCACTGGGTCATTATGGCCGACAGCTCATAAACATGGCGGGCTGATAAGGATGGGACGACGTGACGAATGTACAATCTGCACGGGGCACATTTCTCTGCACACAGCAGAGCAGCGCAGGAAACACACACGCACGTGCACGTGCACACACACAGACAGACAGCAGCCACTCAGGTGATAAATGTGGGCAATAAAACACCCAGAGACTCCAGAATTTATAGTGATAAATCAAATACTCAAAGAGTTCTGCATGTTGATAGTACTCTCTCTCTCTCTCTCTCTCTCTCTCTCTCTCTCTCTCTCTCTCTCTCTCTCTCTCTCTCTCTCTCTCTCTCTCTCTCTCTCTCTCTCTCTCTCTCTCTCTCTCTCTCTCTCTCTCTCTCTCTCTCTCTCTCTCTCTCTCTCTCTCTCTCTCTCTCTCTCTCTCTCTCTCTCTCTCTCTCTCTCTCTCTCTCTCTCTCTCTCTCTCTCTCTCTCTCTCTCTCTCTCTCTCTCTCTCTCTCTCTCTCTCTCTGATATAAAGAAAAGAAAAGTAGACAGATAGCAAATTATCCTCCAAGACCATGTGCATATATTCTATCAATGTCTCATCGGAACAAAATTACATAATGTCACGCTTGGCTGTGGATTTTACTTGGGAGTTTGAGGTAGATTAAATGAACACAGGTGCAACTGGGCAGGAATCCCATCAAATCCGACACTATATCAAATGGACTTTATATCTGTAATTTTGGCCAAACAGGCCAAAGTGGTCACTCCATTTTACATTCGATGACAGTGAAACATACTGCCCTCAAGTGGTTCTCACTGGTAATGCATGTTCCTCCACAGAGCAGGCCCTGCTGACTGATGTTATGTCAAAACAGTTGTCTCAATAAACAAGGTACAAATGAGAAGTAGGCGCAAACCCACATGTATGACAAACTATAACCAACCCCTCAATACTCGTCACCAAAGAGAATTCCAGCGTGCTTCAGCCAGTTGTGTGCAGAAGGGCTCTGTGCTCAAGAGAAAAATGTACCTGGGCACAGAACAGACTTCCCAAACGCTGGAGAACTCAACTGAATCTGCATGGCTTATATTAACATGCAGAGGGGTAGGGACTGAAGTGCTGACTATGCACAAGATTATTACTGCTCAGAGAAATACTTACTTCAAAAGTGATTGACATACAGTACGTTGGCTGCATTTCAGCCGCTGCTTGCCATTTCATGATTTTGACTGTGACCTGATTTAGTGCTCCATTGTTTCCTTTGAGGAGTCCCTTTTGAAGTGCCCAAGATTTCTCCCCCCACAGCTGCTAATATGTAACAAGTAGTTTGTGACGATGATCCTACATAACTGTATGATAACTATGTAGATGTTCAGACTTCTCTGTGTTCTGAAAGCAGTAGCGCTAACTCCTGCAATTCAATCAATTGAGTGGCGGCCGTGTCATGCCTAAAACGCTTTATGACACAGCTCTGGGGAAACCATACAACCAACTGAACGGAACACACAAATTTCGGCAATCCCCTACAGGTGCTCAATGGTGCCTGTGGTAGAGATATAGGTAAAGCAGGTAATGCAGTCTCATCAGGGTCCGTTTCCGGGAACTAAAAAGTTGACATTTTCTGTCAGTAATAAGCAGTGTAAAATGTAGTTGTGCCTGTAAACACCAGACACTCTCAAAAGGGTGGGCAAGATACATGGAGTACAGGTGGCATTGAAGAACACTTTGACTGGAGCCTGGAGTGACGGAACGCACACACAGCACACACACGGTAAACCCATGACTTCACTGTTGGACCAACAACGGTGTTGGTATTGTTGCATTTCAACAAAAGTGTGTGACAGACCAGGTAAGGTCGGACGCCTCCGTATGGCTCCTGGTTTCGATTGCCGACATCATATTATGAGTCCTTTGATTTAGATCAACTATGCAATGTCTGAACGGCACGGCCGTTGGCATTAAAAAGAAACTGGTCAATGATGATGACACAGTAAATAGAGGTGTCTTTTTGATCCGTTCAGGGATCACAGCCACTGGCTTTGAAAAGGCGGGCAGGATGAGGTCATATCATTGAAAGGCATCTATACAGAGGTGGTGAACACTGCACAGATATTTATTTACATTATAGGACACAGAGCAGAGCTGAAAGCCGAAAATTACAGAGTTACTTTGCTTCGTAATCTGTCTGTCTCTGTCTGCGCCCAGAAACCAGCCAATATTACTTAAATTGACTAAATATTGGTACATGTAAATCAAACTGCACTGGTCATGATAAACGTGGCTCCTACAACAACTGTCTGCAGATTAGTCAAATGTGTCTCCACGCGCACACACACAAATGCGCACACACTCTCTCTCACACTCTCACACACACACGCAGACTTAAAGCTAGATCGTTTGACAGTATCTATGTATGGGACCTGGAGGCATCTCCACAATGGCACAGCACCACTCCACCAGCTATTATCATAAAAAACATGATAGGGCACATCTAAATGCACGACCTACATTAATCCATTGTATGCCGAGCTGCTCCACATGAGAGCAGCTAAACATGACACTTTATTTGCCAGTTATGTATTTTAGGATTATGCATGTACGGTTTGGGGAGGTTGCGTAAGATTGCGTGCTTTACTACTGTATAGTGGGCAAAGAAATGAAAAGAAGTTAAGGAAATCCTCCAAAAGTCTGCTTTAGTGAGCTGAAATGACACACGGCGCTTTTAGAGAAACACAGGTGTCAGCGGAACAATATGTAGGGAGTATACAGCTTGTTGACGTGTGTTTGTTTGTTTTTTCATGAAAAAGGACACGTCCATGCTGAACTGTATCTGGTCATTAATCAAATGCATCAATGCAAACAAGGATTGTAATACACAAGCACATGTATCGGAATGAAAAGACAGGATTGTATGCATAGCAATAAATTGCATAAGCGTGTATCTTTTGTGAAAACAAACAAATGTTATGTATTGCACTTTTTATACACCAGCATGGCACCCTGGGCGCCGGGCATGCTGTTGAGACTATCAACAGTAGTTGCGGAAGTTGCCAACGGTAGTTGCGAAGTTACTGTATTTACAGTCCCCAGCGAAACATTCCTCACAAGCATCTTGACTTGTTCACTCTTACTTTCAGAAGAAAAAAAAACACTTTCAATGAACAAAGCTGTTATAGAAGTGTGCGAAGTGCACACGATTCCATCTTTACAACAACTTTGTGAGCACAAAGGGAGAAATAAAATCTTTCCGTGGGGTATACATTTTCAGGAGCACCGTGCCATGCTGAAAAATGGCAACTTGTTACTTTCATCAGGCCCAATGGGCACAATAAACCATTAAAGAATAATACGTATAGGCCTATAGAAAGTGATGTAATGACTGAATGAAGAAATCAAGGACACATCTAACTAGTCACTATTTAAGTGAACTGATTACATGCAATGCCTGCACCTCCAAAAACATCTTAATATAGTAGATGTTAAAGTTCTTGTGTTCTTGTGCATTCTGGGACTTACCAAATCCAGGCACAATGCACGACTACTGCAGGATCCAGCAGTGTTGGCAGCCCTGGCACAGTGTAGGTACAAAGACGAGGAAGACCATCTAGGAAAATAAAGAGTATAAAAAGAGATCTCAATATTCAGATGTCAACATTCTGCACAAGCAATTTCCACTTATAGTACTTGCATAATGGGTATGTCAATGTCATTATAGGCAAATCTTTCAAAAACTATGAGGAGAAAACTTTTTTTTTCCAGTTTCCTTTCAGTTTCCTCTCTTTTCTTTGGGGGACGTTCGTGATGACATGATAATGCCTCTTGTCTCTGTCATGAGCGATGCTAGGAAATCAAACACCTAATCCGTTTAAGCTTATCACAGTAATCTCCATGTTGTCAGCCACAGAGAGCCCTCTGGCACCGCTGCTCAGGGAAGAATTCAGGAAAGGTCAAATCCTCCTCTTTCTAGGCTTACAGTAAAGCCGCAAAAGCCGTAATAGGTAAATGTTTGAGCTCTTTTTTTCATCGTCACATAAAACATTTATAATACCACTTTTCCATTTATGTTTGAATTGGAAGGCGCCATACGTTATTATTATTTTAATTTATCCTTTCTCGTCACGGCCACGGGGCCTATGGAACGTAGCCCACTTATAATTCTTCTGGGTCATCAATCACATAAGATCTGCTTTAAAGCTGACCTTTTTTAAATGATGTAAGGTGTTTTTTTTTTTCATCTGACAGTGGCGATAACCGATTTGGTCTTGGCACGTCTCACATTATATAATTCAATTATGTAATCGTGGCACTTTCTGTACAGCGCAGTACAGGCTGGCAGGCGTTCAAATTACAGTAGCCCCACTCGCATCGATGTGAATATCATGTTCGCTTGTTTGACGCAGTCGGAGGTGTTGCACAGCAGGAAGTGAGCGCCTGGATCTTTAATTTAACATGGGATCCTCTCAGATTCATTTCATTGGTGATTTGGCACAAAATACAGAGATGTTTTCTCTGATCGCTGTGGGTTTTCTTTTATTAGTTCCTGCAGGCAGTGTGCCATGTGTCTAAGGTCTTGTATGAGAGGATTCCAGGGGTTCCCCCAGGCTAAATGATGGACAGTTGGTAACCAAATGTACCCGTAAGGGTACATTTGGTTTCATTTTGCGCTCTCAAGAGTTATAGATTCAAACATCTGAATTACTTCATTTTCAAGAATCTACACAAATAGAAAATGTAGAAGGTTATCTCTCCTAAATGTTCTTGTAGACAAAAACTTGACAATCCTAGCCTGGATTCCAGCCTCTGTTGCTACTGTCCGTTGAGGTTCAACTTTGCAACTCAGTTGCCATGTGACATTCAGAAGTTGAATGTTGCAACGGCAACGGAGGCTGGATCCCAGGCTATGAAAATCCTGGGTTTTGGGTCCCAGAGATTAAACTCAACGTCAAAGGTGGTCCATGGCTAAAACGCTGAATAAATAGTGGGCCATGGTATTAAAAAGGTTGAAAACCCCTGAAATAGAGATATGATACAAATTTTATCAGCAGCGGCAATATCCAAGTATACGGTATGTGCCAAGTTCCCTGCTGGAGTTCATTAGTAACACTCAGTAACAAAGTGCAGGGTCCAAGCCTGATTGATACAACAGTCTGGTCCCAGGTGCACTTTGTGGTGCCATAGACCTTGGTTTGTCACGATTTACGGTACCTATAAAACCGCCATAAATCTATTGACGGTTGGTACTAGTCATTATCTTGCTATCTTTTTAGATCTGTTTCATCGCAATTAAGAGATCGAGAGCCACAACCAGTTGTGGAACATCTGTAGCCTGAGGCTTACAGGCTATATTCCACCTATTCTACATGCGTCAGTAGTTTGAATGCCCCAGAGACCCGAGGGGCATAATTACAAGTTTACAACTGAGGAAACTCAGGTCATGTCCTCAATAAAAGTCAATTTCCACATTTTGCACAAAATGCTCACTTTTATAACAGCAAAAGACTCTACCAAAATGGAATGGTCTTAGGGTATTAGGGCTTGTTTGTCTGTGCACTAGAGTGGGGGTTAGAGTTTCTGCTATAACTGTCACTGAGTCACTGGAGGACGTCATCGTAGTAACGTCACTGAAGGACTTACAAGACTAGGCCAAATAACAACCCATATGGGGATGATCTTTACATCAATACCAGGATCTTCAGCAACTGTAATAATAAAGCCCTAGCTAAGCTATTCTAGGCCAGGTCTGACTAGTCACAATTGATTTAAGTTAGTCTGTCCTCAATCTGACTCTCTCTAATTCATCCGGGACATTCATTTTTAGTGGACAGGGTTTGTGTTGGTTGAAATCAAGTTATATTCTGGACCGGATTTGACTGCACATGGATTGCCTTGATCTGGGCACAATATCATGGCGAAGGCGTCACTAATTGGTCCTGACCGTGTTTGCTGGGTGGACATAGAGTGGAGCAATACAGTATATGGGCAATTTAATTCAACTTCAAAGAACTATACGTTTACTCATGGAAAGTTCACTGGTTAAAACAGAATAAAATGACCTTACAAACTACTGATAAAGCAGAAATTGACCTTACAATCTAAGTCGCTGCTTACTATGAAATCCTGCATATGGTCTTATGACATCATACGTGCATATATGGTCACGCCTTGTGACAGCAGGCCTCCATTTACAGCCACAATTTGTCATGCCACCATATATGGCCATCTCCATACAAATCCTGGATAGCCATACATGGAGAGGACTGAAAAGAGAGAGATACTGCAAATAAATAGATACTTGATTATAATGTCGCGTGCCACTGTCACATACCAAGAATAACGGGCTGCATTGTAATCACACTTCCATTGTCACATGTTGGAGCTGGTGGTTAGCAGCTGCAACATGCAAATACCAGAAATTAGTATTACACGCATGAATGTGCGTCACATTGAAAACCAACATGATTGCTCAGAGGTATTCGGTGGAAATGACGGTGACGACGACTGCATGTTTGCCAGCGAACTCAGCAGTATTTGTGCCAACAGCATGCCTACCGTTCATAATGATCCTGAAGACAGATCGTGACTCAACAGACCGCCTCCTGCTGTGTGCAATCACATTGACCAGGGCCGGATCTAGGCATGGGCATAAGGGGGCAATTCCCCCCCTAAATGTTCAGAATGCCCCACCAAAGATGAGGGCATAATTTCAAACACATTTTTTTTATTTAAAAATGATTTGAAACTGCTACTAACTACAATTGTGGCACCTAAACCAACACAACACATCATTCCAAACAGAAAACTCTGAGTCAGACTTTAAGCTTCATGCATGCTGTGTGCATGTTGCAACATCAACAACTGATGTGATTGATGCTTACTTGCCTAATAAAAGGCCTGTAACCGAAAATGGTATTATGGTATGGTATTGGCGGTGACGACGACTGCATGTTAGCCAGTGAACTCAGTAGTATTCATGCCAACAGCATGCCATTCATAACGATCCTGAAGAGAGATTGTGACTTAACAGACCGTCTCCTGACCAACACCAAAATAATTGCAAATGCAGTGAGCCCCTAACTATGAAAGACAGACATTTGGTCATTTCTGACCCTGAACTCTACAAGCTTCACAAGATTCCATATTTTGGACATGGCAGACTTTGGTGTCACAATGGAGACACCTGCAATTTGCTTGGTGGAGCAGTGGCGTTTCTAAGCAATTTGGAGCTCCAGTGCCCAAAGACACCCCCCCTCTCTCTCATGGCGCTACAGGCAACTGCCTAGTCTGCCTAATGGCAAAAACGCCCCTGCTGTGGAGTGTGGATAATGCAATGTTCATGCTGTAACCTTCTGGAATTCCTCTCTAATATGGCACACAGATTGCATTGTCAAGTTGCTAAAAATGGTTTTCCATTGCATGCCCAAACAGGGTCTAAAGCTTTCTCTCGCTGTCGGTCTATATCTGTCACAGATGGTTCTTCACAAAGTGACATGAGTGAAAGGGATTTGCACCATTATTGTTCGTACAGGTCACAGCATGTTGTGCTACTGCAGCTTCTCTCCTCTGACTGTTTCTGTGGGCCTGTGACAGTGGATGTCCTCCGGGTGTCTGCGCTGAGTGCGTTCACTATGCTTGGTGCATTTTTATATAGTCGTTTTATATGGTGTCCTAGGGCGCAGACCAACATTTGATGACATTTTAGCCCCACAGACCCCCAAAACTAAAGATTTATTTTGCTTTTACAGACCAAAATTACCATTTCATCTACATTCTGTAGATTTAGGCTAATTCAGATGATGAATATTTTAACCCTTGGAATATTTTAACCAAATGGACTCTTGCAGGTCCATTTGGTTTCATTTTACACTCTCAAAGAGGTACATCTGATCAACCAACTGTCCATCAGCCGGGGGACCACCTGGAGCTCTCTGAAGGACCACTGGTGACCCCCAGACCACTGGTTGAAAACCTCTAGCAGTAGTGAATTATCATGCATGCCATGCATTATGTGTTACCATCACCATTATGTCATGTATACTGTATAGCAGTGGTTTCCCAAAACCATTAACGTCAAGACCCAAAAGAGAGATTAGATGCTTTCCTGGGGATGAACCTAGTGAAAAATAGAGTTACAGTTACAGTTACAAGCCTTTAGAGTAGATGGTCTACTCTTCAGTCACTACTTCTTAAATACAGTATATACAGATTTTCATTTATTTGCAAAAGTTTTAACTTGAGTAGTGATCCTCAAAAATCGCTCTGTGAACCACAAATGGACCCACCGTTTGGGAAACTGCAAGATACACTATGCGCTGTGCTAGCAGTACTGCATTTTTGCGGAAACCATGCAAGGTACCAACCAGCAATTTGGTTGACACGAGACATGTAGACAGGAGGAGCCATGGATTACTGGACAACCTGCTCTACCTCCTGAGCCACAGGAGCCATACTTGACCTTGTCAAACACAAAACGTACAAGCTTGTCGGGTCTGCTGGATTTGGTATATTTGACATCAGGCCTATGTCATGTATACATTGTTCCAAAAGGCTGCCATGTGCATTCTAATGAACATGGATGGACCAGCCTGTTACATAGATGTGCATTTGTGAGGAGTCTGCACACACGCCCCCCCCCCCCCCCCCCCCCCCTCTCTCAACCCCCCCCCCCACACACACACACACACACACACACACCTCCTCCTCCCCTCTCCTACAGGCTATCATATTCCTTTTGTGATTTCAGTGTCACCAGGTTTGATCACAACATTTCACTCACATACATCCTCAGTAAGATCTGGTTACGCGAGCGATCGCGTCACACACGCAGTGTGGGGGAGACATTACAATGTCTGTGTGTGTGTGTGTGTGTGTGTGTGTGTGTGTGTGTGTGTGTGTGGTGTGCATGTATTAATCAGGGGTTTGGGGGGGGCCTCAGCTTGTGCAGGCCCCGCGCACACGCACACACACACACACCAAGAACAAGTCTTTGATCAAAGCCAACAGGCCCTCCATGGAGCTGGCAGGAGGTGACAGATTAATGACAAGACAAGACACCGATAATAATCTTAACCCCATCACACACACACACACACACACACACACACACACACACACACACACACACACACACACACACACACACACACACACACAACACACACACACACACACACACACACACACACACACACACACACACGCACACACACACACACGCACACACACACACACACACACACACACACACACACACACGCACGCACGCACGCACGCTTCTCCTTTCTTATGGTTTATCCTGCCCTGACTGCCAAACATGTGACATTCCTTCCACCCTACCATGCAACCACACTAATAAAAACATTAATTTGTTCATCCAATAGACCAGGGGTTTTCAACAGGTGGTCCGGGGACCACCAGTGGTCCTTGAGAGGGTTCCAGGTTGTCCCCAGCTAAGTTGGTTAACCAGATGTAACTCTTGAGAACGTAAAAATGAAACCAAATGGACCCTGGCGGGTCCATTTGGTTTCATTTTTACACTCTCAAGAGTTAAAATATCCATCATGCGAATTAGTCCAAATCTACACAACTAGAAGATTAATGGTCATGGACAGAAGCAAAAGAAATCTTTAGTTTTGGGGTCTGTGGGTCTAAAAATATCCTCAATTGGTGGTTCGTGGCTCAAATGCTGAATAAATGGTGGGCCCTGGGATGAAAAAGGTTGAAACGCCCTGCAGTAGACTATAGTACACTGTTGCTGTGCAGAAGGATGAATTGAATTCTTACAGTGTACTGCACCCAAAAGACTGCCTGTGTTAAAAAGTCAAAACACCTGCAGCATGATGGGCTACGAAAGATCCTGGATGTATGTTGGGGTGGGGGTGGGCACATCCCCCCTTCCCCTTTCTCTTCCTAGAACCATGGAGCAGAGCGACAGGTTGGATAAACCTGTCCAACAGGGTCCTGTTCCTGGTTTCCATATGCCATGTCATGTCACCTTGCTGCTGTTCTTTTCATCACCCCACACACACACACACACACACACGCACACGCACACACGTACACACACACACACGTTTTGAAGGCATTCAAGGCCTCGACACCCAGCCCCCCCCCTCCTCCATGCACACACACATCTGTTTGATGTCACTGCCAGGACCTTTAACCTGGTTGACATCCTTCAAAGTTTTGATGTGTGCAACGATCATGCCTGGTTTCTCCTATGGCAGTGGTTTGGTTTTCAACCTTTTTGATACCAGGGCCCAGCATTTATTCAGCATTTGAGCGACGGACCACCATTTGAGACCATTTTAGCCCCACAGACCCCAAAACTAAAGTTATCTTTTGTTTTTGTCCATTTTCTAGTTGTGTAGACTTGCAGCTAATTCAGATGATGAATATTTTAACTCTTGCGAGCGTAAAAATGAAACCAAATGGACCCGCAAGGGTCCATTTGGTTTCATTTTTACGTTCTCAAGAGTTACATCTGGTAAACCAACTTAGCTGGGGACCACCTGGAACCCTCTCAGGGACCAATGGTGGTCCCTGGACCGCCTGATGAAAACCCCTGTCCTATGGCGATCCTCTGCATCCAAGTCTTTGTTAACCACTCACAGTAAGTCCTTAGTTGTATGCTGTTAAAAATAGCAACAATAGCAGATCTACAAGCCCACAACGCATCACATTACAACAGTACAATAACTGCAGAACGTTCACATGTGACATGGCCAGAGCAGACATGCGGTTAAAGAGAGAAATCTATCCCCATATCGCCGTCTCTCCCCTGCCCTCTTTCTCCCTCTCTCCTGATCTGACTCCTCAGTGTGGTAAAAGGGGAGGGGGCTCTAAAAGAGGGTATCAGCTAACCCCCGCAGGGTACAATACTGGAAACCATGGACAATGACACCTTTAAGGTTTTCATTTCTAAACCGTGTCACAGGACAATCTTTACAATAATACTGGGTGATGTTTTACAGTAGATTGTTCCTATTTGAATCCACAGTTGGACTGACGCCCAAGTTAAGTCAGATGTTACTCAACTAACGGTGCATGTGCACATTCAGTGAGTCAAAACATGTAGTGCAAGCAGCCATGTGACATGTGGAATTCAATTACAACATTACGTGACTCCTGCTGAAACGGGAATCTCGATTTTCGTTCATAAGAATTGAGGCCGTGAATCTCATATGATTCTCCCTCTCTTGTAGTGAAAAAAATAAAATAAAATTAATCCAACAGCCAACTATTTCTGCATGACAATTCAAATTTAGAAATGAGAGTGCACAGCATCTCAATCTTGATCTTTCTTCAATTAATTGTGTAGCACGAGCAAGTATTTCCCCAAACGTCATGCTGCCCACTGCAGAAATCACTTGAACAAGGAGTCTGCTATGACACCCTAATATCTCGCAGGTCTCAGACCCTACAAAACACTCAGTGCACTCAGAAGTATGTTTGCTAAAAACGCCAAGACAGTTAAGGTTGCCTTCACACCAGAAAGATTTACTGCTATTTAATTAAAATACTAATCAGAAGGCACGTCAATTAACCACATTCTACTCCTACCAAAAATGGTGGCTTCACTTCCCTTCAAAATGCAGCAGAGTGTGGATCACAGCAGGGGTGAATACAATCGCATTAAACGTATGGTGTAAATATACCATACTGTTGAGAGATGAAGAGAGAAGTTGTTTTTTTGGCAGCAAGAAAGCAACATTAGGCACTACGCAGCGACAGGTAAAGATGTCCAGGTTTTTGCACTTGTATAGTACAGATGTCCACAGGGAATCCTGGCGGTGACAGAACACACACACACACACACACACCACACACACACACACACACAACACACACACACACACACACACACACACACACACACACACACACACACACACACACACACACACACACACACACACACACACCTCACACACACACACACACACCACACACACACACACACACACACACACTCCCCGACATATCCAATGCAATCACGTTCCTAACTTCCCATCACATAATGTCCTGCTGCTAAAGTCCTATAACTTGTGTAGCTTATGAATTGAACACATTGATAAAAGTTCCTGCTGCGTATCCAATTGCTGCGGATTACAGTGTAGTGAAAGCAAACAGCAGCAGATTAAATATTCGAGAACCATAACTTCTACCACTTTTTAGAGTCACATGTTCAAATACTGGATTGTGATTGGCTTAAAAGAGTGATAAATAAACTTCCTAAATAACCCTCGGAACTTTAAAATACCTGGATGTGTTATGATGCAAATTAGATGCAAATGAGCCGCCAACAGCTCAGAACGGTAGAATGCCCGGATGCGTTATCATGCAAATTCACAGCAGAGCCACAACCCTGAAACAGTGGGTAAATCAGCCAACAACCCACTCACTTTCATGGTCAAGTCCTTACTTCTCTGCTTTTTCACATCGAATCTACACATGTATTAGGTGAGAATGCGACATAACACTCTGCTGTATATGTCCCAAACTAATCTCTTCGCTCTCCAAAACTATGGAATGCACTTCCCACTGTAAGGAGAACTGCTGTATCAGTTCCTTTAGTCTGAAAACCCACCTCTACAGATGCCATCTTAGCCCACACTTGCCGTAGCACTTTCCGTCGCCCAGACGACGTGCGTCTTCCTTACAGTACTGATGATTCATGGTGACAATTTTTTATGTACTTGATGTATTACCATTTTTGGGTCTTGCTGACAGTAAATCTATGGATTAACAGTATCTGCTAAAGACCTGACTTGTAGATTGTAAATTGTAAATCTTGAGATTGAATGTTAAGGTAAAAGGGGCAATTTTTAGGCAAAAATCAAATACTTTTCGCCCTCTATGTTGCTTCTACTTTGATGCTGCAGCTGTTTCCCTGCAGACAGAAACTTGCTTTGTCCTGGAGACTGTCCACAACTTTGTTGTTCTCAACAAATCATGAAAACAAAACATTTATCGGGCTCAGGAAAGGCGGTGCTAACATGTGGGGTGAGGCAGCGTTTTAGCCAATCACAGCACAGCGATCTCCAGCAGTTTCATAATGAGCCAATAGAGTGGAGGTAAGGTGGAGTTAGATTTTGTTTTAAACAAGATTCTAGGGCAGTGGTTTTCAACCAGTGGTCCGGGGACCACTGGTGGTCCCTGAGAGGACCACCAGTAACATCAAACTTAACATCAAACTTAACATCAAATGGTGTTTTCCGTGGCTAAATTGCAGAAAAAATAGTGGGCCCTGGTATGAAAAAGGTTGAAGACCTCTGTTCTAGGGGAGGAGAAAGGTTAAATTGAGACACACGGTGGCTTTGATGAGAGCAGAAAGGAGGATGGAGACTGGCGTGAGGGCTGTATCTGTGGAGGAGGGCAATGCATTCCTGGCAGGTTATACTGTAGAGGCATGCTGGGACAGAGACACACAGAGGTCTATGGACGCTTTTTAGGAGCTGACATTTCCTCATCCTTATTCCGCCATGTCAACTCCACTTACCACCTGGCATGTCTTATTGCACACTTCCTGGTGCCGACCGACCGCGTCAATTAGACATGCCACCTGCTATGCCTGCTATGTACACACACACACACACACACACACACGTGTGCGTGTGCACTACCGTGCAAATAAACATGCGTGTCACGAAAAAGCGCTCAAAGAGCAAATCCTTTTGGAAGTGCACCCAGTGTTGCCAACTTGGTGCATTTGACACTATATTTAGCTTTTTGTCCAGACGCCCCCGCTAGCGCCAAAATTAGTGAAAACTCCTGGCGGGAAATCTAGTGCTTTTTTGCTGGTGAGTTGGGACGAAATTAGTTGACAGAGATAAACCCCTCGTTTTTCACCATTTTTCGTCCCATGATAGTCCTCCTTCCTTCCTAGAAAGGACCATTGGTAACCAAATGGACCCTTATAGATCTGTAACTCTTGAGATCGTAAAATGAAACGGGTCCCATTTGGTTTCATTTTACATTTAAACATCTGAAATAATTTTCAAGAATTTAGAAAATGTAGAATTGCTATTTGACCAACATTTTTTCCTCCTAAATTAGACTTAAACTCAACATCAAATGGTGGTCTGTGGCTAAAATGCAGAATAAATAGTGGGCCAGAATAAATAGTGGCATGAAAATGGTTGAATTCTACTGCACATTCTAGTGCATTTTGAAAGTGCCATTAGTGCATTTTGGATATTGGCAGTTGGCAACACTGTGCACCACACCGGCTTTTCTCAAAAAAAAAAAGAAGAAGAAAAAAAAAAACGTCAGATTTCGCCTGCGTGTGATTCATGTTTGGCCTTTTAGTTCCACCGTTTAGCCTGACCTTTCAGCGCCGCTGACAAAAGTGTTGATTCAAGTGTCACAGAATCAAAGAGAGGATCATCATTATATTTAATGCAAGCTCCTAAAAACATTAAAACCCCACGGAAGACACCACAGCGACATGAATAGGCCCCTCTCAAGACCAAACCCATTGTCACGGACAACAAAAGGCATTGTCCACCACAATGCATATGTCTTTCCTATACGGAGAGACTATCCCCGTGAAAAGCACTGGGACAGTGGTATCAAATGCACGCCAGTTAACACTCCACACGTCAGAGCCCTCTAGTCACTGGATCCAACGGATAAATCACTAAATCACGCCACAATGGCCGCCGAGCCGGTGCATTCACACACAGGCCACATGAAAAGGTGAGGCAGAGAAAGAGAGTAGTCTGACTGGCAGTGTTCAGAGTCAGCCAAGACAAAGGCCTCTGAAACAGCACTGCCTCAGGACTAAAGCATACGACACTGGCACACAGGAAATCACCCAAATTGTCCATTGTCTGAGACAACATCAAATCCCTCTCTCTCTCTCTCTCTCTCTCTCTCTCTCTCTCTCTCTCTCTCACACACACACACACTCACACACACACACACACACTGAAAACTGGGGAGAGAGGCCCGAGAGTGTGGGGGATGGGACAGGACAGGACAGGACAGGACAGGTGAAGGGGAGAAAGTGGAGGAGGAAGAGCTAGACTGTGAGTCTATGGGATGTTCACACACAAGGGTTGGATTAAATTCTCAACCTTTTTGACCAAATACCTCAGTATCAATATTGTGCCACATCCTCATATCATAGGATAATATATTTAAAAAAAGAAATAGTAGATCTAAAAGGTGCAATCTTGGAACTACACACTGCAGGCTGAGATGGATTGCATATGCAGCATGGCTATTGGAAAAGTATAAGCATCATATATTTGCACATAATGTCGCATCATATTGGTATAGGCAAATATGCTGCCGGTCTTACCGCAGATCCAACACAGGGGTCACTATGGCAGATAAATAAAACGTGTGTGGAATTTGCTTTGGAACAACTTTTTTTTCTTATTTTGTATTTTTGTCTCAGGTATCGGTATTTGGTATTGTATCGGCTAACAGAAATTGTGGTATCGGGATCAGACCGAAAATTTAAAAAGTGACATTGAGACCTATTTTTTAATATTGAATAAAAATGTAGTGTAAAGCCTCCAAGATAGAGGCTTTACAATTCATTTCAAATTCATCCATTCACACACATCATGAAGGAAGGAGTAAACTGTGCAAGACACCAACCTGCCCATAGGGAGCATTTACGGGTTAAGTTTCTTGCTCAAGGACACTTTCCACACACAGCGAGAAGAGCCAATTATATAATATTATCCCCATATGTATGTCAAGCACACAATTGTAAAGTATAATAATTTGCAAAGCAAACAACACTAAGACACACATGCTTGAGGATTCATTTTATTATTGTACGCTTACTCTAGAATTCTCATCTTGACATGACTCTCGTGGGAAAAGTAAACAGCTTTTGATGTAGATTTAGAGGAGCGTTTTAGCTCATGTCGCTTGGAGACACAGCGAGATCAAGTTGCGACCATGATATAAGTCGCAACTAGTGGCCATGAGACGTCTGGTAAAACTGTTATAAATCTGTCTCGACCGGTGAAACGTTGCAACTGTTATGAAGTGATGTATGCTCACAAAATGATGTCAATAATTGGAAAATAACAAATTTGTCGCGACAGACATAAATTTCTCACATGCGTCACAGTCAGTCACAAATTGATTTCGCCCCATCCAGGTCGCTTGAGTACAAATTAAGGCATTCATTTCTAAAACCCTAAAAAGATTATCCTACTGCCATGTGCGTGTACAAAATTCTTGCAATAGACGATCAGCGATGTTATGTGCCAACACCAAACCGAAAAGTAAAAATTGCAAAGCAAATAATGACTAGAAGAGACACAGCTTGAGGATTGATTTTCCTATTGTACACAAAATACTCTGGAATTCTCTTGTTGACTCTTGCCAGCGAACTGAAGCTTTTCATATTGATTTAGGGAGTCAATGAAAAACATTTCACATCGCCTATGTGATGTTTTCATTGCATTATTGTTACTGCAGGTCTATGAGGCTCCAGTACTATGAGAAATATATACACACACACCCACACACGAAACTGAAATAAAACATACCAAAGAAAGTCAACTGCTTTTTTTCCCAACATTTGACTGACAATAATTTGTGTGCCACAGTGTGTGTGTGTGTGTGTGTGTGTGTGTGTGTGTGTGTGTGTGTGTGTGTGTGTGTGTGTGTGTGTGTGTGTGTGTGTGTGTGTGTGTGTGTGTGTGTGTGTGTGTGTGTGTGTGTGTGTCCATATCCTCACCTCCACCTCTTTTCATAGTGGTGTTTACACAGGTGAGCCACCCAGACAGTCACTATGTATTTTGTACCTACACTTATTATCCAACCATAAAAAGAAAAAAATACATACATAAGATAAAATACACATACACACCAAACATACACACCTTCATTCGCCCTATTCCCCCCTCGTAACCCTGGCCTCCACCTCCATTCACTTATCACACCACATCTTTCCTTCTACATACTGTACTTTTAGTAGTTCACTGAGTGCTCACCCTGATCACTGAACGTCTAATGAAACGGGACCATAAGAGTGCAGACATTGTACACTTCTAAATGGTAAATGGTGCATTTATATAGCACATTTACATAGTGCAGGGGTTTTCAAAAGGTGGACCGGGGACCATCAGAGGTCCTTGAAAGGATTCCAGGTGTCCCCAGCTAAATGATGGAAAGTTGGTTAACCAGATGTAACTCTTTGAGAATGTAAACATGGTTCAGGGTTGCCCAAGGACACTTCGACATGTAGACAGGAGGAGCCGGGATTTAAAATTCAACTAGCAGTACTATTGTTAAATTGTAGCTATCTGAACTATTCAAGAATGATTTTCAATACAGTAAAAAAATGCCAAAGAAGGGAGAGGAAAGACACTGCCAAACATACAGTACATCTCCTTTCTAAAAGGGTAATTTATCCTGGACTGGTCCTGCATTATTATGTTGAAAGATACAGTATCGGCTCTAACACCTGCCCAGAGATAAACCGTGCAACACGTGAGACTCTTCTGCAGAACCTTTCCCCTTTCAAGCCTTTGTTCCCCTTTGTATGCACAGCAGAATCACAGTCAATTAAGGGTAGAAATGAGCCTGGGTCCTTTACTGTGTGCCAGACGCATGCAGCAGAAACGAGAACCGTGAGGTGAGAAAGAAAGGCTAGACTATTGTGTATCCCATACCCGGGCATTATGCGGCCCGGGGGCCAAATGCGGCCCTTTGGCTGACTCTGACCGGCCTGTGAAGTTTTAAACCAGTGTTCCAGGGATCACCTGTGGTCCTTGAGAGAGTTCCAGTTAAATATGGAAAGTTGGTTAACCAGATGTAACAAATGGAAAGTTGGTTAACCAGATGTAACAAATGAAACCAAATGGACCCTTGCGGGTCCATTTGGTTTCATTTTTACACTCTCAAGAGTTAAAATATTCATCATGTGAATTAGCCCCAAGTCTACACAACTAGAGAATGTAGAAGATTAATGGTCATTTTGATCTGTATGTTTGACTGTTTTGTTTGTGAAATCCAGCCTGGAAAGAAATCTTTAGTTTTGGGGTCTGTGGGGCTAAAATGTCATCAATTGGTGGTCCTCTGTGGCTCAAATACTGAATAATTAGAGGGCCCTGGTGTCAAATGGTTGGTCTTACTCTTACATTTACCCTGAAAATTAAATTAATACTACGCAGACTTTAGTTCAGGCTTTAGTCTTGGCCCTCCACACTATTTTATGTTTCTGTGTGTGTGCGTGTCCTCAAGGGGTTAGACTGGACATTTTGGCAGCAGGTTCAGGAGCTCATTATTAAAATGTTGACTAATCTTTTGGGTAAACACACAAAAGCTACAAGTGCCGGAGTTACTGCCATGTCACTAACACTTCTAAAACATGTGAACAAATATTAGACAAGAACAGAACATAAATTTTGGCCTGTGCCATATCCTTAGGGTCACATTGTAAGTACAGGACACACACGCGAAGCAAAGAGGGTTGCGTAAACAGACATTTTATGAGGTCTTGTACTTGTGTTTTCCAGAGATCAACAGACCAGTTCCTACTTTTATAACCACTGGATTATGGTATCCATCCATTGTTATTGAGTGCCTCCGGCAAAGTATGGTGTCTGTGAGCGTGGAAGTAGGGCACTTATAATCCATCTATGCTGCATATATACACGTCTCTATACGTTTAGTGTTGGGCCACCAACTTTGGCAACCTCTGCAGTCATTCTTGGCTTGGATTCAACTAGTAACTGAAACCCGACTGGAGGAATTTGACACCTACAAGTACTGCTGCAGCGCCAAAGCACTGACTTACTGTAGATATTAGGAGTGTACCATTATTATAAAATTATGCCCAATATTTGCAGGGTCATACGTTTATCTGCCAATAACAATTCTGTCCGATTCCGAGGATCACAACTGAAGCAAGTCTAGGTCCGGCCTAGGGGCTTGGCACCAAGCCTGCTAATAGAGTATCTAATCAATCAATCAATAAATAACCTATACTTTAGCGTTCGTTTTCACAAGTGAACTACTCTCAAGAGCTATATTACTGTATTGTTAATCATCTGCTTTCCTTAATTCACAAGACGTCTACACAATTAGACAATGCCGAAGAACTGTTTCCTGTCTCTCCTACTGGTACTGGCAACAATACAGGATAGAATTGTGGACAATCCTGTAAAACATCATTTGGGGTCTAAGACAGGGGCTTTCAACCGGCGGTCCGGGGACCACCAGTGGTCCTTGGGAGGGTTCCAGGTGGTCCCCAGCTGAGTTGGACAACCAGATGTAACTCTTGAGAGCGTAAAAATGAAACCAAATCCATTTGGTTTCATTTTTACGCTCTCAAGAGTTAAAATAAACATCATCTTAACACAACTTGAAGATTAGTGGTCATTTTGGTCT
This sequence comes from Benthosema pterotum, assembly GCA_039105355.1. NCBI lineage: Eukaryota > Metazoa > Chordata > Actinopteri > Myctophiformes > Myctophidae > Benthosema > Benthosema pterotum. The sequence goes on from CM076976.1 coordinate 22,330,643, forward strand.
GTACATTTGCCTGTTTTGTTTCCCAAACCCAGACAAAAGCAAAATAAATCTTTAGTTTTGGGGTCTGTGGGGCTAAAATGTCCTCAAATGGTGGTCCGTGGCTCAAATGCTGAATAAATGGCCTTGGTATCAAAAAGGTTGAAAACCCCTGGTCTAAGAGACCAAAAATCAAATGCTGAAAAAAATGATGGGCCCTAATGTTTCAGGTTTAAACCACTGCTTTAAACCCAGTTGTTATAACAAGTCATACCAAGCCAGACTTCAACCAATAAATGTTGACGTTGTGTATTTGCTTGAGTACCTACAACAACACAAATCAGGTGCCGGTGGAGTCCTGACTCCTGTCCATTTAGCAGTGCATTGTCCTGCTGTTTGCTGGAGTGTAAACCATGAGATCCAGCCCGCCCGTTATTAACGCTCCATAATCTCAAAAACAACAGCACGTGTGCTGGACTCTTCCCCTTTGGCAAACGGTCACCTCCGTTTCCATCTTGCAACGCGGATTAGCTGTGGTCAATTAGACGAATTAACATCCAATTAACAAAGTAATAAACCAAGCATGGCTCAGGTCAGGTGGCTCACTGTGGGAGATCTGATTGAGGAGAATGCAGTGAGCCAGGTAACTATGTAAACCTGGCAGAAATGTCTGGCATACCCAATTATGGAGCGCAGGTTTATACATACTATAGTTAGCTTACCTGGCTATATGTTGATTTACTGTCATCGCCTATGAATGTGTGTGTGTGCATGCATGCGTGTGTGTGTGGGTGGGTAGCCATCATGGCAAGTGGCCATTGCATTTTTTTAAGAAGTATCACATATCAATTGGTACAATGACGCCTAAAGGAACCATCCCGAGACATGAAAGTAAGCAGGAGGGAGGGCTTGATATCTACCGCTCATAACCCCTAAAAGCACTGATCAAACGACAGCTATATTTAATTGTTGCACAACGACAAAACAAAGACGGCTGGGAAAAGATTAGTCATCAGGGCAAACAAGCACGCTGCCTAGCCAGAGCGTAGTGGAGAAATCTCTTGGGTCAACTTTAAGGTACTTCGTTCCGACTCTGTTTGCACTACAACGAAACCGATGCATCGGCACCACGTTTAGACAAACTAAAAGCAGTACATGTACGTTAGTGTGGTTGATTCAACATTTAAATATCACATCCTACATTGACTCATATTTACTTTCCTGTAACTGTAAACCATGGGATTAAAAATTCTCATTCATTCATATCCATCAGTAGCACTGTGTGCTTGTCACATTGAAAGACGCCAACGGACCGTGTCAAAACGTCAAACAACGTTCAATAAATTAGGCTTTTGGTTGTAGTGTTCGCCCTAAGACTGGGAGGTCGGAGTTCGATCCCTGGCCTGCTCATACCAAAGACTAAAGCGCTCGGCAAGGCTTACTTATGATACAGCATCTTCTGTAGCTTTACTGTACATCACAGTATTTCTCGATCTGCAATGAATGACCATCATCCATGAAGGCCCAGTAGGTTGTGTTCCAGACAATCACTGACACTCTTTCAAAGGTTTAGGCAAGAGTGAATTACCATTTCACTATTGACACCATGGTAAATCTGTCATCTATTGCTGTACTCCGTTGTACTGTCTGAGTTTGAGTTTATGTCCATCTAAATCTGCTCCTCGCATTCTCTTTACACTGTCAAGTTTATAGTCAAGGTCTGGTTAACAGGTGTGCAAGTGACACAGGTTATACAACCCCCCAGAACAGTACGTACACACACACACACACACACACACACACACACACACACACACACACACACACACACACACACACACACACACACACACACACACACACACACACAGGTATATGACCACAGGTCTAAGATGGGTTGTCTAGACTTAAGACCTGGGTGTGCTTATAGTTTGCAATGTCCGTGGACAGTAGAGTCCAGAATAGATGGATGCATGGACAAAACACTTATTCAGTCTCAGTCAGTAAAGAGGAGTTTTTAGCCATTCGGCCATGGAAATAGTTCGAAGGGTAGACTGCAAAGGTGGCGTGACAATCTGGAGGTTTTCAGTTGGTTTCCCAGAGCAGTGAGTGTCAAAGTATCTTTGAGCAAAACACATGTCTCTACTCTAATTTGCGAGTAGAATGACACATGCCTAATACGCACGCGCGTGTGACGTGTGCGCCAACCTCCTCTCTTTCGACACCCCCCCCTTTCCTCCCCTTGTTTTCATCTCCTTTCAAGATATGTGGGATCCTATGGCAACCCCCCCCCCCCCCCCCAAGTCTCTCATTCTCTCAACTACACACACACACACACACACACACACACACACACACACACACAGCAACCAATGTTCTCCCCTGGGGCCTGGCTGAGATGAAAGGAGAAGTGTTGAAGGGGACAGGAGGAGAGATGAAATAGATGAGATGACCCCCCACAACCTCCTCCTAACCATACCCCAGCCCCCCCCCCATTCCCTCACACACTCACCAAGTTGGTCTCTCTCTCTCTTCCATTAGGTGGGCTGCTTCTTCTCACTACAAATGAAAAAAAGTTACATTAACATTGTTCCCCACATTATTTTACTAATGGACAGCTTTTTAACACTTGAACCTTCTTCGTTAAACAGTTCTGAGTTGAACTGTACTTGGGGCCATATTTTTGCCATCCCGTCTGCACCAGCCTAATTATACAAGCACACAAGACATTATCCTCACAATGTTAAACCCACAGAAACTTTCGTTTTTTTTTGTTTGTTTGTTTTTTTTTGTTTTGTTTTTTTGTGATAGGATGGATCCAGTTGCACTACTCTCCATTTGATTTTTTTTTTTTTTTTTGAGTGAATAACACACATTAATAATAAGTAATAAGTAATTCTACTTGTTTACAACAGCGGTTACCATGTTCATACAAATATTCACTTTTGTCAAAAGCAGCCTCTCATAGAGGAGGAAAAGGAAAAATAATAATCCACATAAAGGAGAAAAGAGTATTTCAGTATTTAGATATTTGATGTTCATTTTAGCGATTTAGCGCCTTCTGCATATTTGGGTATGCCCACCCAAATTAATAAAACAATATTTTAAAAATAAATGAAAACTGTAAATGAAATTCCACAGCCCTCTCATGTATTAGGAGGACAATAACAGTCACCAGAAAAAGATGGGCTGTTTTCGAATAATCTGTCATGGTTAAAATGGAGTTTTAAGTTATAGCCTATGGGTTTGTATAGGAAGGAGGCAGATATGCTAAAACGAACATTAGCATATATATCTAAATACTATATCTAAATACTGAATGGAGTAACTGGATAAACTGTCTGGTGTGTTCACACCAATGGTTCACACTCACATGAGACTGAGTAGACCATAAAATGACCAAAAGTTTTTTTGAAAGTGGAATATCCCTTTAATAACAAATTGTGCAAGGACTGGTCAGGAGGACTGGTCAAAATACTACATTTTAAATATAATAACTTATATTATTATAGACAGCTATGAATTATTGACTTACAGACACCGTGACCACCGTCCAGAACTCATCCACGTTTCCACAATCAACACTGCCATCAAGTGGGCACATCCCTTTACTACAGGCTTAAGAAAGAATAGGCCTAACGTAACTATTAACAAAAAATAAAACCATGTTAGCTAGATTATATGATCTAACCATACCCGACCCACTGCATGTGAAATAGATAACATAGTACATATACTGTACTACATGCATCCTACTACTACTACTACTAACTAATGCCAAAATGAATTATCAGGACTGTAATGTAACAGCCCCTCGGCTTGGTAGATTGGTGAAAGAAGAGACAGTAGATTCTGTGCTTTTATTTAGGTGAGACAAACACCGTCAAACCGCGGAAAATATGTTAAAGCAAAACTCAGTCATAGCCTATTCATAAACCATGAATCAGTGTTGCCAAAAAATAAAATATTCCAATAGCGCACAAGTAAAGAAGAGCGCACTCTTAAAGTACAAATCACTAGAAAATGACGTGATGAAGTGTTTACATTTGAATAATGACTATAGTAAAACACGATTTTTTAACTATACTTTTGGTGATGTGAAATTTTCAATATACAAACCTCTTTCCGCCTTCCAAGGGGTGTTAAACATGAAATAATCGCATTTGTTTGTAATAAAGTTGACAAAAGTTCGTTTTGATCTGGCAGGCGCCATCTTGGTTTTCTGAATGAACTCTGACCTCTCCCACAACTTGACCGAGGACATTAGGCTAGCTTAGAACGTGGGGTTTCAACCTTTTTGATACCAGGGCCCACCATTTATTCAGCATTGGAACCACGGACCACCATTTGAGGACATTTTAGCCCCATAGACCCCAAAACTATTTTGCTCTGTCCATGACCATTAATCTTCTAGTTTCACATGACGAATATTTTCACTCTTGAGAGCAAAAATGAAACAGTCCATTTGGTTTCATTTTTACGTTCTCAACAGTTACATCTGGTTAAACAACTTAGCTGGGGACCACCTGGAACCCTCTCAAGGACCACTGGTGGTCCCCGGACCACCGTCTTGAAACATTGGCTTAGAATGTAGAAACCACAGTAGGCATGGAAATTGGAAATATTACAAATGGAGAAGACTGAAAATAAAACATGTAGCCTCTGAACACACAACTGCCAGGCCTATGTCTTTCTGACTTTTAATTGAGAAAATACACAATGCATTAATAAATAATCACAAGCAATTCAAAATAATAATAATTGATAACCTGACACAATTTGAGATGGAGCTAATCAGTAGCAAGATCAAATATTAATTAGCAAGATCAAAATATTAATTCAATATATGCTTCCATTGGACAATATAAAGTCGCTTTACAGAAATATAATAAAAACAACTTTATTTTAAGCAGGAAAAATAGTTTAAAATGTTAAAAACTAAACATGTCGTTTTGCATAATGTATCTAAAATAGCTCTTATTTGCACTAATCTTGTTGAAAACACGTCACGTAGAGTCTCTGCATGCTCTGTATAGTCACGTGATGAATCACGTGACCAGGCTGTTGGGTACATGCAGAGCTCTCCCACTAAAAGGCTCTATAGTCTCATAGGGCAGTTTTCCAGATACTGTCACACCTGCGTTGGCACACAGGACGCAGGTTCTCTCCTCCTCTCACAGTTTGACAGCTGTGAAACCGTCACATTAAAATACAGCTTAAGTTGAAGTTGAAGTTGGTGAGAGTGCTGCTGCCGCCCAGGATTACAAGAGTAGAGGAGAAAGTCTCCCATCTCGTCCCAGACGGTGAAGGCCAGGTTGCCTAGCTCTTTGGCCTCATCCATCAGCACTCCTGAGACCGGCTGTGGTGTCTTCAGTGGGAGCTGCACTCTGTCGAACGTGGCCTTGTAGTTATCCAGAAAGGAGACCTGGTTGTAAGATTGCAGGTGGTCCTCGGCGTCTGTGATTGCATACGAAAGAGATGCAATCTCTCTGCTCAGCCAATCAATCTTCTCCTTTATCTTTTGCCTTTTCCGTTCCCCTTCCTCAATAAGAGCGACAATCCGGGCCTCCTCTTCTTTTTGTAGGAACTGATGAAGCCTCTTGAACTGTTCCCTAATCTGCCTTTCCATGTCCCGTATCTGAACATTGATACTGGATTGACTTTCTTCATAATTGGCTTTAGCATCATCCAAGACTCTTCGTTTCGTCTTTAAGTCCTTCAGTGATGCCTGGAGTCGCTGTTCGCAATTGAGCATGAAATCGTCAATGAGTCCGAACTTTTGTTCTTTCTCTGAATACCGGAGCTTCTCCCCATGAGCAGTGTGGCGGAGTGAGAGCATTGTTGGGAACTCCGAGTTCAACGCCCGCTGACGTTTCTCCTCCAAGACCTTGTCACACATGCTCTTCACTGTCAAGTTTGTAGGAGGCTGGTCATTTGAGGATCTTCTTTTACAAACAGGACAGTCCTTTGTTTGCTTTCTTGTCCACCATTTCTGTAGACAGGTTTTGCAGAAGCCATGGCTGCATGACAGTAGAACTGGATGTTGGAAGATGTCTCGGCACAAAGGACAGGTGAGATCCTTTTCCAGACCAGGCAAGCGAGAAGCCATCTTTTTGTCAGTTACACTATTAGCTTTGAAATGTCCACTGAGGTTCACGAGTACTGTAAACAAAGAAGAAACAACAGTATGAGTAGCGATACTAGTGAAAACCCTCAGGTATCCTTTTTCATCACCACTAAACGCCTTATCTTCTTTTGAAAAACAATTTGAACAGTTAAAATGGCTCCAAGCTCACAACATGTCAGTGTAAATTGGCTAGTTGAACTATTCAAAAATGTTTTTCAAAACCATAAAATAAAGCAAAGTTAGCAATAAGGGGTTTAGCATGTGTAGAAAATGGAATGATGAAACTTTCTTATGGCATGCTATTTGGCATTTCCCAGACCCACATAGCAATATCCTACAAAAGGAGGCTATGGCTCGTTGTGAAGGCATGCGGTCGAGATAAACATTAAAAGTCCATACCTCTAAAATGATTGATAATTTGTCGTCTCAGTGATTGCAGTCCTGGATCCTGTGTCAGCACGCAGAGGATGCATCTAGAGGCTTTCCGAAGTACTTCTGATTTTAAGACCTGCTTTTTGCCCTATATGAACTGGGCTGACAATGGGATTTCAGGCCCATTGTCACCCATTAAAAATCACCCATTGTCAACTCAGTGGCTTGCGGAGAGGGCAAGGTCACAGGTGTGAACGATGATTGATTGAGTGAAAAAGCACCATTAATCTAAAAAAAAAAAAGAAAGAGAGATGATCATGAGTGATTGGTGAATGATTAAATTAGAAATGATGAAATGACAGGTTCAGCTGATCAGAGTATGATCTACCATACTATGAAAGAAACAAATCAATGAATTTGATTCATCGTTTGCCTGCTAAGTCGAAATGTCCTGTGAAATAATAGATCTATAAGCTCACAACGCACCACATTGTGAGCATGTAGATTGGTTATTTTCAGGAGTTCTTAAACATTTGTTTTAATTGATTTATGGAACTTCTTAGATTTTCATTTTATTTATCAAATAAATTACTAGAAATAATAATTTAACTTGGTATTTAAACTTTAGCTTTTTATGTTTTAAAATGACTGTATATTTTTAGTAATTAAAAACAAAATGAAGAGAAGCCCCATCATAAATGAATGAATGAATGAATGAATGAATGAATGAATGAATGAATGAATGAATGAATGAATGAATGAATGAATGAATGAATGAAGGGGTGCATCACAATGTGTCAGTGTGACCCACAGTGCCCTAATGCATGCTTTGGAGTGGAAAAGACTAAAGACTCATTAATCAAGGCTACCAGAACAACTCAACAACATGAACATTTTGGGCATGTTAGGGAGATTAATGATGATCACGTTATCTTCAGTCCATCAAAGATTGAATCGTGATTATACTTGGTATTCTCGGTCTTCTCTGAAACTCTGTTGGATACTACAGGTATATGCCTGTCACAACATTTCAGCAGTTGTGGGAAGGAAAGTACATTTATTATTTACATGCTGTAGTATTTGTAGTATTTAAGGTATTTGTACTTTACTTGGATTTTTACCATTTCCACTACTTTTATTCCACTATTTCCAATCTACAATCGTAGATCATCTACTTTCAAAAGATGTTTACACATTTGAAAACATATGTAATGGGACATCTGTAATGCATACCTTTTGATAGTACATTTTAATACCAGTACTTTTGTATACTTTTACTCAAATAAATGAAAAAATAAAAATAAAATAAAAAAGAAACCACACTTATTGTAAGTATAAGAGTACTTCTACATTGCAGCAATGATACTTTTAAGTAACAAATGATCCTCAGTTGTTGAGTTTTATCTTTTATGTCGATATTTCAAGGCGGAAAATTATTATTGGCAGGTCATGCTGTATTATTGAAACTGACAGCAAGAACAACAAGCTGGAGGCATGCGTGCATCTGTGAGGAATCATGATGAATCTCTGGAGAATGTCATTGCAGCACAGTGTAGGCCCTCCATCATTGCGTCACCATCGCAGTAAGGTCATGCTCATGACCTTTGTTGTATCACAATTGTCCTGGGATGAGAATAGTTACCTATAAGTTCACAAGTATATCAGCCTTTGAGTCTCAATCAGCTCCACTCAAGTATTCTACATGATGGATGTACAAAGTCACCTGAAATGGATATAAAATATTGCAGAAACATGCATTTTAAACTCATAAATACATCCATTGTTTTGTGAGGAGAATAAATCTAAGGTATTAACAGAAAGGGTATGCATATAAATGTAGCATTCATCCATTTGTCTTAGGCCATGTTAATTTCTCTTCAATAGTATTGACTATTAAACCTAAATGGATCAACCCAAATGAATGTCACTCAATTGAATATGACTCGCAATCTTACAATGGGTTCATTATTAACCTATATGTACCGGTAGTTACTTATTATAAACACAATTCCTAGTCTCATCTCTGGTATGAGGTGGCCATCAATCCTTTTTGAATTTAAACTGAACCATATAGACCAGGGGTGGCCAACCCGCGCTCGCGAGCCGCATGTGGCTCTTCAGCTGGTTAAATGCGGCTCTTAACACTCTCCGTGCCAGCCCTTTTTCATATTTTTGGAGGTAGCCAGTGCCAGTTTTTTTCATCAAAAACTCATATTTCATATTTCGGTCCATGTTTCCCCACGGACAAGTTAGTTGGCGACACACACTTCCGGTTGCGGTTTGGTGGGTCTCTTGTTATTGTCTATCAATGGTGGATGCGGTCGCTGCTAGCTGCTGTTAGCATGGGGATCGAATTAAACCGGCGCCGGTAACTACGTCACGTACAGTAGCGTTAACGTCAGCGGCATCAGTTGTTACTGTAAATCATAATGATAACGGGAGACGTAGATCTATTTCAATGGCATGAAAACTGTTAAGGGGCTTCCACATGAAACCATCAAAAACCTTTTTTTTTATACCAGGGCCCACCATTTATTCAGAATTTGAGCCATGGACTGCCATTTGATGACATTTTAGCTCCACAGACCCCAAAGCTAAAGATTTCGTTTACTTTTGTCAACAATTCCAGGCTGGATTTCAGAGAAAGCAAAACAGTCAAACATACAGATCAAAATGACCATTAATCTTCTACATTCTCTAGTTGTGTAGACTTGGGGCTAATTCACATGATGAATATTTTAACTCTTGAGAGCGTAAACATGAAACCAAACGGACCCTTGCGGGTCCATTTGGTTTCATGTTTACGCTCTTAAAGAGTTACATCTGGTTAACCAACTTTCCATCATTTAGCCTGGGGACCACCTGGAATCCTCTTCGATGTGGCTCTTTGCAGTAACACAATGAAAAACGTGGCTCTTAGTCTGTGACCAGTTGGCCACCCCTGATATAGACTGACAGAGAACAACCTGCAGTCAGAGATTTGTAGGTATAACTTTAGCCCTGTTGCTATGGGGAGCTTTCCATTGTATGAGTGCCCACACAGTAATCTTATAAAACACAAATAATACACAGGCAAGCACTTGCCTCAGTGTGTGTGTACCTTTATAGGCTATGTGTGGGTCATGCACACACTTGCACTTTTGTTTGTTATTAAAAATGCATTATCACTCTTAAAACTACATAATGCCATTCTCCAATCTTCTGTTTGGCATTCATGGATATGAAAGCAATTCATCACAAGCAGTAATTATGTTTGTTTTGTCTGAAGGAAACAAAACAAAACATTAAGTACAGGTATACGCTTGAAATTCTTGCAGCTGTCCTGAGAGGGTACTGTAGCTCATGACAATCATCAATCCTACAATCCTCAATCTTACTGCATAGTTGATGATGCTAACTAGTGGTCACTATGTTCCACCTGCATATTAAAGGAATAATACAACACAAAAACTGCATTATTTAGACTCATATTTCCTTCTCTATGCAGCACACGTGATTAACAACAAAGGTATGCGGGGAGTAGTGTCTACTATAAGTATGAATCGAACATATATCAGGCAGTTGATGCTCCTATAGCTTTCTCTATGACAGAATACTGAAATCTTGCACAATTAAATGGTCAGCTAGATGAAAATAAAAAGGTGAGTATGCGGATACCAATGAAAGTAGTGATACCATTTCAGGATATTGTTCACTAATGAATTACATTCAGTATACGTTGTACTTTGGTGTTTAAAGTTTTAGCATTCCTACTTTATCTGATGTTAATGCTAATCAACTATCCTCGCTATCTCTTTAATGCAATTTAAGTGAAGGTGAAGTAAAACAAGGACGCATTAAACTGCGGCAAGTTGGGAGTTCTCCAGATACCCCTTTTTAAAATGAAAATGTCCTACAATTCCCTCTTTGCATGCTGATGCTGCACACCGGCATTGTGCAAGGTCCATCCACATGGTTCAGTATCCTCTCCTATTCCTTGTAGAATATTAGGAAATTTTCTTCATTTTATACAGCGAGAAAGATATTGGACATACAAGGTTTTTTCACTGTTAGGGGCCTGACTGAACTGTGAGTATCACTGTCTCTAAGGCAGGGTTAATTGATGAGCCAAATGGCCTTAATGACACTTAACAAGCTTGGGGGGGTCCTTTAGTTCATTGGTTCAATTTCCTTCCTCTTTTGCTGGGCGCCTTGCCGATAGATTTTCTGGTACCTCTGGCACCCAACCTGCTGAGAAACACACACACACACACACACACACACACACACACACACACACACACACACACACACACACACACACACACACACACACACACACACACACACACACACACACACACACACACACACACACACACACACACACACACCCATCTGGTCGAACTGGCTAACATCCTTCCCTCCACTTGTCTCTTCCACCTCTCCACTCTTCAACGACCCCTCTGGAACCAAACCCCTAGTTAGTTGTTGATGGAATCAATGTGTGTGTGTGCGTGTGTGCGTGTGTGCGTGTGTGTGTGTGTGTGTGTGTGTGTGTGTGTGTGTGTGTGTGTGTGTGTGTGTGTGTGTGTGTGTGTGTTTTTTTCTGGTGTTTGTCTGGGTGCGTGCCTGTGCCATACAGTGTGCCTGTGTGTGGGTGCATGTGTGTGCGCGTGTTTTTGTGCACGTGCAGGGAATAGGTGTGAGTTCAGCGAGAGCCTATTGATCTGTCTGTGTGTGTGCATGCGTGTACAGATGTGTGCGTTTCTCTGCTGTTTGTCTGGGTGCGTGCCTGTGCCAGACAGTGTGCCTGTGTGTGGGTGCATGTGTGTGTGTGTGCGTGCGTGTGTGTGTGTGTGTGTGTGTGTGTGGGGGGGGGGGGGGGGGGGGGGGGGGGGGTGACTGTGTGTGCGTGTGCGTGTGCGTGTGCGTGTGCGTGTGAGTGAGTGTTGGCTGCATAGATCTCAGCGATGACAAATCTATAGAAATGTCCTTGCAGAGGTCAAACAGCGTGTGTCCAGACAGGAGCCTTATACACATTGTCATTATCAGCAGTTTACCAAGACATGCACACACACACACACACACTGGTAGACAGGCGCACACACACAAACAAGTGCACATGCAGAAAAAATAGGCATGCATGCATGTACGCATGCACTATAGTGGCTCATGGTGCTGCCTGGAACCAAAGGTACTCCGTCTCCTTATTAATTCATCAATAATAACAGCCAGGGAGAATCTCTCTCTCTCTCTCTCTCTCTCTCTCTCTCTCTCTCTCTGTGTGTGTGTGTGTGTGTGTGTGTGTGTGTGTGTGTGTGTGTGTGTGTGTGTGTGTGTGTGTGTGTGTGTGTGTGTGTGTGTGTGTGTGTGTGTAGGCGTTTGGCAGGGAATTAGCCCCCCCCCCCCCCCCCCCCCCCGAATATGCCGGCTGAACAAACTAATAAACACAAATGAGCTAGTAAATGAAATTCGAACCAAACCACTCATTTCTTTTTTTACAGACCCCCTCTGTCTGCCATCCAATGAGCCCTGGGGTTCTCCAACACCAAACACTCTTTTAAATACTTGTCTAAATGTCTCACATCAGTATGCCCACACAGTCTGCCAGCCGCAGTTCTATTTCCACGAATTCCACAACCTTCAGCAGTCATGTTCCAGAAGCTCAACCAAGGAGCTCCATTACATTCCTGTAAGTCCTGTAATGTCTGGAGTTTTATTTTTTTATTTTAATACAACTTAGCCTTTTACACCCCTGCTGTGCTCTCTCTCTCTCCCTTTCATTCAGCACAACTTTATTAGCATCTGACAACACTTACAGGAGCGCCGAGGCGAATGGTGTGTAGTGTGGTATCGTATAATACCTTGGCCTGAGTTTAAAGGCATTGTACAGATGCTTGAATTTGAGGCTTGGACACAGATCTGAGTGCCATGAAGCAGGAGGGTGGGGCGGATTGTTAGTAATTGTAGCTAATTACTGTTACAGGCTGCTGTGCTGAACGAGCTCTGATGCCTGGCAAGGGTTCAGTTCAATAACAACAGCGTTTAACAAGAGAAATAATGCAGGGACATGCAGGCCACGGCAACATCACACAAGTGCACACGCGCACACACACACTTTGTGCCTGCTGCTGACACCATCTGTTGAACTGCTGATTGCAAGCACCATTGCAGCAGTCGAAGGGATTAGGTGGTTTATGGTGGGTGACGAATTTGTAAAAATGTCCTGTTTTTTTGGCAGTCGGCAAGGCAATACTGTTCTACATCAGTTTCCTTAATAGGCAGATTTGATTTGAATGGCTCATGGCTCATTTTACAACACCCCGATACAAAAAGCAATCTCTGCCAACCACCATCTGTGCACGCCAATTTGACATTTATGATTGCTGTTAGTTTAGTTAAAGAAGGTTGAGTCCCATTAATTCATCCAGAAAGTACCACTTTAAGGGGGCATGGTGGCACAGTGGTAGTGCTGTTGCCTCAGAGTTAGAAGGTCCTGGATTTGACTCGCACTAGGGATGCTGTGGGTGCTGGTGGCGTATCAGTGCCACTACCCGAGGCAGGGTTGGTGAAATCGCCTCTCTGTGTGGAGCTTGCATGTTCTCCCTGTGTCCCCTATAGATGCCCTCACAAAAACACGTAGTGATCCTGGTCTCTAAACTGCCGGCCAGGGTGCTTGATGGAGGGGACAGGAACTGGTTCTGTTCTGTTCTTTCCATGCACCATGTCTAACCAGGGAAACTCCCCCCTCAGGTGTAAAGAAGGCGGCATGAGCTTGCAGATAACACAAATCTGATCTGAAATGGTGACAAATCTGCACTAGCCTGGTCTAGCCCTCAATGATTTTGGCCTTGGGGGGGCCGGGGTGTCGTGGGATACCCACGGCGGAAGTGCTGCGCTCTGATTTGATCTCACTAACGCGTCGTCATCTCCGGCCCCTCCCACGCCCGTCCACTGCTGTTCTACGTCACATTATTTAGAGCGACGCCCACCCCGGAAGGTTGACACGCCCCTCAAGGCCACTTTCCAACGCGCGTTAGTCCAGGCTTTCCGTTTTCGCGCAAGGCGGACGAAAATGAAAGCCTGGGTGTCGAGGCTAAATCTGCACAGACACAGTGGGTGGTACAGATGGCCTTTGATGTGGCTGCAGCAACTTGGAGCTCAACACTCTCAAGATGGCAGAGATGATTAGAGACTTCAGGAGAGCCAAGAACTGCTGTCCTTCAGAACTGCAAAAATGCTCAAAGTAGAAAAAGTACCCAACATTCCATGTACTTTAAATTTGCACTCTGCACCAAATTCTAATGGCAGTGAACTATACAGGTACCCACAGTAGTACAGTATGTACAATATCTGTAGTAAGATCATACCTGAAACATAACCTTATTATGATACAGGGCTTGTCTCATGGCTATACTATAAGTCCATTATCTGCAATTTTGTTGGACCTTATGTGAAAATTTAACATTTGACCCTACGGCATATTCCAAGAGCTATAGATGATTTGATGTACAGTACAACAATGGCCAGATTTGAATTGAATCAGTGCTACTACTGGTAATCCAATGATGCATAATTAAAGTAAAGCAAATCTCTTCGATTGCCCACCCCACAAAACAGTGCACTGTACTAATAAACTATGAAAGTAAAATAAATAAATAAAACATTTACTTAAACCCAGAATGTTAAATGGAAGAATCTCCAGAAGATTGAAAACTGTGGAAATTAAGGCAACAGATACAAGCTGGACATCAGATTTACAATCATTTAATTAATGTCAAATGTAGTTTACAAACGGGAAGGACATGTACCATTTCCAAGAATATACAAGACACAAATTAGTTTGGACACAATCAACTTGTGCAATTTGTCATCTTTGGGGCAGGTTCAAATGTTTGTTACTGTAGGGAGGAATCACAATGTGTGAAGGTGTATAAGAGAAGTCTCAGAAAGACGTTTTTCTTTTGACAGAACAGCAATACATGGAATTATTGCATCCTGTTTTGGGCTATCTACAGTACAGTATGTTCCTAAATGATTCAACTAAAAGCAGAGGGAACACGCCCCAGAGGCATATGAAACATTAAGTCTGATTTTTCCTTCATCTGATGAGTCGAAATATGCTTAAAATAGATCCACAAGCTCTAGCGACACGTTGTAGATGTGCTATTCTCTGCTTGCGACACTGTCGGATGAAGAATGACAAATCACTCCAAATGATTGATCTCAACCATCAATCTAAACGATTCCTCCCAAAAAGGTTTAATAATTTCTACTTGGGTTTTGGCTGGCAGTCTTAGAACCGCTTCCCAGAATCTTATCTCCCTTCTCTTTTATAACAAAGTTGAGCGATTAGCAGACTTAAAGATGACAAACGGAAAACACTACTTGCACCAAGATGACAAAGTAAACAAAGCAAAATAAATATCCAGATCTTTTTGCAATTAAGGCCATCTGTCTCTGTCTTTTCTTCTCGTCAGTGACTTTGGAACATTTTGTCTGAGAAACAAAATAAAAAATGTGGACCTTTTGCGAACAGGACCAGTCGTGGCGTTTGAGAAACTTTTATTTTATTGATTTTCTTTTTTTTCTTAATCATTTCTTACAACAATACAGACATCACAGAATACATAGTTTTACAAACACAAAGCCACACCACCACCTTGGTTGCTGCTGCAGAGGACAAGTTCATGAGATCGAGGGAGGGAGTGGAGGGGGGCAGCGTAGCAGGATCATTTTGAAAAGGTCATTTTTTGAGACAGGTAGGTGAGTGTGTGTATGTGTGGTGGGTTGGGTACAAACTGAAAATAATAAGTATTTTCTGTCCAAGCTTCTTGTTATTCCTAATGGAAGAGATAAAGGAGGAGGTTAGCATTGCTCCAGAGTAAAAAATAAAAATAAAAAATGGGGCAACGCATGATTAAATGGTCAGTTTAGACCATTTGCTCAGTGCTTGTTTAAACTGAGAATAAGAATTTCCATATTTTCCAAGGAAATCACAAACTTAAAAATTACCTCCTTGCTTTATTATAAAATCTACAGCTTCCCAGAGCACACTGTAGTTCTTCCGTGATGGAAAAAAAAAAGAAAATGTACACCATCTAAACTTTGAACGTCTACTTTCGAGTAGTTTTTTATTATTTCTTATGTTTTTTTTTCTTATCCTGTACAGTGAAATACAACTTCAACCTTGAAACACCAACATCTTGTTTTTAAAAAATACATAAGGCTTATTTTTTTCCAGCCATTTTTTTTTCTTTCAAATAACCGTTCCCTTCACCTTTCCCAAAACTCAACCTAAAAACAGGACTTTGATATTATATACTTTTGTCTGTGTGGTGTGTAATGAGTGTGTGTGTGGTGTATGTGTGTGTGTGGTGTGTGTGTTTCACACGTTATGTGAGCTCTATGTCATTTACACCCAACACTGTAAACATACATAGACTATATTACATGTGCTTGCACTGCATCTTGGGAGAAAATTTTGGTTGACTTCACTAGAACACCACAAAAAAGGAAGTTATCAGTTGAGGAGGAGCAGGACGGAGGAGCATCAAACTCCTTTAACGTGGTTGAGCTGAGGTTGTCGTCGGGTTTGGTTGAAAGCTCAGTCTTTTCACAGACGCCGTTCTCTCAACCATGCCTGTAGCTCTCCAAACGACAGCTTGAAGTTTAGCTGTGCTGCCTTGAACCACAGAGGACCTGCCCCCCCCCCCCCCCCCAAAAAAAAAAAAAAACAAATAAACAAACAAACAAAAATACTTTCAAGTCATGGGGAGAGAGGCAACTGCCCAGCAACCACCGAAACATCCAAGTGAGAAGAAGTCCTGTTTTTTACGGTTTTGGCCTGCGTTGAGTTCTCTCAAGAGAACCAGCTCCTGCTGGTTGAAGCTCACTAGAGGTTCCACGAGCCGACATGAGGCTGACATCTGGAGGTCACAGTGGAGGAGGCATGGCTGGCTGGCACGTTTGTCCTCATTCATCTCGTCAGTTAAGAGCTCCGTCAACCTCATTGCAACAAATGTCTCAAAGCATTGTTTGGAGTACGGCTGGCATCCACCAAGCACCAGAGCTCTCCATGTCCGCTTGAGGTTCGAACGCTAAGCAACTACCGGCAGAAGCGGTACAACTCTTTGACAGGCCGAATCAAGAGAAGACGATCAAATAGGGACTGCAGATCCATGTTGATTTTTTTTTTTTTTTTTTAGGAAATTGTCATTTCCCTCCCAATGACGTTTTAATTTATTTTTGTGGGAGGGCACTAGTCATGGAACTGATCAAGTCAGTGAGTCATGATAAATCGGTCAGCCAAAAAGCAGCCATCATTCAACCAGTCAGTTTCAACCCTCAGAAGGAGCCAGTGGAGCTCAGTTTAAAGAGTCTCTCGTCCATATGCTCTTCAGAGGACAGTCGCTATGCAGGGAGGGATAAAACCAAGAATGACGTTGACGGAATCAGGGTAGGAAATGGGGTGGACTCTGCGATGGAAGCGTGGGTGGTACACGGAAACCGATGGGGGAGTGGGGGGTATCGGTAGAGATGGATGGAGAAAAGGGGAAGACGTCGTTCTTCACAAGTAGACGCGTCGCAGGTCTCCAGGCGAGGTGATGGTGTTGCACTGTGGACACAGCTTCTTGTTTCCCTGCATGGAAGGAGAGGAATGAGGGCAATTAGAAAATGTTTCATACTGTGTTATAAAGCGCTACAAATACTTTACTCTTTACAGCATTTAGAGATAGTTATGTGTGACATGTTTATTGACGACCTTGCCATGTAGGGACCCTCTCTGTGGTATTTGGACAACTTATGTAGTCCTCTGTCATCATGTATGTGGAAGGAGTGTAACTATGCATGTGTAAACATGGGGGGGCATGCACCTAGAGGTATGTGGAGGAAGCACACGCACAAACACAGACACGCACACACACGCACGCACGCACACCCCTAACACTAACGCAAAAGAATGACGTGTGTGTGTGTGTGTGTGTGTGTGTGTGTGTGTGTGTGTGTGTGTGTGTGTGTGTGTGTGTGTGTGTGTGTGTGTGTGTGTGTATGCCAGCTGCCTGGGCCTATTAAAGCAGTTACGTAGGAGCAGGTCCCCCTCCACACACACACACACACACACAGTCGAGCAGAAACCTCTGAATAGTTTAGAACGGTGCTGTATGAGATTTCCACCCAACAGACTAATAACCAGTAACTGTGTGTCTTTAAATAACCAACTACTATGCTTGTGGGCCCCAGCAGTGAGCTGTGTGTTGTAGACGTAGTGGTCAAATGCAACACCATTCCAGGGAATCTTCTGGTGGACTACAGTACACTGTAAACATTGTGCAGTACCATATGAAGCACTTAAGCACTCTTGTAGGACGAAATGACCCACAGTAGCTGAACAAACAACCTCACAATTTGGTTCAAAGTGGTTAAGCAAAGCTAAACTCTTAACATTAAGTAGATAATAAAAGTGACTCTGCTACAGTAAGTTTAGAGGTATGGTATTTCTCCTGTCTCGAGTCTTATGTTTGGCTTTTTAATCTCTTTTTAATCTGTAATCATATTTGTCCCAGAGTGCATGCAAACCAGAATGAAATTAAGACTAATTCATTCATGAAATGCACTGTGTGTGTGGCTACCGGCTACAACATTTAAATGCTCTGTTGGGGAAAGGAATATTTAAAACCACAGTTGGGGAATATTAACAGCATTATTTTCCATATTATCGTTTGATTAACTACTGGACCAGCTAGTTAGCTTAATAGGCCCCTGTAGCGCGGGGTGTTTACACTGTGGTTGACATGAAATTAATGTCCAGAAGTGGGAAGTATTTGTTTGACCCATGGGGGTGAAAATGCACAGTACCAAAACAGTGCTACAACAATTAACTTTAAGAGGTAGGGAAAAGGTAAGTATTCATTGGCCTCCAGTAGTGAAGGGGAAACAACTTTTCTACAACGTGCATTCACACAGCAGATGGGTGCTCAAATGACTCAGGGAAGTGCACAGTAGAACCTGTTAATTTGTGCCAGCGTTGTTTTAGTCTGTCTCCCTCATCTGCCATACAGTGGTGAATTATTTTGAATTGTGCAAAAAAACACTGCAAAATGATCAGTAAGCTAAATCGGCCAAAGCAAATTTGGCCACCGTCTTTTCAATTCAATAATATACTGTAATAGAAAAATAGGCGTCTTAAGTTACCTTTCTGTAAAGTATCAAATCTACAAGAAATCTGAGCTTTTGCAGAGAATGACTTCAGAGGTTAAAGCCGGATTTTAGTTGTGCACTGATGTCAAAATAAACCACCCAACACCAATTTTAAGGTTTTTGATTGATATTGGTTACAGAAATAACCATTAATATAAAGTAATGGAAAGTGTTAAACAGTCCAGTGGGTCTTCAAACTATCATACATCTGTTTGTGTGTTGGTTAAAGGTAAATCTTTCCCCATTTACTAAACAGCAGAGATACAGAATATTTGTGTCTTTGTGGGTGTGTGTGTTTCGTACCAGAGTCCTGAGCCAGCATTCTTCACAATGGACGTGCCAACACTGGATGGAGGTGAGAGGCATTGTGTAAGAGTCCTGAGAGAGAGAGACACACACAGACAGAGAGAGAGAGGAAAGACAAGCACAAAGAAAAGGTTACCACATCAGGTTCAGTGGAGACAGAACACACACCTCAATAAACATCTAAACACAATCATTCCACATCGACAACAACAACACAGTCAACTTCCCGACTTCACAACAACATCGTCACCAGAGCACCAAACAACAACACGACGGCCAGCAGCAACCACTGACAGCACCACTGAGCAAGGCAGGGGGAGATATCAAACCGGTGACAACCTGTTGGACATATGGTACAGTACAGTACACAACGGCATGACACCACTGGCCGATTCGAGTGAAAATCAACCAATAATTCCCAGAAAGTTACTTATCAAGCAGATCCTATCGGTCTACTGCACAAACCTCTTCGTACCATGACTTAACCCTAACAACGAGCATGTGCCAGCGCAGCCCATTTTAACGCACGTTCGCCAACCTTAATCCAGTCGTATTGGTCTACTGCCTACTGAGAACGACAAGTGTCCTCAACCCCTAACCTAAATATACACCGCAAGCACGTAGTAGCACGATCCCAACCTAAATGCAGGTTTGGCAGCAGGTAATTTTCCAGGTTTTTGCAGCCAGTAGGCTCCCAGACTACATGCAGTAGGCCGATAAGATGGGCTTGATCAGTAACCTACTGGAAATTATGGGTTGATTACATTCAAAGCGGATGACACCACAGGCAGGGCAATGGGCACACAGGCCAGGCACACCGAGGAGGAGGGTGGGGTGGAACGAAGGCAAGATGGGGCGGGTAGGTGGGGTTGGTGAACAATCATGTGCAGCTGCTACATCATCACATGGTCAGGGGGTGGGTGGTCTCTCTTCTAACAGACAGAGAGAGAGAGAGAGTTGCGAGCGGGATCTCCGCGAGGGTGGGAGCGGCGAGGAGGGATGGAGAGCCATGGTAGGAGCGGAGGGAGTGCCGTCGCCTTTCTTTCTTACCCTCCGTAGGGGTTGTGGGAGGAGCCTCTTTATGCCGCCGCTGCTGTAGCCGCCAATCACAACGCCCCTATACAGACAGTACAGACCGAGGGGGAGGGACTTTCCTCCAACAACCTCGCTGCCCGGCCGGGCCCCGGCGGGCCACGACGCCCCAACCAGGCTCTTGTTGTTGTTGTTGTGGCTCTCAGCAGCAGCGCCTGATAGGGCGGCAGGCTTCCTCTGCGGAAGGGGAGGGAGGGGGGAGGGAGAGTAGGGGAGAAGGGGAGGAGGAGGGGGAAGGGGCGAAAGGTGGCAGCTATTCACAGATGCAGGCTTTTCCTGGCGCATGTGAACATACACACACCCACACATATTTACGCACATGTCCAGAAGTATGTGCGGAGCGCACACACATACTGTACACACACTGGGTGTGTGGGTGCACAGCTAGCAAACACAGGCGTGCAAATTCCCAGAAAAACACGAATGGACGACCCGACATGCACTCAACACATGACCTGCACTGCACACTGACAACGGTTCCATTGAAACAAAGACACACAGGTGGGAAATGATGGCTGACGCCTATACTTTAACGACCTACTCCTGACCCATGTGTTGTCTTATAGCAACATCTACACAATAAAGCCACTTGTTTAATTAACAACATACCTTCCAACACCCTGATATTGTTCACTAACTCTTCTGCCTGCTTTCCTTTCGGAAATGAGTGAGATGAAAACACTCTTTATTCATGATAAATACGAAACACAATGTGGCACACATCAGGAAGGTGAGGGGCAAATGTGATTTAATCTTACATTAATGTGAATATAAATGGTAAATTTATATAGCGTAATTGGACAAAATAGTCACAGAATCACTCGTGTTTTCTGTTGATCTATTAGAACAGATTTCCATAACGAGTCAGGATCGGTAATATGTCACAGATTAATTTCGGATTTCTGAACCTTTTTTTGGGACCCGTAAAGACCTCTAATAATAGTGCTTTTCATCTAGGACACTTAGTACATAGTGCTTTACATCCACCCACACACACTCATACACTGACTGCGGTGGAAACCATGCAAGGCACAACCAGCACATCGGCAGCAATTTGGTGTTAACTGCCTTGCCCAAGGACACTCCGACATGTAGACGGGAATTAAACTGCTGACCAACGGATCATTGGACGACCTGCTCTACTTCCTGAGCTACAGTCGCACCATACTGTTGAATACTGTATATCACCAACAGTGCTGTTTAACTCGTCCATGCCGGACATAATATAAATCAGTGGTTCCCAAATTATTTAATGTCAAAGATAATGTCAAGATCGATACTAACCCCAGTTGAAGATACAGTATGCCAGGCACCCTCATAAGAGAAGATTTTTACAGCTCTAGCAGGTCTGTTTGGTTCTAGTGTTACAGACCCATAGATTCAAGTCAATTTGGTTGCTAATTATCGTTTAGCTGGGGACCCCCAGGAAACTACCTCAAGACAAGGACCCCTGGGGGGTCCCCACTAGACCACGCTGTGGGAACCACTGGTATAAATGCAGGACTACAATGCAGGGAAAACTTTGCTTCCTTGAGTGTCCAGTAGGTGGAGGTAGAGGTCCACCGATAAGACTGAAGCACACAGTGGGGTTGGGGTTTGTCTCAGGACAACATGGGGCTGATTTAAACAAAAGGTTTAAAACAATCTTCTCTACCACTAAAGGAAATTAAAACTCCAGCCTGGCGCCTTCGGAGGATACCTGAGTGATGTTTAAGGAAAACTGCACACCAGCACTCATAATCATTCCCTCTCCTGTCAGCCAGTGCACCAATTATACCCTGGATATGTACTTACAGCTTCATACACTAAGCCCCGACGGAGCTGCCAAGTGGAGCTCCAAATTGACCCCTTAGCGGGTTCTTTTTAACCCTCAGATTGTGCAAATGGAACTAAATGGACCTGGTTGGTTCCAATTACAATATCATCAGGCTCCTTGAAATGTAAGCGCTTGGGGAACAAACTGGCGTTGATCGCACCGTCGGCTGGTTCAAATAAACAGGTATATCCACAAACACAGTTAACAGCCTTGTGCACCAATGCAACAGCTGGTTTTAATTAGGCCATATTCATAAGATCCCCCGTGACCAAATATACACATTTTAACTCATTTTTCTTTTTACAGCCAACAAAGTTGTGTGGTGCGGTACCGTGCACGTAATGAGGAGCCCCCACCTCCCAGCCCCCCTCCCTGGTTAACTAGGATGACCCCACCCAATGCAGTGCTGTCAGAGAGGACAGTACCAGCCAGAGATGAGCACTGAGGAGAGAATGACAGACAGAGACAGATGGAATGTGGTAGCACTGTGTTGGCGATGTGTGTGTCTGTATGTGCATTTGCGTGCGTGAGCTGTAGTGAATGTGTGTGTGTGTGAGACAGAGAGAGAGAGAGATGAGGGACAGTGACAGATGAGTGCAGCAGAGCAGGGTGTCCACGGGGCAGTGAGTGATCGATCGGCGTGCCTTGCCCTCCGTGTCACCTCGGGCTCCCGGCAACCTTTAGGAAGCGCAGGCGTCGGTAATTACCCCGTTTCTCACACACACACACACACGTGCGTGCGCGCACACACACCCACACGCACACACACACACACATCGAAAGACGTGCACACACACATCCTTTTCATATTAAGGACCTTTATTTATTGGGCTTTGGAGCCACGGAGGCATTTTGCCTCTCAAACACCCAAACTTAGAACATTTTATAGTGTTTGGTCCACAGTTCCAGCTGTATTGATGTTGGAACCACTAGTGCTGATCAAAATTACAATTATTTTAAAATCAAGTGCATGGACTGCCGAGTGTAAAAACGAAGCCCGGGTTCCATTTGGTTTCATTCAACAGTTAAAGAAAGATCTATGAGGGTCCATTTGGTTACCGACTCTCCATCATTTAGCTGGGGACCACCTGGAACAACCGTCACGGAGCACTGGCTGAAAACCACTGCACTAAATGAAGGGACAAGGTGTAAGACATCTCAAGCACCTGCCTTATCTGAAAAACTGATGCACAACCCATCGCTCCGTCGGCTGCGACGGCATCAATAATGACCATGTGATCATTCGTTCATTGATCGGCGCGAGCCGATCAATTGTCAATACAAGCCCAGGAGATCCTTGCCTACAAGAGGAGGTCGCCGCTTCACACATGCTAATACCGTGTAATTATACTTTCAATAGTGCTAAAGGTACAGATGTTAAAATTATATCGGAAACGCATTAAGGGCAACTAAAGCTATTACAATGAATACTGTGATATATTTTTAGTGCCTGCTGCTGCTGCGCTGGGTTTTGTTTTATTCGGTCGGCGGAACAACTCAATGATACGACACACGCGGTGGCCTGTCCTCCCTGACAGACAACAACAAGACAAGGTGACAGACAGGGACTGCCATGCAACAAGCAGCACACACACAATGACACCATCACTGCCACCACCCAGACACTGATGAGGCTCAGTCTGCGCACGCATGCACACACGCACGCACCAACTCTAGTCATGGGTTGACATGCATATCATAGATTTATTCACATTCCGCAAAATTGGCCTTCAAACCATTCTGTACTGTACTTTTGGTGTTTAACTTTTATTGAAAAATAGCAGATGTTCACGCACCATAGCACGCCACTCTGTGGCGCGCTATGGGGCGTGAACACCTGCTATTTTTGTGTGAATGCAGCACAAATCTTTCAATATGTTCTTTCAGGGCGAACGTTTTGTAGAATCTACCATGTCAGGTGGAAATACATTAATTTACATTAATAGCATTAATAGCATTAATTTATCTGGGTTAACACCCAGATAAATTAATGCTTGTGTGACCATGACCAGCAAAACAAACCCAACATTCTACCATACGGTGGTCATTGTTTTTGCTCTCATTTCATACTCTCCGGGTGTGGTAGGGGGTGGGTAAACCTACCCCACCCATTTAGAGGAGAGGAACCAGAGCAAAATGATGACTGTTGGAGATATAGTTCATGGTCAACGGTGTATGCTCCAGGCATAACTTTGAATTTGCTTGTAATTACTGCTTAAGAACGAAGAAAGAAGTTTCCCCAATGGGAATGACATGTGCCCATTAGCAAACAGACAGACTGAGCATCCGACACAATGGTTTTCTGTTCTAATCCTCACCATGCAGATGAGACACTTGTAGCGGTCTCCTCTGAGGATCTGTTTCTCCAGCTCTCTGATCCGAGCCTTCAGCGCCTCCAGAGTAGTGGCCGTCGAGTCCTCTGTTACTCTGAGAGAGACAGACAGAGAGAGAGAGAGAGAGAGAGAGAGGCAGGGAAAGGTTAGTTTTGACGTTACGACATATTGATGGCTGTAAGGAGACAGTGTGTGGGAGTTGAGCAGCGGCTGTAAAATTCCACACGGCAGTCCTTTACAAGGTATGGATTCCACAAGATGGAGAGATCTAAAAGATATACGACTCACCCGGGTCCACCGGAGGAATTCTTTAGAGCCGCAATATCAGGGATAGGATACAGAATATCAGAGGAAATGGTTTAAAAAAAAAAAAAAGCAGAAGGTGGAAAATAACCTTAAGCGGAGGTCGTCCGATATAGATTTTTCAAGGCCAATCCCCGATTACGATATTTGGGAGAACAGAGACAGAGAGAGAGGGAAGAGCCAGACAGGCTGAGATCAAACCGAACTATAAGCTTCTGATATCCACTTTGAATGCAGATGACTCTCTACAGCTAAAAGGACAACAGTTACCACTGCTGAACATATCTTTCCTGCATGATGTGCCTCATCATAGGTTTTATTATACATTTCCAGCTTTAGAAGAGTGCTTGGCCATATTTCATTCCCAGAATGTTCAAATTTTTTATTTTTCTATTTTTTTTTTAAAATTCTGCACAGTTCCCATCCATGCTGGACTTCAACTGATAACTCTGGCCTTGAGTTGTCCTATAGTTCCACATGGGCTCACAAACCACATGCACGTGCATGTGCAAGGAACAAAGCCAGTCAAGTCACACACACACACACCACAAAACACACACACACATCGGAGGAAGACCACAATGATGTGATTATGAGATATCACAACACCGCTACTACACATCCACAATTCCACATAACACGGCATTGTACACAAATGGACATGTAGCTTTGGTCTGATTTACAGCCTTTAGTTTACACTCCACAGACATGCTTTTACTGTGCCGCGCCGTAGCTACAGTGTTGTCTGCTTCAACACCACCTGTGATTCATGTCGCCTCACAACTCAGCCTTTTCTCAGCTGTACTAGTTGGTTTTGTGTAATATATAAATATATTTTCAAAGCAGTACCACTTAAAACTTTCTTCAGCCCGTAAACCAAATCAGACGTTTATCCTCGTCCTGGGAGTCGCCACTCCTGAAAACGTATTAGTGTCTCTTGGTTGGGGACCCCCCACTCCCCCCTGCCCCGATACCAGGTCCCCGCCACCCGTTTTTTTTGTGTGGCCAAGCTCATGGTTTATGAAATCCAGTTCTAAAACTGTTACTCTTCCTGGGTATCGGGGCCCAGGGGGCCGTAGGGGAGTTGTAAAATTGCAAGATAGTTTGGATGAAAAAGTCACAGCTCGACGTTTGGCTCTTTATTCCCAGGCATATTTATTTGCAAACTGTATCCTTCCAAAACAAGCCAGTGCAGCATATCTTAAATTCCAGATTACAACCTCCGAAGACAGCTGCGGGTCCGTTTTCATGGGGGTCCACGTGAGACTCGTGCCAGTAGGTCGTAATGAACCTGTGTCCCAGGGTGAGGGTAAATTCACTTAAGTCTGGCTCCCCGGCTGAAATAGTGCGAGAAGCCTTGTAAGCTGGCCCAGAGGATGAGACGCAGTCAAGATAAACATAAAGATAGAGGCAGGAAACCATTTTACCTGCATTTTTCCTAACCACTCCAACCCTGTGTACTTTATCGCAGTGGTAGGCAACCTTTTCGAGATGAAGCACCATGTCTTTGTCTTCCTGATAGTTGGTGTGCCACACCGAGGTTACGTTTCATTATGACACCACATTGAGATTCTACATTTCCGTCCGATTTCAATTATCCATATGCAGAGCAGCCATTATGTTTTCTCTTCTTTAGAAATATTTTGTTTCAGGATGTGTACTTTTAATTTTTAACTTCTTTATTTTTACCAATGTTTCCACAGTCATTGTTCAATGAATGTCAGTTTGAATGAATGTAGAATCATGTGCAGGATGTAAATTACATACAAATGTAGGGGAGTAATTGTACATTTAAAATAATTTCTCACACCATAAGTTGTGCCAGTGATCTCCCTCTGAAGTGCCAATGTTGCCCCCGTGCCTAAGGTTGCCTACACCTGCTTTATCGCACAGCAAATAGGGCTCTGCACTGCGATGCATAGGGTAGATTTTAGTTGCTATGTAAAACATTTTGTGGACTGACATGGTAGTTCTGTGCACAAAATATTTGGAAGTTCAGATGTTTGCAAAGTTACTTGCCCCAACACAGAGACTATATGATGGCTAGAACTCGTTCCAGAGCAAAACATTTTGAAAACGTGCCCCAAAAAGATTCAGGACGCATGCAGCCAGGGCTAATGGCGATTAACTGTTCAATTCACTCTCTCCTCTCTACGACCCAGCCCTGGCCTCCCTCATCGCTCGTTCAGATGACCACACGGCCACATAAAGACAGATTAGCATGTCTGTTTATAGCGCTGGGGAATTAACTAAGTTGTAAGGATGCGGTTTTCTATAAATCAGCCGTCGCCAGATGAATATTCATGGTGGAAGCGAGACGTACGGCGGCACGGAGGCAGGCCCAGTAATGCCAATCTTTATAAGAGTCACAAGGTTTTTCTGGAGGTCGGGGAGAGCCCCTGGTGTTTTTGTGGACGAGTGAGTGACATAGGGATTTATTGTAGCTTTTAAAAAGACAGGGAGAGAGGGAGAGAGACAGAGACAGAGAGAGAGAGAGATTCAGGACTTGTTTGAGGGACAACTCCCAGTCCAGTTCAGGCCGGTCCAGTCAACTTAAAGTCCTGCTGCATGGCCCTTTATAAGCTAGCAGGCTAATCAAGGCTAAATGGCTTTTTACAAGCTATGTGCTAATAAGAGGAGAGGGTAAAGCATGTTTATGACCATGGAACGGCAGAGTCAGGCTAGGAGACAGACCAGGGCTTTATAGACAACCACATGCTAGTGGGGTTACATGGAGGGAAGGAAGGAGGGGAGAGGCCTCCCTGTGGCACTCTATTATATACTCTCAATCTTAACATATTTAGTACTCATGTGGCATTAGCAAGATGAATATTAACAACACTGGATCAAATACTCCAACATATGTTAATTGCCCACAAATATAACCTCTTCCTTCTTGTTATATGTTCATATTGTTACAATGGCCTTAGAATCGGACAATAATCCATCCATCTATCCCAGACTTCATCCCCAGTGAAAGTTCAACGTTTTAATGATGGTAGAATTACGTGGCAGGTTATTAATTCATTTACATGCAACTGCGATGGCCTTGATTTATTAGCGCTAGGTTTTATAATATAGTTTATTTTAAACCTAAGCTTATGCCAGTGATCAGCCTAACAGTGTGTCGCGGGTTCAACTCCTGATCCCACCGGCCTTTGCTGTGCGCCTCCCCCGCCCCAATTCATGTCGACTTACTGTAACTATCAAAAATAAAAGGCAGGAAAAGACCCAATAATAACAATAATGAATCCTGCGCTCCCAGCGCACACACACACGCACAGCTTATCCTACCCCTCCAGATCAATACCATAGATCAGCTAGCTATGGCGCTGGAAAATGACCACATCACCATAAACACACACACACACACACAACTATTACGGAGCGAGCGCGTGTGCAGAACGGACGGCTGTAATAAACATCAGCTGCCTCATCTGGCCGCCGCTGCACCCCGAGGAGTCCCTCCCGCTCGTCGTCAAACGTCACCATCGCAATGGTTGCGGTCCGCGAGGCGCATTGGGCCGTATTGATTTAGTTATGGCCACTTCATATGCTGTCGGACAGTGTTAAACACACATTTCTGCCCTGCGCGCCGCACATTAATCAGAAGCTGCTTAAAGGAAAGAGGGAAGGAGGGAGGTATGGAAACGACTCGGGAAGGACACAGAGGAAGAGAGGAACGAGGGAGAGTGACGAACAGAGGAGATAAAGAAGTGGAGTAGAGCAGTAGTGAGGAGTGTGAAAGGTTGCGGGCGTGGACGAAACCAGGCCCGGCGATAATGGGGAGAGAGAGAGATGAAGAGGACGTAAGGAACGAAGGAATGACCCCCTTCCTTCCTTCCTTAAGGATGGACAGATGAAGAGGTAAAGTAAGATGAAGAGTACAGCGGGGCCTGGGAGGCAGCGGTGATGCATGGAGGAGGGCGAGGACGCGGCCAGGCCGTAAATCCACTGTGAGATGGGGCCTTTGAGGATACAAGAGCCAGAGAGCAGCGCCGCCACCGCCACCGCTAACATGAAATGTCATAGAAGAGAAGAGACCCCGCTGAAAACGATCCCATACGTTGAAGTACAGACGAGAACAAGAAGGCAGAGAATACTGGTACTGCTGCACACCATTACGGTTAGGTCGTTTCTTATGATGGTCAAGCTCCGCCATTAAGTGCCAAGGATAGAAGAGCATTTGTACAGTCAAACGCCTACACATCAACACCCACAGAGAGTCAACCCACGTACAGTACGTTTACATTCCAGGCAGGCACTTTAAGTCGATGCCCTTATCACTTTTTTTTAAACAGGCCATCTTAGTCCACTCACCATTCTTGTTCACTGCTAGCTATAGCAACATCAAGCAAATCGGATGATAATTTCTCAGCCCTTTCTAATGAAAAATCAAACAAGAGTCTTGTCAATGTTGACTCAAAAGTTAACCGGACTGCGCCAGATAGATAGGGGCAGTATATTGATTGAATAGTTCATAATAAAGCTGGACTCGTTGCAGGATTCAGGGATTGGGTAGACCGGCCCATGGTGGGCCAGAGAGGACCAATTGGCGGAAGCTATGGGCGGGATCATGGCAAGACCGGGCGGAGTGACGCCATCGAGAAGCACCTGTTGCAATTGTATTTCCTAGATCCCCCCAAAATTTGGAAAAATCGGTCTTCTATTCTTGAAAGCAAGTCAAGACCTACAAGACATGACCTACAGTTCAACATGACAGTGAGGGCGTTTCTAAAAGAAAAACCTAATGCTATCAGCACTTTTATGGTTTTATGTTTACTTTCATGCTAGTGCTGCTACTGTACTATTACGTCATGTAGACATGTCAAAATGATTGACAGAATTGACAGAAATCTCAAGGTGAAAGTAAAGGACCTTTGTTATGAACTGGAACATTTTTTAAACACTTGAACTTTTATCTGGTGAAAAATAGCAAAGGGACGAGCTTCTAGATCATGTGAAACTCTTTGAATATACTGTATGAACATCATTTAACAACGAACATTTGGACTTAAATCTTTGCTCCTGATGGGGTCCCCAAAACATATCGGGTTTATTTAATTTTGGGGCTACATGACATGAAAAAGATGAAAAAGAAAAAGGAGACATTTTGATAGAATTGTCCTCAGGTCTGGGAGGGAAAGAGAAAGAACGGAGGAGCGGTGGAAGAGATAGTGACATAACATTGTGGGGGTTGGAGAGTAACTGATAGCAGGGGTTGAGCAAACCAGACAGAGGCACAACGAGAGAGAGAGGAAGGAGAAGAAGGAACGGGGGAATAGATGGTTCCTCCTCCTCTCCATTTAGCGCTGCAGCGTCCGCAGTGTGTGTGGGACCATTCCTCATTTCATTAGTGTGTGTCTGTGTGCGCGTCTGAAGAGCTCCACCATCCATCTCAATCAGCCCTGTGTCTTAATCTACTGTCCACCTATATCGTGTGCGCGCACGCACGCACACACACGCACGCACACACGCACACACACACACACACACACACACCCGTGGGTGCACATGCACTAACAGCAGCTTACAGCTTAAAATACATGTTCATAGCGAAGACTTGCAATGTTTCAAATTAACAGGACATTTTCATATGATATGTATATGGTTATATTCTATTTTTTACCCTGGCAGCCAAAGAATTGTCCAGTGCAGTGATTTTCAACCATTTTCATCTCAATGCCCTTTTATTTGAGTGACAGACCACCATAAGAATCTCAGTCTGAAACGAAAAAAATGTTGTTGTCGTTGGATATGATTTTGTCAAAAATTCCATGTATTTGGCAAAATCCTCTACATTCTCTAATTGTGTAGAATTCTTGAACATTAAGTAATATGCAGGTGTTTCACAATAACGGAACTCTCGAGATTGTGAATTGAAACCTCTCTCAAGAAACATCTATAAGGGTCCATTTGGTTGGCAACTATTCCATCATTTAGCTGCAGACCACCTGGAGAGAACGCATCCCCCTCAAGGACCGCTGGTGGTCCCCTGGACCAGCAGTTGTAAACCACTGGTATAGTGTTTTTTCCAGGAGGCCTGGCTGTCCCCGTCTTCCCCTGCAGCCTGTTAACTGAGGCCTTAACTACACTGACACACCATGATAAAACATTTAAGTCACCATTGATTTCCCCTGCCTCCCACAGATGTGTGCGCATGTGTGTGTGTGTGGGTGTGTGTGTGTGCACAGGTCTCAGGGGGTAGGGTGTGTGTGTGGGGGTTCGTGCACGCGTATGTGTGCTTGTGTCTTTTAAGTGCTTGAGAGAAATTGAGACAGAATGGAAGGAAAGATGAGAAAAAGGAGGACATGGGGGAGAAAGAGAGAGAAAGACATATGAAGAAGGGTAAAGAATAAATGCTAAGAGTAAGAAATAAAAAGAGAGGGGGGGGCAGACAGGAGAGGGGGTGGAAGGGAGGGGTAGAAGGGGGTAGTAGCGTCATCACTTCCAAATTGAGGACAGATTCAATTATTCGTAGGAGCCACATGGAAATCTCTTCGCATTGTTTCGGCTAGAGGACCAAATTTGGCGGCAATCACATTGGCGGCATTGGAGGGCCCATTTATCTTGTAGGGGTGTGTGTGTGTGTGTGTGTGTGCGCGCGTGTGTGTCCCAGTGTGTGTGTGAGCTCATTTATCTTGCGGGGAATGAGCGGGGGAACGAGGACGCCCCTGGAGGCGACCAGATCATTACCCATCTGGGATCAGAGCGAGAGAGAGAGAGATTTCACTAACGCTGCCCTATGCTCGCTTGCTCTCGCACACGCGCACGCGCACGCACGCACGCACGCGCACACACACACACACACACACACACACACACACACACACACACACACACACACACACACACACACACACACACACACACACACACACACACACACACACACACACACACGCGCACACACACACACACACACACACACACACACACACACACACACAATGTATCAATGTAACGAAAGGAGACAAATCTCATTTTCATTTGGGGGCTGGAGGGGCAGGGAAGCGGCAGAAGTTTGTGGTGCTGCTGCAACCAGCCAGCAGCAGCAGCAGCAGCATCCAGTGGGCTTTCTGTCTCTCCCTCTCTTTACATACCGCTAGATACTTAAAGATTACAACATGTTCTGTTGTGGGTAGCCCACACGCCGGTAAAACCCTTTTAAACAGAACATCACATTTATATTACCAATGTCCCGCTGTCTCGTTGGATTTACGGCACTTTTTAAAGGCCGCTAACAGGGGATATTGTTGGAATGTGATTTTCACAATTAATTTGGATAAAATTCGAGCAATCACACCTTTGATGGGAACCTCAAATAGGAGAAACATATCTAAACAGTCAATGTTGCTGTACACTGTCGATTTCAAGTAAAACCTGAGGTGCTCAGTAGTTATAGACGAGAAAATTTCTGTCTAGTGTACAACCCCAATTCCGTTGAAGTTGGGACGTTGTGAAAAATGTCAATAAAACCAGAATGCATTGATTTGCAAATCGTTTTCAACCTATATTCAGTTGAATACACCACAAAGACAATATATTTAATGTTCAAACTGATAAACTTTATTGTTTTTTGAAATTATACAATCTTTTGTAAATTGATCCCTGCAACATGTACCAAAAGAGTTGGGACGGGGGCAACAAAAAACTGGGAAAGGTCATGAATGCACAAATAACGCCTGTTTGGAACATTCCACAGGTAAACAGGTTCATTTTAAACAGTTTAATATTGTGATTGGGTATAACAGGACCATCCCAGTCGTTCAGAATCAAAGATGGGGCGAGGTTCACCACTTTGTGAACAATTCTGTGAGAAAATCATCCAACGGTTTAAAAACAATGTTTCTCAACATTCAATTGCAAGGAATTTGGTGATTTCATCATCTACAGTCCATAATATAATCAAAACATTCAAAGAATCTGAAGAACTTGCTATAGTAAAGCAACAAGGCCAAAAACCAACACCGAATACTTTTGACCTTTGATCCCTCAGGTGGCTCTGCATTAAAAACTGACATCATTGTGTAAGGGATATTACTGTGTGGACTCAGGAACACTCAGAAAACCATTGTCAGTTTACAGAATTAGTCGCTACACCTGCGATTGCAAGTTAAAACTCTGCCATGCAAAGCAAAGCCATACATCAGAAAGGTTGGTTTGAAAAACAACCAGAAATGCCTTAGAAATGTGGACTCATCAGACCACAGCACACTTTTCCACTTTGTGTCTAACCATTTCAAATGATATCAGACCCAGAGAAGGCATTTCTGGTTGTTTTTCTGGTTGTTTTTCAAACCAACCTTTCTGATGTATGGCTTTGCTTTGCATGGTAGAGTTTTAACTTGCAATCGCAGGTGTAGCGACTAATTCTGTAAACTGACAATGGTTTTCTGAGTGTTCCTGAGTCCACACAGTAATATCCCTTACACAATGATGTCAGTTTTTAATGCAGAGCCACCTGAGGGATCAAAGGTCAAAAGTATTCGGTGTTGGTTTTTGGCCTTGTTGCTTTACTATAGCAAGTTCTTCAGATTCTTTGAATGTTTTGATTATATTATGGACTGTAGATGATGAAATCACCAAATTCCTTGCAATTGAATGTTGAGAAACATTGTTTTTAAACCGTTGGATGATTTTCTCACAGAATTGTTCACAAAGTGGTGAACCTCGCCCCATCTTTGATTCTGAACGACTGGGATGGTCCTGTTATACCCAATCACAATATTAAACTGTTTAAAATGAACCTGTTTACCTGTGGAATGTTCCAAACAGGCGTTATTTGTGCATTCATGACCTTTCCCAGTTTTTTGTTGCCCCCGTCCCAACTCTTTTGGTACATGTTGCAGGGATCAATTTACAAAAGATTGTATAATTTCAAAAAACAATAAAGTTTATCAGTTTGAACATTAAATATATTGTCTTTGTGGTGTATTCAACTGAATATAGGTTGAAAACGATTTGCAAATCAATGCATTCTGGTTTTATTGACATTTTTCACAACGTCCCAACTTCAACGGAATTGGTGTCTAGTGTAAATCTGCCCAAACAGTTAAAACATAGCAAAAGCTGAAGATCGACAATCTCAAATACGCATAGTTTTGGAGTAAGCTACAGTAAGCTAACAGAGCAGGTTGAGAAAGGCCATTGTGTGTGTGGTGAATCAATCTAAACCATCAGGACACTGCATCTCCACTTAGCCATGCTTCCCCGTCTCTATCTTTTACACTGGCGCACAAAAACAACATGGATTATCACACCGCAGAGAACAAGTTAACAAATGCACCGCTGTGCTCGGCAAACACACCAACCCACACAAACCCACACACACACAACCACACACACACGCTGTGCTGTCCATGCAGCAGTGTTTCTGATCAATAAACTTCAAGCTGCTTCTGCTTGTTCTCCAGTTATCCTCTGTACTGATACTTAATATGGGCAGCAACACGCGCACACACACTGACACACACACACACACACTGACACACTGACACACACACACTGACACACACACACACACACACACACACACACACACACACACACACACACACACACACACACACACACACACACACACACACAGCTGATTGATTCATTTAAATGAAGCATTTACAGATGGCAGGCCTCCCAACGGAAAGAGAATGGAAAAGCCTGTCTGTTGGTCTGTCTGACGTCTGTCTGTCTGCGTGCGTACGACTGTACCCAGCCACGTACTAAGCGACTCGTGACGCGGCTCGGCTAGCAGGACAAAATAACCTGCATGTGCCATCAAGCCAGAATATCATAATGAGAAATTGTTATCTTAAAGAGTTCAATGTATTTATATTAACAGCAAGAGCATTTGGTAAATTCTAATGTGCTGCTTCAACCCAGCAAAGGGATGCAGTGCAGATTTACAAAAGGAACCAAATGGAACTCTGGGAGGCATACTACCTCTCAGTTGGTTCCATTTGTACACTCTGGGAGTTAAATGAAGGGAGGGAGGGAGTGGAGCAGGTAAATGGAGGAGAGGGGGCGAAGGGTGAGAAGGGGGGGGGGGGGTGAAAAGCAAAGAGTGATGAATATTTTCATTGGGTATAATAATAAGAGGGGGAGCCTTAGCTTGGACAAGGGAAATCACTTACGCCCCAAAGAAGCTGGGATGAGGGGCTAACAGGCCGAGCGGAGGAACGCAGACCCCGACTCGCCCAGCCAAACTGTGTGTGTGTGGTAATACACTGTGTTCCAACTTATTATGCAAATCATGTTTTTGTTTGATTTTCCAACATAATTGATGCAAATGATATCAGCATAATTTTCAAGTCATTAGCTGTCAATTTATATTTCAAATGTTATTGAACAAACCTCCTAATGAAAACAGAATTTAAAAAATAAATTAAAAACTTGGAACAGTGCGTTTCGCAGTGTTCCAAATTATTATGCACATCATAGTTTCAAGACATTTTCTTGTTTGTAAAGAACTGAAAATAGTAATTTGTTGAATTCATAGCAATAAGGAGGTCATATGTACTGGGAAACAAAAGCTATTTCAATCCAAAACATGTTAACAGGTCCAATTACATGTTAACATGGGACCCCTTGTTTGATAGCAGCTTGCGTCCATAAAACTTGTGAGTTTATGAAGAGTTTCTGCTTGAATGTCTTTGCAGGATGTCAGAACAGCCTCCCAGAGTTGCTGTTTGGATGTAAACTGCCTCCCAACCTCATACTGTACACGAAGACCAATTTTCAAACAGTCTTGTTCACTGATGAGTGCCGTCCAACAAGGCTGCGACGTCAGCAAGGAGGTGGTGGAGTCATGTTTTGGGCCGGAATCCTAGGGAAAGATCTGGTTGGCCCCTTTAGGGTCCCTGAAGGTGTGAAAATGACTTCTGCAAAGTATGATGAGTTTCTGACTGACCACTTTCTTCCACGGTACAAAATGGAAGAATCATGCTTTCTGAAACAAAATCATCTTCAAGCACGACAATGCACCATCTTATGCTGCAAGGAATACCTCAGCTTCATTGGCTGCTATGGGCATAAAAGGGGAAAAAAAATCATGGTGTGGCCCCCACCCCACCCCCCCTGACCTCAATCCTATTGAGAATGTCTGGAGTATCCTCGAGCGAAAGATCTAAAGGGGCCGACCAGGTCTTTCCCTAGGACTCCGGCCCAAAATATGACTCCGTCACCTCCTTGCTGACGTCGCAGCCTTGTTGGGACATGGTGGCCAAACTGGCCATGCACCAACCATCCACTACTCCATCCATCTGGACCATCCAGGGTTGCACGGCACTCATCACTGAACAAGACTGTTTTGAAAAATGTGCAGTATGATGGTGGGAGGCAGTTTACATCCAAACAGCAACTCTGGGAGGCTGTTCTGACATCCTGCAAAGACATTCAAGCAGAAACTCTCCATAAACTCACAAGTTTTATGGACGCAAGCTGCTATCAAACAAGGGGTCCCATGTTAACATGTAACTGGACCTGTTAACATGTTTTGGATTGAAATAGCTTTTTTTCCCAGTACATATGACCTCCTTATTGCTATGAATTCAACAAATTACTATTTTCAGTTCTTTACAAACAAGAAAATGTCTTGAAACTATGATATGCATAATAATTTGGAACACTGCGAAACGCACTGTTCCAAGTTTTAAATTTATTTTTTAAATTCTGTTTTCATTAGGAGGTTTGTTCAATAACATTTGAAATATAAATTGACAGCTAATGACTTGAAAATTATGCTGATATCATTTGCATCAATTATGTTGGAAAATCCATCAAAAACATGATTTGCATAATAAGTTGGAACACAGTGTAGCATGGGAGCAAAAGGACAGGGGAATATGCCAGACATGCAGAAGCAAGCAATCAACCACCCAACCACCCTGCATACCCCCTCCCCTCCTCCTCTCTCTCACCCATCCCTCTCCTTTCTCCTCTTGCACTCTCCGTCTCTCCCTCTCCTCGCTTGCAATGAGCTGACCCCTATTACCCATGCAGGGGGGGAAGACGTGTATGTGCGTGTGCGCACGCACGTGTGCGTTTGTGTGTGATTGTTTTCTTGTGGCAGAATATGGATGAGGAGATGGAAATGAGGGAATTAAGGAGCACTGGCCTTTCACTCACAGACACTCTCTTGTGCACACTTACACACACACGTGTACATATTCTAATCTACGGTGTGTGTGTGTGTGTGTGTGTGTGTGTGTGTGGTGCTTGCAACTTGATCAAACCCTTTAGTATACTCTTAGTTGCAAGACCTTTAGCTACCAATGTTGAATGATGAATGCACAAAATGTGCGTGACTGCAAATTCAGTCCAATTTTTCAGAGATATTATTAACACTCTGCGACGTAGCAGTATCTCGCACCTCTACACTGGTGCTCTGGACAACCATCTTTTTTTACATACAAACTATGCTGTAGAGAGCAGTGGTTATCAAACTGTTTGGGCCTCAGGGAAACGCCAACACATACTGTATGATTGGCATCCACAGTTCAGGCATATGAAGTTCTTGAACAGAGCGCATGGAAAACCAACCATTCCAGGTATTATCCATGACACCATTCAGGTCCTTGAGGTTTCCAGGTGGTCCCCATACAGGTAAATCATGGAGTTAGTAACCAAATGGACCCCTAGATCTTATAACTCTAATAAAATGAAAGCAAATACCGATAACTCGCAAGAGTTCAATAAATGTTAAATATTTAACTATAATTTCAAGAAACTACACAATTAGGAGAATCGTTATTTTGACAGTCAGTCTGTTAATTCTTTTCCAAAACACGCAAGCATGGAATTAGCCCTTCTCAAAACCCCACCCTTTGGGGCGGAGTTTAGTCACTGTCCACTACCAGTCAAAATAATTTAGCAACTGTCCAGGTCAACCTTTCCTGGTCAAGTTTTCCTCTTCTAAACGTGCCTATTGGACACAGAAGGATTGGGTAAGGACTTAGTGAAGGGCTAAAAATAAAGTCTTTAGTTTTGGTCTGAGAGACTAGAACTCATTAAATGGTGGACGGTGGCTCAAATGTTGAATAAATGGTGGGCCCTGGTGTCAAAATGGTTGAATAGCAACCAATGGTTGAATACTGCACTAGGAGAAACCTGGCTGTAATGTGTGTATGTGTGTGTCTATTAAGGATTCCATGCGAGATGTGTGCTCAGACGGAACGGGACTGCAGAGAAGATCAATACCTGGAGAGACCCTCCCTGTCGCCTCTCTGACACACACACACACACACACACACTGACACACACACACACACACACACACACACACACTTGTGCGCAATGTTAGAAAAATGAGAATTTCACACAAAATGTATCATTTATGACCCTCCCAGAAGCGGCTCTCCCACAAGTGAGGAAACTCATCAGAAAGTCATGGAATTATGGCTGTGTGTGTGTGTGTGTGTGTGTGTGTGTGTGTGTGTGTGTGTGTGTGTGTGTGTGTGTGTGTGTGTGTGTGTGTGTGTGTGTGTGTGAGTGAGTGAGTGAGAGAGTGAGTGAGAGAGTCTGGGTGCGCACAGTATTTTGGATTCTGGTCATGAATGGAGTCATTTTCGATCTCACTCTTTTTAACCAGTAGATCACTGTGTGTGTGTGTGTGTGTGTGTGTGTGTGTGTGTGTGTGTGTGTGTGTGTGTGTTGGGTGGAAACCTCAGACCGTATGTCCAAAATGAACTTTTCAGGACAAGGGATGAAAGACTGTGTTCCAATTGATCCAATGTAGTTGTAATTATTTAGTCTCAAGCCCACAAACAGACACATCCACTTTCCATTTTCTCTTTAAACCTCTGAGACCTGAAACAAGATTCTACGAATATCCTATAAATCATGACAGTTTTATCAGTAGTGCTCAAAAAATTGTAATGTAAATGTAATAGGCTGCCGAACCCCCCATCTGAAGAAAAGGGGGTGGGTTGGCTCAGGGGTGGAGTCACCAGATGGTAACTGCAAGGTTACAATCAAACCAGACCTCTGGGCTCCCCAGAGTCAGTGCCAAACTTCTATAAGCAAGACACTGAACTCCTAATGGCTTGCGTGAGCGGAGTGAGCATAAGGCAAGCGATCGGTACACGGTTTGTCGGTTTTGTTTGTTTTTGGGTTGCTCACAGAGTGAATGTGAGTGTGTGTGTGTGTGTGTTGTGTGTGAGTGTGTAACCTACTTTTCGATCTCGCTGTTTTTACAGGTGCGCGGGGCGTTGCAGGACGAGGAGGAGGACGACGAAGGGGTGTTGGGGTCCGTCTTGCTGCACTCGCCGTTGCTGGTCGATGGCATCTCTGAAAGGACAAAACACATTTTCCCAAAAATTATTAACAATTTAGGTATTTAGCTCTTTATCCAGAGCGCGTTACAGTAAACAAGAACACATGGTAAAATACTAACAGTAGAATATCCGAACAATAAAATGATGAGCATACACTATACTGCTATATGTCTACACAAATGCTATTTAAGTTCCATAAGTTAAGGCTATGGCAAGTGCTATTGTTGATGTGTGCTTGCCTACGCACCTGTTTGTACTCTAAGCCCCTACTCTACAGTAGTTGTGCGGAAAAAAAGTAAATGCGTGCATCAGTGTTTATGTTAACTGTCTAGTCTTTAAGCACGTGAAATTTACATTAGTTTACTTACCATCGTTGGACCATTTGGAGAACTCTGGTGTTATCCTGTTGGAAGGCATCCCACCACTGGAACGAGCACACACACACACACAAACACAAATTTAGTTCCATTTGTCAATGGAAACGTCAGTAGGTAAGCGTGTACCAATTCTGTGGATCACAACAATAATCCACAGAAAAATGTAGGCCTAGCACCTAAATGGAATTGACATTCTGTAGAACTTGAGCCATGCAAATGAACCTGCTCAGCCCCTGCGAGAGTTGCGATCTGATAGACACGGAATAGCAAATAGTGTAAAACTTGAACTCGCCTGAAACAACCACGGTGAAATTGCACTTCTGGGTTTGAGATAGCCACGCCTACATCAGCGGACTTATTGCTCCATTAGTAGTTTATCTACAGAATGTCAATTACACGCCTTCTTTTTATACTGGCTTTCTTTTTATTTGGTGAATACGTACTTGAGCACGGCTCCGCGTAGCGCCTCTCTCTCCCTGGCCTCTCCCTGGTCCTCTCCGGCTCCAGAACATGGGATGATGTCTGCCTCTGTGTACTGGGCCTTGCCGTACTCCAGTGTGTCGTCTCCGTCTACGTCCAGGTCAGCGTCGCTGTCGGCGCCGCCGCCACTCTCCTTGGTGCTGCACATGGCGAAGCCTGTTCCTGGTTGGTGAGAGAGAGAGAGGTGAGTTTAATTAGGGTCCAAAGGTGATTCTGGCAGAGTATTAATTCACTGACCGCCAGGGGACAGTAGTCTGCTGTCTGCCATTGACTCTCGTTCTATTTCACTTGTAGAAGATTATCAATAGCAAAAGGATTTTATACTTTAGCTATTGAAAAAATAGCAGATTAGCAGAAAATCAGAATAGCAGAAAATATAGCAGATACAAATTCATAGCGCAAAGCTTGTAGATGTGATATTTAAATCGAATGAATCGAATCGAATCAAATATTTGCTTCTGAGGTGCCCCAGAACTTCATATTTTCAGATGTGGGCAGATCATTCTTGACACAAAAAGGTTTGAGGGCTACCAATACGTTTTTCAGAAAACTGTCAGGACATTTTTAGAAGAAAAAGGATGGCAGATTAAACCTCTGGTAAAGTAATGTCAAAAATAGGAGGGCCCCATCTGATTTAATTTCTAATTGACGTTTTGGCTCCTAGATCTTCTCCAAAATCAACTGAATGATGAAGTTAGACATGTTGCCTCTCTGGACTATCACTTCAGTAAAGCATCACCAAAGCCTGACGCTTTGCTTCAGCTATACTTGATGTGTGTGTGTGTGGCGCACGTGTCCATTACACAGGGGTTGCCTCTCTCCCATTTTCTGTACGTGTGTGAGGCTGTCTGTCCATCTGTCACTTACACAGACATGTGGCTGTGCGCGTGTCCATCTGTCACTTGCGTCCTGTCTCCAAGGCACATGTGTATGTGGCTGGGCTGTCTATCCACCTGCAAGGCAGTGTCTGTGTGTGTGTGTGTGTGTGTGTGTGTGTGCGCGTGTGCGTGCGTGTACGTGTGAACCAGTGACAGGTCCGACAGCCATCTTATTTACACCTGCCCCAATTCCTACAAGCTCTCCACTGGACTAGTGTGGTCTGTTTGGACGTGTGCGCGCGTGTGTGACAGTGTATGTGTTTCTCTCTCTGACACAGGCATAGCCTCAGCAGCTATAGACATCTTACTCGGGCACTCTACTGGTTTGCAGACTAGACTTTCAACAGCAGCAGCTCTCACCGCGTTGACACCCTTGTGTCAATTTGCCAAAATGTGGACCCTTTTCTACTGGCAGATCTGCAGGGACTCTCTGAAATTCGTCCCTCAACCCACCGCAGAAGAAAGAAAGCAGGAGGAGAAAGAGATGTGGAGGCAGGAACAGAGAGACTAGTAAGCACTGATGGACTAAAAGCTGTCGTGAAAAAGGGAGGGGGGTATAAAACGCGGCAGCGATGCCGAGCACTTTTACAACTGGCCCATGGTTTTTATTGTTCAAATAAAAAGGACCTTTTAACTTTTATTTGGTCCCGGTGGCCGAGGAGGAACATATGGGAACAATGGCCTGCCGCGCTGCGTAAATCTGACTTCTCTGGGTACAACTTAATGCATGTACACTCAGAAGACATAGGTACTGGTACAGTACGTAAAAATGGTGGCTTGTCCTCGCATGTGGACGTACAGTACAGTAAAACAGGGTTCACTCTGTTAGAATGAACCCAAGGCTAGTGATGTCTGGATTTGTTTACTTGACTTAGTTGTGT
Source organism: Benthosema pterotum (assembly GCA_039105355.1). Lineage (NCBI taxonomy): Eukaryota > Metazoa > Chordata > Actinopteri > Myctophiformes > Myctophidae > Benthosema > Benthosema pterotum. The sequence continues at coordinate 22,372,040 of CM076976.1, forward strand.
GCCAGGGTGCACAACAAAAATAGTAGATCCACAAGCTCTCAAAGTGCCACAGCAAAACAACAGTGTGATCTGCTATTTTAAACGCCAAGTAAGTAGTCGTAAGTAGTAGTAATCACCCTTAAGGAACTGTATGGCCAGCTCATTGTTTGCGGATGTTGATCGTTTAGTCAAGTGGAAACGCACGTCGCGCACAGGACAAATTACAATTAACAGGCCGGACGAGAGACCGCCGCCTTTCCCAGAATGCACCGGTACGGCCCAGCCAAGCGAGAGCAGAGCGACACAGGTGTTAAGTTGTGAACAAACGGCGCAGGGCTTTTTCCCCATCAATCTGAAGTGGACGAGTGACCAAAATGGATGGCCCAACAGCCGGTAGACGGATGACTCCTGACCACTAATGTGAGAGAGAACGAGCGAGAGAGAGAAATCATTGTTAATCTAATCAATTGATCAACCTGTGGATGCTGTGGCTAGTAGGTGGTCACTGAGAGAAGGGGCTGGCAGTGGGTGGGTGGGGGTCTCAGCTAGACCACTGGGAGGAGAGGAGTTGTATTGAAGGGTGGAGGAGGCTGGGCTACAGCATATGGATACAGATCTAGTTTTAAGATGTATAATTAAGAGAGAATGATAAAAGCCTTGTTGATACTTCCATGTGTTTCATTTCATACACAGGTCTTGTATTGATATGAGGATATCAGTACAATTCTGTACAAGTGAAAATGGGACAAAAGGAGTTTGTGTTACCGTGCATCTTATTCATTAGAAAGGAGGGGGGGGCAGAGCTAAACAGTAACCACCCATAGGAAAACCCTTACTTAACGGTACCCTTGCTGTGAAACGGGACTTCACAGTGAGTACTACAAACACCTAGAGAAGAACGCCATTTAAACAGCGCTATAAACCATTCCAACTTAGTCAAGACCACTGATATTTCCTTCATGGAAAAATAAGCACGGCTTAACTGACACGACACACACACCTGCATACAGTCTATCGTGGGCGGGGTTAGTCAGTCAGGGCAGATGTAACATGTCCCCTTTGGGGGGGCAAGAGAACATGTTGGAGGGGCAAGAGAAGATGGTATGGGGGTGGCTTCATCGTCCGAAGCCGCACCCATACCATTTTTGGTTACAGGACTTTTATTAGACAAGTATAAGCATCAACAACATCAGTTGTTGTTGAAGTTGCAACAGACACGCAGCATGCATAAAGCTAAAGGTCTGACTCAGAGAGTTTTCTGTTTTCAATGATGAAATGCTGTTGGTTTAGTGGTGCCAAAATTGTAGTAATAGCAGTAGTAGTGTTTCAAATCATTTTAAATATAAGCACTTTATCTTGGGTTGTTTTGCATGGCATCGTGTTTGGGGGGGGCAGACTGGGTATTTAGGGGGGCATTGCCCCCCCATACCCATGCCTAGATCCGCCCCTGGTTTCAGGTGCACGCTACCATTCATGGCTACAATCGGGTCATCGCACGGTCTTCACTTTGCCCGTCATGTGTAGGGGAGTGATATATATGTGTGCGGTGGTGGTGGTGTGGTCTAGGCTTGCTCGCTTCAGTGTGTGTTTGTGTGTGTGTGTGTGTGAGCGTGTGCTGGTGTGTGTGTGTGTGTGTGTGTGTGTGTGTGTGTGCATGTGTGTGTGTGAGCGTGTGTGTGCTGGTGCGAAGAGTGCACGCTCCCAGTGCTACTATCTGTCCCTCTAAGCAGTCTTGGCAGGCCAATCTAATCTGGCCATGGAAAGGTCAGCCCCACTATAACTGCCTTTCACTCACATTATGCACGCTGATGCACACTCCCCTCTTCCTCTAGCTGTTCCTTCCCCAGGAGATCTTTCCTCCCCTTTCCTTTCTTCACTGCGATTCTCTCCCTTAGTTACATTCTTATTTGCTGAATTATGATCTTAATTGTACCCTTATTTAATTTTTTTTATCTTGTATAATATTGTTGATCGTTTGATGCTTTTGAATGGTGATTGAATGGTTGGACGGATACCTGATTGAACCCTGAGCGCCACCTGTGATGGGGTGTGCATATTATGATTTGATTTATAAATTGGGTCCATAAAGGCTCTATTTGGTTTCATTTTCACACACATTGTTTAACATCTGCACTACTTTCCAAGATCTCTCCTATGGTACATCAATAGAACATGGATGTTATTCAATGACAAACTATTCTGGTTCTGACTGAGAGCCTAAATGTCATCCAATCGTGGTCCATTTACACTCTCAAGAGTTAAAATATTCATCATGTGAATTAGCCCAAGTCTACACAACTAGAGAATGTAGAAGATTAATGGTATTTTTTAATCTATGTTTGACTGTTTTGTTTCCCATATCCAGCCTGGTATTGTGGAGAAAAGCAAAAGTTTTGGGGTCTGCAGGGCTAAAATGTCCTCAAATGGTGGTCCATGGCTCAAATTCTGAATAAATAGTGGCCTCTGGTATCAAAAAGGCTGAAAACCACTGTTATAAATGAAGAGCGTCACGGTGAGTGAGGGCAGTGTCTGGGAAGGAGCTGTGCAAAGGAAAACCACGTTTGTCCGTCTCCATATTGATTTATTTCCCTTGTCGGGTGCCATTACTGTATGGCTCTGCAGTTTTACGTCAGGGCTGTTGTTTGTGACCACAGGTCGCAGTTAACTATGAAATTGCTCATTTCCCGTCAGTCAGTCACGCCCCCATGTAAGCTCATCATGTGATGTCATCAAAATTGGCCAGCACATCTACGTCTCAGCTCAAACTCTATATATGGAGCTCTAACCTATTCCATAGGTTGATCCTTCCACATCCATCCTTCTTCGACATCTGCCATTTTACGGACGCAGGGAGCCAGTTAACTCAGTGTTACTCAGGCAGAAATGTCCATCCGTGCGTCACACACAACACCCCGTCCCCTTTGGCCATGTCCATTGTAAGAATGTCCATTTCTCTTAAAACGATCCCTGACTAATAAGATAAACATCGCTTAAAACATTATACTTTCCCTATATAACTAAAATAAGCAAATAAAAACACCAATGGCATCTTATTTCTTTCATAAATAGAGAATATTCCCTCACAGGAACTGCACCTGTTGCAGGATGATGATGTCACGTGAGCTAGATCACACGTGACATCATCATCCTGTGACAGGAGCATCTCCTATTGAGTGAAAGATTCTCTATCTATGAAAGTATTGAAGGTGTTTTTATCCGCATGTTTTAGTTATAGAAGGAAACTTTAGTGTTTTAAGGCATATTTGTCTTATTAGCCAGGAATCTTTTTAACTTTATTCTCTTGACTTCCTCTGTCTACAGCGTTCCCAATCTGGTGCAAACAAGCACAGAAAATAGTGTAGAGAGAAAGTCAGTGTGGACCTAGAATAGAACCCTGTCATCTAAGCACAGGCTTTACATGAGGAAACACTCAATCTCTGTTCTATGATTTTATTCCTACACTAATATAACCTCTTGACTCATGCACACAATCGCCCAAACTGCTAAATGGCATCAGTGTTTACATGTCTCATTACCATAACCCCCCTGTCCAGCCCGCTACACATGTACCAAACGGCGTTGACATGTTTTCTCGCTTGGCATTGACTGCTCCAACAGCGGGAGGTGCAGCATCAAAGGGAAGCTGTCGGTGGACTGGGCATGGGATCGAACCAATAGGCCTGACCTCACCTGCTCACCCGTTGCCGTAGCAATTATCTCCGAGCACGGGAGGGGTACAGGGCAGGGAGGAAGGTCATGGGTCACTGTACTAGCATTCTGTCGCTCACAGTTCAGAAAGAGAGAGAGATTGGGGGAGAACCAGTCAGAGACAGACTGAGAGCGAGAGAGAGAGAGATGGAGAAACAGGGGGTAGGTGGGTGGGGTGTAGGGGGGGAGACAAAGACGCGACAGGGACATGTTTGAAGTGCTGTTTACAAAGGAGGAGATTTCCTATCCCCCTGGGCCATCTTAACCAGCCATAATCCCTCTCGGTGCCTCTCTGAAGCTCTCTGCCCATTTATCCCCGTCCTCCTGTTATCAGTGCCAGAGATCCGTCCATCAGTGTGACGATCTGTCTCTGTCCCCGTCAGCCTGCCCCGCGCTGCGCGCTGATGTGGGTTGGAGCAGATCCCTGGTGGAGTGGTGCTCACGTCATAAGAAGATGAAACTCCATCTTCATAGTTCATATTTAAACTTGTGAATTAATTTCCCTGACTTAATCCTACGACCGTGACGCATCAAACACAAAGGCCTTAAAGGTAAACATCTGCAAGATCGAACCCCTCGAAAACGATGCTGTTTGGGCTTGTAGAATAGAACCGATACTTTTTCCACAGGCTGCCAAGAAAAGTAACCCTTTGGGACATTTCCACCTGACAGAGGCCATAAACTACCGCACAAACTCTTGTGAAATGCACACATATACGCAATGAAATACAGCTGATCGTTACGCACTAGACAGACGACAGATCAACCAAGCCAAGGAAAAGGCAGACAGTGTGTGTGTTCTCGGTCAGTCTGGGGCTCTGTTGCTGCTCTCCAAGGCCTTCAAAGAGCCCACAGATACATGCAGCTCTCCCCTCAAACACACACACACAGAGTTGAATCACAAACAGAGCTTGTTCGATCTCTCCCCAGCCAGACAGCCAGCCTGACCCCACCACACCCCCATTGAAAGGTTGCCTGGTCCCCACTCTCTGCCTTTATTCCCGGCTTTCTCAAAGGGAAAGAGAAGGATGCTGGTGGTGCACAGAGGGATAGATCCCCTCAACCCCCCTTTCCTTCCTTCCCCATCGGCCCTCTTCAAGCATCTGACAGTGCCTCCCTCCCTCCACTCTCTCTCTGTCTCTCTCCAGGGCCTGGTGGATTTCAGCCCCAGCCGCCTCCGTTTGAACCACTGAGGAGCTTTCCAGACAAATCCGCCTTCTGAGTGTACCGCTGTGTGTGTTCGTTCGTGTGTGTATGTGTGTGTGCTGTGTGTGTGTATGTGTGTTTCTATTACTAATACTACTATACTTGCAGGAACCAAGTGTGTAGAATTTGAGGAATAGAAAATGGGTGAGGACCATTTTCCTGGTCCTGATAGATTTTTTTTTACCCCCCAGATGAGTTCATTTACAATCAGGTACAGTTTCCAGGTTAGTTAAAGAGGTAAGGTGTAGGCATTAGGATTAAGATCTTTACCCCATTTTACTGTATCTGTAGCTCTAACTAATCAAGGCTATGTCACACACAGAAAAATAGCCGATCTACAAGCTTTAACACCTCATCCACACAGTCACTTGCAGAGTCTCTATTTGAGCACGGTTTTGTGGCCCCAAACACTAAGATCTAGATGCTACTATTTACCGGATATTTGATTGGTTTGAGACTATGCCACAATGCAATGACGCTCCTGATAAGGATGTTTTTTCGAGCAACACCACTGTCGGAATTCTCGCTCCTGGCAGAGTGGACGAGGTGTGAAACACCCGTACAAGTATAAAAATACCTACGTTGCACTTGTGTGTGTGTGTGCGGCAGTGCAATGCCTCTGTAGTCTGTAGTGTGTGTGTCTGTGTCTCCTCAGTCCACCTAAGCTCCCTGTCAGACTGTCAGAGCAGGGCAGAAGGGTTCCATCTTCTCATTAGATGCCCAGGAACGAGGGATGAGACGAAAGAGGAAGACATTCTGCTCTTTACCAGGGTGAGATTTCAACATCGATCTGTCTCTCTCTCTCTCTCTCTCTCTCTCTCTCTCTCTCTCTCTCTCTCTCTCTGGCTTTCAGCAGGTGACAGAGGGAGGGAGAGAGAGAGAGAGAGAGAGACAGACAGACAGACAGAGAGCGAGATGGGAGCAGGTGAGTCTCTTTATGTGTGTGTGTGTGTGTGTGTGTGTGTGTGTGTGTGTGTGTGTGTGTGTGTGTGTGTGTGTGTGTGTGTGTGTGTGTTTAACAGATCGAACTGGGAGAGGAGAGGTGGGACAGATGAAAGGAGAGGATCCCAGAGAGTTGAAAAGAGCCTCTTAGAGGAGAGAAGAACTCTTTAGGTCCTTCTGAGCACACCTTAGAGGGGCCAACGCTCTCTCACACTCACTCACTCTCTAGCTCTGTGTCTCTCTGAAGACCCGCCACACACACACACACACACACACACACACACACACACACACACACACACACACACACACACACACAACACACACACACACACACACACACACACACACACACACACACACACACACACACACACACACACACACACACACACACACACACACACACACACACACACACGACTATAAGACATTGTTTCTCAATGCTGTTCAAGTTCAAGGAGTCCCGCAGGCCTATTTGTTTGTGACTAACAACATCACTGTTACATATCCACATCCGCATTCTACCATAAACTGTACTCTTATAGGATAAAAAAGCATTTATTTTGTGAGCTCAATACAAATACTGGATCTGAGGGTGACAAGGACACTATTTTGAAAATAAATGTGTTATTCAACAGAGAAAGTATTGGAGATATATTTGAAGTTAAATCAGGGAAAGGTAAACTACACAACCTAACACCTCGACCAAAGTGTCCTTGCACTCTTGTGTGCCCAAACCAACGTTCACTTTGTCATGTCAAGGACCCCCAACGACCATTTGAAATCATAAGGCTATGACCCGGATAAGAGAGGATTTTCACAGATTTCGAAACATTAATTTCATGGACCTCCTGTTTTACATACCATTTAATGGTATTCCTATCACTGGTACCACCAGTTCATTTAAATCCGATTGCACAAATGGAACCAACTGGACCCAAACAATCTCTAAATTGGGTACTCGCTGGAACTCACTCAAGTACCCCTAGGGGTCCCCAGACCCCACTTTGGGAACCACTGTCCTGAACACAATGCAACACAGACGCATAGAACATTGTAGGGACGTTGTGTGCATGGACGTGAGCGCGTGTTACAGTACGTGCATGTGCGCGTACACGACGTGCCTGTGTGTCAGAGAGCAGCATCCGAGCTCCCCAGCGACCGGCTCACGGGTCCAGCCCTATAATTGCATTCCAGGACCGATGTGCGCGTGCATGAACGTACGCACGCACATACACACACACACACACACACAACTTGAGTCACCACCAACCCCCATCCATCCACCCACCCACCCACCGCGGTGCAGACCAACGAGGTCAATCGCCCAGCTAAATGTGTTTTCCTTCCCCTGGCTAAGAGGGCCGTGCCGTGCCGAGTCGGTCTGACCCCCCTGTCTAACCCAGAGGACCTGAAGGACCAGCACCACCATGACAGCACCTCGGACACCCTCTGAAAACCAACACTGCACCCACTGAATGACAAGGACCGCAAGGAGGAATTGGATTCGGTTGCGGACCGCCTCACCCGCCCGCCCCGGTCTCAAGACAAAATATGTTGTGCCAGGGACCTCCATGATTGAATGATTGATCAATGAATGATGATTTATAAGGTAATAATGGTGTTAATGGAAAATGCTTCTGAACGTATATTCTATTATTATGCTGACCAGTGCGTATACCGTAGATTAAAATAACTAATACACAGAAAATAGCTTATCTAAAAGCTCACAACACCAGTGTGTTTGAAGATACTTTCAGGCACAACAGAAGAAGACATGCTGGCTTCCGTGGGAACCAAATGACAACTACGGAGAGAACTGTGTGTGTGTGTGTGTGTGTGTGTGTGTGTGTGTGTGTGTGTGTGTGTGTGTGTGTGTGTGTGTGTGTGTGTGTGTGTGTGTGTGTGTGTGTGTGTGTGTACCTCTGAAGCCCCCCTCCAGCAGGGCTGTGGCACGGATCCTCTTCTGCCCCGCCCACTCATACTCCTCAAAGCCCCGGCCGTTCTCTCCGTCCATGTCTGCCGAGTCGTCATCACCAAACGCACCCTCGCGCTGACACACGCACACACACGGTACACACAAGTTAATATGATTTTAAACTATGGTACAGACTAATCTCTGCTGTCTGGAAGAAACCAGCTAACTCCAAAATGATATTTTTTTCAGGAAATGGGTTGGAAAAAGTTTCTCGAGCTCAGGTGGTGTTTGGAGGTTTTTCTGGAAGCATTTTTTGCAAATACTTTCCATTGGCTCACTCTCTCTCTCAACACACAGATGGGTGTTCATCATCATTCATAATTATTTTTTTCTAGGTTGTTAACCAAAAATGAAGTTAGGTGGTTTCTTCCGAATAGCAACAATACACTATAACTTTACTATTATTGTTTAAAGCAACAATAGCATAACTACTGTAAATGACAGTATCATAAAATTGTGCCCAAGTAACAATTTTCACAGAAACGCCTGTACATTGTATCAATGTACAATGACAATTCATTAATAGCAGAGTTTGATTTATTCTAGTGGGAGGTTAGTAAAAATCTATTACTATTTGGATGGTCAGAAATCAGTAGAGGCATGGAGGTAGATAGTGGTGAACGATGAACATCAGCGTAAAAGCAACTTGTTATTTGCTTAACGGCTGATGAAAATCTATAAGAAAGATTTCATTGGGGGGGGAGGAGAAAGACCATTGGCTTGAGGCGCCATGAAGGCTAAAACTACCGCTGTGGTTCTCAAACATTTTCAAGGACCCCTCCTAAACTGTGGCAAAGGTACCATCAGAGTTACAGCACAGGGCCATACCATGCACTACAAATAACTACTTCAAGGCCCCTTCCAATACTACCTTCACGGGTGTTTCTGGTGGTACTAATTAAGGCTGTGCTAGCCCTAGTCGGATTGAAAGCAAAACAGTGAGTCAATTGTTGAAGATAAGACGGCTAGTTTTAACTAGTTTTATCTGTCTCAATTCCATGGTAATTTTGTTAAACTAACGTACAAATAACATGAATCTCCCCCTTTTGTAAGCAGCAGATACAACGTTGTACATCCGTTACTCAGCTCATGGGAGGTGTAGTTCCAGGATCTATACAGCATTTGGACTCAAGAAATTGTGGAATAATAATTGTCTAGCTACGCAAGACTAAACAGAATGGAACAGAGCCTTCATTAGTATCATCGGTAAACACCTGTAGAATTATGGAAGGGAGCCCAAGTTCTTCAAAATGTCGTGTGCAAGTAAGGGTCAATTTAGAACACCCCCCCAAGAAGAAACCCAGAGAGGCCCTCCAGCCCAGACTTTGAGAAGCACCACACTACAGGAAGTAAAGAGGTGATTGGTCGGTTTTCTAGTCTACAGAGGAGGTGATTGGTCAGCGTCTACAAGAAGAGAGGAGTCGATAGGATGTTTTTCCGCGGGGTGTCGGAAGGCGGGTCACTACCTGGATGAGGCATTGTTCCACATGTCTACTCATCTCCTCCTCACTCCCAGCCAACGGGGCGTTGCACAGCGGACATACCTGCCCCCCATCCTCTGGTTTCCTCCTCTTCATCTTGCCTATGCGAGCTGAGAAAAAAAAAACACGGGGAAGAGAAGGGAGGGATGGAAGGACAGGAGAGGGAGAGAGATGGGTTAACCACAAGAGATTGGGTTAAAAGGCCAACAACACTTTTTTGCCCGAGTTGTTCTCCTTCAGTAAAAAAAAATAATTATAATAATAATATGTTTTTGGCATCGTTTCAATGCTCAAGATGTGAAGTGGACTGCATAGGTTTAGCATCAAAGAACACAATGCTATGCCGCCATGTCGGCACTTGGCGATGGAGCACCTATTATTGATTTAAAGAAATGGAATGTTCCTTTTCCCTGGCTCCAGTGGAGCATGGGTGGAAACAATGAGATGGGAGGGACCATGTCATTGTCTTACACTTACAGAACAGTACTGGTATGTTAAAGTTTCTTTGTGTGTTTTTTTTGCTGCTGTCTTCATTAAAACATATGGCCTGATCAGACTACGGCATCACACAGATGTGCAAAATAGCTTGACACACAACACTTGATACATTTTGAACTTGTCGATCTTCTTCTTTTGAATTTGAACACTGACAAGTATGGAATAAATACAAAACACCCCCCTCTCCCTTGCTTTATACTTCATTGACACCATTAACTACTTCCTATCCTCCCTGAACACCCCCACCCTCCACCCTGTCACAGCCAGCCCTCCCTGTCTTTATTTTATACACGCACATAATTACAAATTTAACAGAGCAGAGCAGCCGGCCATGGCGCCCCAAGTCTCTGTCGTTTTTTCTTAACTGCAAATGGCGCGCGGGGACATTAATTTTTAGCTGGCTGGGAAAGCAGTAGAGGCCATGAGGGAGCATCATCCTCTGGACAGCGGAGAGGAGGAGGAGGAGGCGGAGGAGGAGGAGGGGAGAAAGGAAGGATCATTTCAGATCACGATATTTCCTGATCTGATCACGTTATATATCAGACTAGAATTGCACTCCTCACTCAAATGTGCACTGGGCAACTACAAAGGAAATTCCACAACATTTATTTACCTGCCATAGTGCCCCTGTGTCAGATCTCTGGTTATACTGGTATATTCAAATCAGGGCCAATACTGACTGTTTTCTGATACCGATCCCGATATGAACGATATCACAAAAAATATGATACTTTTCCTGATTTTCCGGATACAGTATTGGGACATCCCTATGGCCTCCTCCTCCATTCCATTCTTTACCCATTTTGGGTTGACGCTAATCGAGGGGGGCGTTATTAACTAGAAGGAGGACAGAGGATGTTAATTAGGTACGGCAGGGGTCTGGGTGCCCCTCATCGCCCCACCCAGCCACGAAGGATGCTTGGTTCCAGATGAGGGCAGAATGGGAGGAACTGACGGCAACATTGGCTCATTTCATAACACAGACTCTGAAGGCTCTGAAGTGGGCATGAAACGATAGGAGCAATGAATGGTGATCTGTGAGACGATAGGCAAAATACTTTACATCTGACTAGCTTTGGTCACTGGGCTTGTGATAGCCTCAGAAAGTACAATGCTGGGTATTGTATTGCTTAGGACTTTGGGTAGCTATGTTTGATTAAGAGGCTTATTTCACAATATAATAATAGCATAATAATTATATCAGGACAAAGAGGCTGTAATTGCCAGGTTATCCTTGCAGAGGGTTTCACCCCTTTTCATATCAAAGTTCATCACATATTCAGCATTTGAATCACAGAACACCATTTGATATGCTCACCAAGAGTTACATATCTAATAAGGGTTCATTTGGTTACCCCTCAAAAAACACTGGTGGCCCCTGGACCAATGCTTGAAAACTGTAAAATGTATATTTTCCCATTTAAAGTGAGGCCAGCTTTTCTGCAGCTACAGAAAACAAACAAGATGAAATTATAATGGATTATACATATATTATTATACCCATATGCATGCATAATATTGTTGCATATATGCTGATTATTGTGCGTGAATAATATAATGGACTCACTTCAACTAGTGGTTCCATTTTATTGACTTCCCATTTGTATCAAATATTGTATAATAGTGTATCAGGATCATCATGGATCCATTCATAATGCTTGCAGGTAAAATATGAATGAAAACAACCCATTGGCATGTATGTGATGAGGACATTATTATGAAATACATACCATTCAATCTTGTTTGCCTATTTGCCCGCACTCGTAAAAATGTCTGCAAAAGTGGAAAGAAAGGAAACAGAGAAAATGTCCATTAGACGGTGGAAAATCAATATTTTGACTTTATAGGCACATAAATAACTCTGCAGAGGAAGATTGCATTGGATACTGGTGGGACTGTAAACAAAAAACCTACTTCTCTGCTGGGTTGCACCTCCTCCATTACAACAGGGCTGTCAAGTTTCATTGAACCCTCTCTCTCGCTCTCTAGTCAAGCCCAAAACTCACTCGTACAAACCGCTCATGTGCGTCTGAGGATATCGCTCGCTACTGTAAATGAAACGCCGCGTCCGTCAATCTGCACGGATGGAAAAGGATTGAAAACTACATCGCAGCAGAAGAACAACTCTGTTGAACGGCGCCATGTTAGCTTGTTTTGGTCACGTGACGGGAAGCCCCACAGCGCACACAGAGGACTGGTCGGTGTCGTTTCGCGCTTTGGTCGCTAGAGGGAAGCAACGCGCCGAGGCGGAGGCTCCACTGTGTGAGCTGCATGATTACAGCCTTGTGTCAAATGAGTTGTATTTCTAATCTGCAACAGTGGTTTTCACTCTTTTGATACCAGGGCCCATTATTTATTCTCTATCTAAGCCACGGACCACCATTTGATGACAGTTAGCCTGTCAGTTAGACTTATGTCTTGTAATGCAGATGTTCAACAAAAATGTAACTCCTGGGGGGTCCATTTAGTTTAATTTAATTTAAAGCTCTATAATTTGGTCCATTTTGTTACCAACTCTCCATCCAGCAGGAAATCCACCTGGAACCTTCTCAAGGACCACTGGTGGTATACGGACCAGTGCCTGGCAAACCCCAGAGCTGAGTGAAGGTTATTTCAAATGAAATCTGCACAAAAGATGCGGTGAAGTGATGCGATTTTAACAATTCTTTTAAGTTGAAAAGTCTTTCTGGGACATATGTGGTTTCCACCTGACAGAGATGGCATATTGTAATGATACACTACAGCTTAATGGTCATGAATTTCTTTTTAGAGAACAAGAGGGAGTGAGAAAGAGGGTTTCTGAGAATAAGAGAGAGACTTGCAGAAGAATTGAGAAGACGTCAGCATTCTTCTACAAATAACATTTTTCTGGGGGTGAAGAGGAGAGCCGCCATTGACTTAATCATTTGTATAATATAAGACGATTTCAGCAGTTTCACTTAATGAGAAAATCTACTTTATGGCTATAAGGCCTCCATGAGCTGTGTCATCTCCAACGTATGGGCCGTATAACGTTTGCATGGACTTAATAGTTTCAGTTTTATGGCGCAGGAGGGGAGACCCACTTAACCCTGTGATACATCACAGGCCATAGGGATATATATATATATATATATATATATATATATATATATATATATATATATATATATATATATATATATATATATATATATATATATATATATTAGAGCTGTCAGTCGATTAAAATATTTAATCGCGATTAATCGCATGATGGCCCATAGTTAATCTTCGATTAATCGCAAATTAATCGCATATTTTCATGAGTTTCTATATACCTTAAATGAGCGTTTTTTAAGAATATTCATATCAAGGTCAATTATTTATTCTGCATTTGAGCCACAGACCACCATTTGATGACATTTATTTAGACTTCCAGACCTAAATTAAAGAATTTGTCAACGATATCATTCGGAACGAACATGCACATTTTGTAGAAGTTCTCTACATTCTCTAATTGTGTAGACTTATTTTAAAATAACTTAATGATGCAGATATTTAAAAATTATTCACCTGCATTTGGCGAAATTGAACCAAATGGACCCACTCGGCCTTTGGTTTTACTGTGAGTTAATCTCGCACTAAAAAAATTAATCGAGTTAACTCATGGCTGAGTTAACTCGCGATTAACTAGTTAACTCGGACAGCCTTAATATATATATATATATAAATATATATATTATATATATATACATACACACACACACACACACACACACACACACACACACACACAACACACCACACACACACACACACACACACACACACACACACACACAAACACACAGTCAGGGAGGGCCACATGGGATCGAGACAAGTATAGGCAGACCTGGCACTTGTGAAATAGTAGTAGGCATATGTATACAAAAATTACAAATCTTTTGAAAATAGCCCATCTATAAGCTCACAATGTGTGATTGGCTATTTTCAAATATCTGTATTATAGTGTGAATAGGTACTAAAGGACTAAAGATCATGTGGGCACCTCAATGTTAAATTTGCTGTGAAAATAAAAAAAATATCCCTAACCCCAAAGAAGAAGAAAAAGAACATTTCTAACAATTCGCATGGTAGCATTTGTAGAAACTGCGCGCGCGCACACACACACACACACAACACACACACACACACACACACACACACACACACACACACACACACACACACACACACAACACACACACACACACACACACACACACACACCCCACACACACACAGTTTTAATGTAAATATAAAATCTAATATAGCATCTACTATAAACAAATATTTAAAAAAGGGGAGGGGGCTACTATTCCAGTTACCCAAAATCAACAGACTGCCCAAAGGATTGCAACCAGGCTGTGTCCTTGAGCGAGGTGTTTGGTGTTTGACCACCTACTGGGCAAACATTCCCTCCCAGAATAGGCAGGGATGCTGCTGTATGCAGTACAGTACAGTATAGTACAGTATGTACACTGCAACTCGTCTCTTACCCCTAGGGCTATAGAGCTCCATCACTAAACAGCAATTCTTTCCTATAGTCGGCTCACTATAGTTGTCGTTGAATAAGGATTAGATCATGCTGTAAAACACATTTACCTCAGGGCAGTTTTAAATCCAAGGAGATAATCTGCTGCGTGCATGTTGTGTGTGTGCAAGTGTGTGTGTGTGGTGGCGGTGTGGACGATTGCACATGAACACACATAAGTGCATGGGTTGTTGTGTTTGTGTGTGCTGAAATGTAATTGAGATTAGGCCCTATTACTCAAGGTAAACTCTAGGGAGTATTTGCCAACCTGAGCAGGAAAGGCATTTTGCAAACAAACAAACATCCACACACGCATGCATGCATACACACACACACACACACACACACACACACACACCACACACACACACACACACACACACACACACACACCACACACACACACACACACACACACACACACAGGTGTGCGCATACGCACACACATTACCACTTGGACAAATCTCTAGAGTAGATGGAAGAGATAATTATTGAGTTAAGGCATGCCGCTTGGCCAAACTATATGAAATCCTGGGCTGAATGCAGTTTGTGCCCCAGTTCAGGTGAAAAATAAAATAAAAATGTGTGCGTGCGTGTGTGCATGCATGTATGTACTGTATGTGTGAGTGAGTGACCTGGTATCTGTCGGAGTGATGTGCATCTTCGGAAGATAGAGGTGAGACAACTGGAGACTCTCCTTCACGCTTGATGTGGACGGACAACAGCAACGACTGCAGAGAGAGAGAGAGAGAGAGAGAGAGAGAGAGAGAGGAGAGAGAGAGAGAGAGAGAGAGTTAGTTGAATAAACCATAAACGTAGTGGCAACAATAGGATAAAAAAGAGGAGCAGATTCACATATCTTAAATACACAAACCATCACAAATTGGTAATTGTTTTTTCTTCAATCTCAAATACTAGCCTAGCCTGGAGCGAGCCCTGAATCGCCACGTGAAAAAATACTACCGTACCGGTACCTTGTTTTTTCCCCCTGCGATTACAAAATGACAATTCAGACTGAGATCAGGCTAATAGTAATCTACTTCTATTTTTATTTCACAAACATTTCCATTTCCAAACAAGACATACCCTGGCCTGTATGGTGCACTGCCATCTGAATCACCCCACATTTCAATTTGAATCAATAGCCTAACAATCTTTTATCTTCTTCTTTTAGTACACAAAGCATCACTTGGTCCAGAATTAACAGTGCATTAAGCGCTATAGGGATGCCACGACACGTCAGCGCCCATGACAACAAGCATGGCATGCCAGACTTGTGTCTATAAAATCCTTTCCACTGATTAGAGTTAGTGTTTATGGGATGTTGAGAGAGGTGTTAGAGAAGAGGTACTTATTGTTACAGGAGAGCTCAGAGAGAAGGAATTAAAGGATCACTTCACCACTTTTCAATCTATTAGTAATTGCTCCTTTAAGGGTAGAAGCTATGGCGGAGAGCAGGGTACATTTATTTACTCAAGTACGACAACTTTTTAAGGTGCTTTGACTTTACATTATTCCAGGTAGGCCTACTTTTAATTCTACTCCAATTTAAATTAAAATATTGTTTTATATTGATATTTGAAAACTTTAGTCATTTAGTGAATTTGTTTGCAGGTTTTAAATTAGAAGAACATACAATAACCTTTGAATATAGACGATCTACAAAGCTCATCACAGCACAATGAACCCATTATGAGCTTCATGTATCTTCGTGTATCTGTGAATTTTAAAAAGATTCTCATAATTTGGGTGCTTTTTGCTTTGGGTGCTGTAAGTAGGCTATACGTTTCAAGGCCAATACTGTTGACTCAAGTACATTTTGACTTCCGGACATTTACTTGCAAATAGTGTTTCTATATTTGCAGTCTTGATACTATTAAGTAAAATAAAATAACAAAAATTAACTGTGAGCACTTTTTCCACTACTGGCGTTTACCGTTTACACGGCAAATGCCTGAGGAGATGAAGGGTGGACCGTAACTATCTGACATTACGGGACACTTTGTCTGTCCATAAAGCTGTCTCACAACACACACACACACACACACACAACACACACACACACACACACACACACACACACACACACACACACACACACACCACACACACACACACACACACACACACACACACACACACACACACAACCTGTGTCACCAGTGCACAGCACATGCACGACCCACTCACTGATCAAAGCCAATCCAGTTAAATTCCTTAAAGGATACAAGTGAAAGAGATGCAGAGACAGAAAGAGCAACGCCCCATTTTTATTTACAGTCCGAGTCTGACAGAGACATGTAAAGTATGTGTGTTTTTACAGTGCCTAGGCTAGAGCGTTCGTCTGTATGTGCGTGCGTGTGAGTCTGTGTGTGTGTGTATGTGTGTGTGCGTGCGTGCGCGCCGTGCATGGATGCATGCTGTGTCTGGAGGGCGGCGAGTGTTTGTCCGCGCCGCGGTGTATTTTTTATTTATGCGTGTGGTGCATTTTATGTGTGTTTTTATGCGTACAGGGAGCATGTGTTTTTACAAGGCGGCTATGAAATATGTGTGTTTACAGTCATCTCCTATTAATCAAGCAGAAAGGGGCAGAGCAGAGGCTTAAGTGGTCGACAGCCGTAATCTAATAATAATAAGTGAGAAATGACCAGCCCCCCAGAGCTGCCACGCTAAATTGGACATTATGTGTGTGCGCGTGTGCTTATGTGGGCGTGTGTGTGTGTGTGTGTGTGTGTGTGTGTGTGTGTGTGTGTGTGTGTGTGTGTGTGTGTGTGTGTGTGTGTGTGTGTGTGTGTGTGTGTGTGTGTGTGTGTGTGTGTATGTGTGTGTACTGTGTCTGTTTGTGCATAATTGTCCTATTTATTGCATGTACTGTACAGTATGCACCGCACAGCCATTTTGGACATGAATATTATTGGGATAAGACATAATATTTTTTACCTATAGCATTAACCACATCCACTCTGGCTTGCTTATTGTTCATTCAGTTTATTGTTATTTTTATCTTTATTCCAAATATGTTTGATTTTTTTTAGTACTTTGTACTGTATTGGTAAAACAGCGACCCCTGTTGATACAGTAAATAAAGTGAGAGGGGTATAGGTAAGTGTTTGTACTAAAGCCAGGCCTTGGGCCGCAATCACACTATTAAATCTGATAAATCACAAAATCAGCCATGATTTTTCAAATCGGTCTTATTTTCAAATAAGACCAACTCCATTCATTTCCAAAGGGTATATGAGTCAAACCATGTGACTCCCATTGGAAATGAATGAAGTTGGACTTATCATGGTTGATTTGATAAATCATGCCTGATGTTACTGTACTGAGTTACTGAGTGGTTGCACTACTCTACAAACCGTGCATTGCTCTTGTGTCAGACCAACATTTTGCCAGTTACAGTATTTCTCCTAAATTAGTCTGACAGACTAAACTCAATCATCAAATGGTGGTCCGTGGCTAAAATGCAGAATAAATAGTGGGCCCTGGTTTGAAAATCACTTGAAAACCACTGCTCTAGCACATTCTAAGTGCATTTTGGAAGTGCCACTAGTGCATTTTGGATTTTGGCAGTGGGCAACACTGTGCCCATAGTCTGGATGTTCAGTCTGAACATTTCAGCTGCTGGAAGTGAAGTGGAAGTGAACTAAGTATGAGCATGTGTTTGTGTGTCCGTGTCTCTTAGCCCCTGGGGGGGAGGTGTTATCACCTACCCTTTCCCCCATCACGGCCCTCCTCCTCCACTTTGCCCTCTGCCACCCGGCGGCGTCTCCATTATGCTCCTCCGCTCTTAGATTATAGCGTATATCCCACGCACGGCTCGGCTGGCACACAGGGTCACCATGGCGACCGGTGACCCCCAGGCCACTAGAGGAGCCGCTATAATAGCGGTCGGGGCTGTTATCTGCCGACGAGGAGGTGTGCGACGTGCGTGTCGGGGGTTAATCTCCGGTGCGTCCGTGGGGTGGGCAGCGCGATGCTCCGTCCCGCCGTAAAACACGGCCTGCCTGCCCCCCCGCCATCCCCCCCGTGCTCCGGACCAGCCCTCTCCATTCGCCACGCCGCCGCCACGGAATACTAAACACGCGTTTCCTGATGCTCGGTCACGCCTGGAAATGCCCCGCTGTGCTGATGCTCGCCCTCCCTGACCCCCTCCGCCTATATAACACCACCGTTGCTGGCCGTTCCGCCTCCACCTGACCACCAAGGGCTCTTTTTAAGGCCTGGGGGTCACGACCCTAAAGGTATAGAAGAAGCCATGAAGGAGGATCCCAAAATGATACCTTGGAGATCACAAACGTTACTATATAGATCATGGTATACCATGAGCCCTCATCTGAGCCTGCTGCGTTACAGAGTAAATCATCTTCAATTGTATTAGATCAAAGTTCAAGGTTGTTGCAAATGCAGTGGTTGCAAATGCACTTATAGTTACTATGAAATCCAGGCAGAAATGCCTGCATGTGTCACACAATCCATACTTAGCCATGTCTGACCCAGAACTCGACAAGCTGGCAGACTCCATGTTTAATCATGGTGTTCACATTTGCTTCTTGTGCAGTAAGACATGCGTGCACGCCTCACTGTGACTTTATTGGTACATCTTGTGTACAGGTAGATAAGAGCAAATCTTATTTTTGTTCGGCTTCCTCACACAATGCATCAGCATACTGTAGATGGCATAACATTCAACACAACAAAAACAAATTATGTCACATACAGTATGTCACAAAAAGTGTTTTCCCTGTAGTAGCAAAGCAACAGAAGATTTGTATATACTGTATAACTGTATACATACAGGTGTTTATAGAAGAATATATTGAAGTAGGCTATACCCTATACCTGCCCTTGGTTAAGTTTGACATGGTGTAAATGAAAACGGCTGGAGTTCTCTAAACCTCAGCTGAAAAGTGGGTGTACAGCACTCCCACGCAGTGTACCATCAGCAGTACTATAATGATGTACTGTAGTGCTGCAATGACGTCATCTCTACTACCCAGTACCCACCACCTCTGCTCTTATCTATCTCTCCACCTCTGCAGTACATCTACAGTACACATCGTACTCTACACTTATTTTTTTTTTATCAAGTTCATTCTCTCCTCCTGAAGCTGAATTGAAATGTGTTCTCCCTGTCTCGATTTGTGTTTGTGTGTGAGTGATTTTTTTTTGGTGATTTTTGATTACAGTATACAATTACTATATTGAATAATGTACAATATATTCAGACCTTATTGTTTGACATAAAAGGCAGTTCCCTGAATTAATTGTTTAAAATATTTTATTTATATGTATTAATAAAAGATAGAATACAGAACAATTTGAGTCCATCTTACCTTGGGGGTCCCTGGTGTGACGAGACCGTCCTTAGGGGAGGGGTTCTTACTGTTGGGGTGGACAGAGACAGAGACAGAGACAGATTATTCTGCTGTGTGTTACATGTCAAACCAAATATACACCAAAAGAAAAAGCATAAATAAAAGTTTAAAAACTTCATCCATCCATGCATTCATATCATCTAACTTTAACAACCTCATTCCCCTGACTGGTATTTGGAATTCATTACAGCTGACGGTAAACCACTGCTAAACAGATTGGCTGGATTTTCTTTCTTTTTTGTATCTTTTATTGAAGAAATAATTCTCCCACATCGCCTGCACAGTGCACACACACGCACGCATGCACGCACACACATACACATACATGCACGCACACACATACACACAGACACAGACGCATGCACATCATGTTGCGGTGGGCAGAAGCAGGAAATAAGTGATTTTTGCGGTGATTTGATTTGTCAATGCGGCGCATGCAGCCCTACAGGCCCACTGTGGACTTTGAGATATGTGGAGGACAATCTGCTGCCCTGTAAACATTATATTAGACACAGAGAAGAAAGAAAGAAAGAACCCTCAAGCATGTGCGTGTATAGTACTACTGTGTGTGTGTGTGTGTGTGTGTGTGTGTGTGTGTGTGTGTGTGTGTGTGTGTGTGTGTGTGTGTGTGTGTGTGTGTGTGTGTGTGTGTGTGTGTGTGTGTGTGTGTGTGTGTTGCGTGTTGCGTGCATGCATACATGTGATGTGATTTAATGTGTGTGTGCCAGATGCTGGCAGAATGTATGCCCTCACCACTTGTGTTTAATAATAACCACTTCCAATCATTCATCCCCAATCCATCATGCATCTCTCTCTCTCTCTCTCTCTCTCTCTGCTCCCCTTTCACTGAAGCAGGTTTTTTCCATGCCAGTTATTCTCATCTCTTTATGTCTGTCACTTTGTCTGTCTACCTCATTCTATCTTCTCCCTCCCTCCCTCCCTCTGCTCCTCCTCCTCTCTCTGTCCCTTCAGTCCCTTTGTGTATTTCACTCTCCTTCAATCTATTCCTCTCCCGTTCGTCCATCTCTCTCCTCTCTCTCTCTCTCTCTCTCTCTCTCTCTCTCTCTCTCTCTCTCTCCCTCTCTCTCTCTCCCTCTCTCTCTCTCCCTCTCTCTCTCTCCTCTCTCTCTCTCTCTCTCTCTCTCTCTCTCTCTCTCTCTCCCTCTCTCTCTCCCTCTCTCTCTCTCTCTCTCTCTCTCTCTCTCTTGCCCACCAAACACAGAGATGAATGTCAGAGTGACGGCGACAGGTTTTGAAGTGACAAAATGAGACAGGAGATGTCATATTTGCTCTGAGCCCTGTTAGCCCTCCTCAGACTCAAGACAGACACACCACACGCACGGACACACTTTTTCATGTCAAGAATCACCAAATCGAGCAGTATATTTAGTCATACAGTGTAATTTGTTTTAGTCATGATGACTTAGTTTTAATCATAGTCTAGTCAACAAAATCAACACTCTGGGTCACACATAACAAGATCATTTTATTAGATTTATAACTAAGCTCACATTTTTTTTATTCCCACGAGTTTGTAACACATGTAAGCCACAGCATCCCTAGCGGAATCGAACGCAGGACCTTCAAGCAGCACTTACCACTGTGCCACCATGCAGCGTGCCTCACAACTGATTGATTGATTGATTGATTGATTGATTGATTGATTGATTGATTGATTGATTGATTGATTGATTGATTGATTCATCGTGTTTTTATAAGTTATATCAAGGTGCCAAATCCATTATTATTAGGCATAGTCACGACCAGTGATGGGGATAACGCCGTTATTGGTAACTTCGTTACGTAGTCAGATTAGTTTTATTAGTAACGGAGTAACCTAACGAGTTATTTTTGCAATTTAGTAGTTAGTTACTTAGTTACATTCCAAAAAAGTAACTCGTTACTATAGTTCGTCGCAATTCATTTCTTGAGATTGCCCGGTGTTGTAGCGTATATTCCTCCTTCTGTTAGTGTAGATAAGCCGACTGCACGTTGTGGCTTCATCCTTCTGTGAGTGATGTGCGTAGTTTACATTTTCTGTCTGCACATCCTGTAAATCCGCCTAAGAAATAATAGTAAACCTACTGTCTAGCTGGTGTCTAGTTATACTCTAGTATGAATCTTTTATTTTGAAAAGGAAGAAAGAGGAAGTCCGCTGGCTGCTTGCGTAGTGAAGCAGCTACTGTAGGCGCGACTTGCTAAAAGTCTTGTAAACAATGACGCTGTACACTGTTGGATTAACTTTTGGATTAACACGCGCACTCTCGATTGGGAATCGGCTATAAACTCTGGCTGCGTTATTAGGTGAGTAATGTTTAATTCATTGTTTGGCCGCCGTGCCTTGTCTTATACAGTGTTGAGAATGTGCACTACGTAACTTAATATATTACATAATATATTATGAAAATGCAGTAACTTGTAATATAAATATATTACTTAACAAAATACATCTAATATATTATACTTTTCTTTCTGCATTACTGCATTACTTTCAATATTACTTTCTGTCAATCTGTTTCGTTGAAAATGTCCTTGTGAAATTATCTTGACAACTGCAGAAGGTAAATAATTACTTATTTTCTATAATTTGTCAACAAATTATTTATTCAGGAGTGACTTTTTCAAGTTGATTTCATATGTATTTGGCCAGATAGCCAAGTGTGCTTGCTTTATTGTAGGTATGTCACTGGCCTACGCAATATTTGATTAATAGTACCACTAAATATTTGTATTTTGTAAAAAGTTTTTAAAGTAATATGTAATAGTAATATTAATATATTATAATTGCTCAGACCATAATATTGATATAATATATTGCTTTAAAATGAAGGTATAATTAATAAGTAATGTATTAACAAGGTAAAGTAATATTCCCAACACTGGTCTTATATAGACTACTGTAATTCATAGGCTGGGTTACGATGGGAAGAGAAGCCTGCAGGTGTGTTGTCATTGCGCAGCGTGGAGAGGGCATCATCATGCTATCTGACTGGTTGTACCGCGTACAGCATAATATTGTCTGTAGGACTACTGTGGATCTGACATAGCCTACTTTTGTAGCAACCTAGTTCATAGTGGGTGATGGGTGACATGGTGTCACTGTTGACTATGTATGCACAATTTAGTTGCATTGTATTACCAGTGCATGAGTCGCATTCCATGTTGCACACATGACATGAACCACCACCACCACCACCGACAAAAACAAAGAGAAAAGGGGTATTTTAATTGTGTTCAGGAACGGAAAATAACGGAAAATAATCTATTACGTTACTTTTTATAGAAAGTAACTTGTAACTTAACGAGATTAGTTTTAGGGGGCAGTAGTCCAATAACCTAACGTCGTTAGTTATAAAGTAACGATACCCAACACTGGTCACGACAATGAGGGGGCAGAAAACATTTCAAAACAGCCTGGTCACGTGGTTCATGTACGAGCGCACAGACTCCAATGCAATCCGTAAAAACCTCCGGTGTTCCTACTGGCCAACAGAAGACTATGTATAGAGGAACCGTCATTGGACCGGCCTCATGGAGTTGTCGACTCGTAGCTCTGTCTTACTCTATGGCTCTGGTCTGTGCCATTATGTCAGTAATGCATGACAGACAGCGTGCCATGCCCCTCCCCCTGCCCACCTATAATAAGCCCTGTTGTCCTGCCCCCTCCATGATTGATCTGTCCGCCACAAATCAGAGGAATGTGACGTGGGCCTTGACGGGTTATAAATCGCCATACACACTCGCCGGAGCACAAAGACGCCACGCGTATGTGCACGTGTGTGCATTGAGACGCACACGCACGCGTGCACACCACATTCTCTGTTTGTTGGATAATAAACACACTCCTTGCATTGTCATAAATTCAAAGAGGGCCATCACTGCTCATGAGTAATGGTGTCTGTCTGGTTGCACTCATCTTTCCTCCCTCTCTCTCTCTCTCTCTCTCTCTCTCTCTCTCTGTCTTCTCTCTCTCTCTCTCTCTCTCTCTCTATCAGACAAACAGACAGACAAACAGACAGACAGACAGACAGATAGAAAGACAGGCAGACAGGTTAGAGGGAGTATAAGAAAGGAAAGGAAGGAAAGCCAGGAACAAAGGGAGGAAGGAAAAAAGTGAAATGCTTCTCAAAGCGGGGTCCGGGGACCCCCATGGGGCTTCTTGGGGTATATTAAAGAGGTTTAACCACTCTATTTATTACTTTAGAATATTCTAAAATAACACACAATGTGTTTCAATGTGAAAAGGTGGATACACACACACACACACACACCCACACCCACCACACACCACACACACACACACACACACACACACACACACACACACACACACACACACACACACACACACACAACACACACACACACACACACACACACACACACACACACACACACAAAACACGCAAAAGGCACACAGAGCACATGTTTGCCTCGGCCTGCATATGTATTGTATCTACTCCTGTATCTCACTTATGTGTTTGTGTATGCATAGCGTCTATGTGCATGTGTCTGCAATACATATGTGTTTCTGTGTGTGTGTGTGTGTGTGTGTGTGTGTGTGTGTGTGTGTGTGTGTGTGTGTGTGTGTGTGTGTGTGTGTGTGTGTGTGTGTTGTGTGTGCGCCTGTGCGTGCCTGAAAGCTGAACAGGGGCCTTACCTCTGCCAACAAAGAGAATAAACATCAGCGACATAGTCAAGCTAGCGTGTAATGCCGAGTATCTGGCAATATGCCCCATCTCTCTCTCTCTCTCTCTCTCTCTCTCTCTCTCTCTCTCTCTCTCTCTCTCTCTCTCTCTCTCTCTCCCTCCCTCTCTCTCTCTTATTCATTACCCAGGATGGCAGCAGCCTGGGCGTTCGGCAGACAGAGAGCAGCCAGCTATACCTGCTTGTTGACAGTGTCAAACGACACTCTCTCTGCTCCAGAGCCAAGCAGACAGGCATCGCATGCCGTGCATGATGGCAGGAAATTGTCACAATGATGGGTGACAGAGAGGAGGGGGGGTCGCTTGCAAGAGCGAGAGTCATAGAGAGACGAGAGAGAGAGAGAGAGAGAGAAGAGAGAGAGAGAGAGAGAGAGAGAGAGAGAGAGAGAGAGAGAGAGAACAAAAGAAGAAAGTGTATTTTGCTGGGGTAAAGAGCGAAAGACCGAAAGAAGAGAGGAGGGGTGGAGAGAGAAAGAGGGAAAAGAAGGATAGAGGGGCCTATACCTCCGTGGTTGGGGGAGTATGTGGGGGAGTTGAAAGGAGACAGAGAAGAGGAGTGCAGAAACTAGATAGAAAGAGAAAGATAGTGCATGGGGGAGCAGGTGCTTCCATCTCCAAAGCTTCACGTTTCTATGTGTGTGTCCGTGTCCATTTCAATGAATTTTTAAGAGGAGGGGGGTTACAGGGGCACCTGGAAATTCCAACAGCAAGTCACGTAACAAAATCGATAGATGAGTTACTGTGAACATGATCCACGGCAGCACCAGGCCAGAGGACGTATACCAGGCAGGCATATGGGCCGGCCGTTCTCTGCATGGGCCAAATGTTACATTCATTTAAATGTGGCACTATTAACGGCTTGAATTTCAAGTATTTGTATTGTAAATGTGGCGGTGTTAAGGACTTGCATATCAAGTATTTATACTGTTTTTGTCTAAGCACCCTGTCAACCTCCTTAGTAGTAATTTAACTCTCATATAGAAAGGACAGGCCCAAATTGACCAAAAATAGTGCTGCATCCAAGTGTAAATCAAGCACTCTGATGTTATGCTTAAAGCTTGGAATATATTGAATATATTGTATAATGTTCAGCAACTACAGACAATCATGATCTCAATTCTTTTGTAGGACAATCATCAATGTTTACTTTTAAGCACCATACAGATGTTTTGCAAGAGTATAAGGTTTCATAGTAGATTTGTATTTTCCAGGGTTTGTTATTTTTGATAGGTGATGAGTACTTGAACTGTGCATGATGTAACCATGCATGTTTTCTGCTGTAATCAGGGGACTGTTTAAATTAGAACAGCTGTGCTGATTAAGAGCAGGTGTGAATAATAGACCAGCATTATATAAGCCTCCAGGGTCACAGTGAAGTACAGGTATATAGAAGTGGGGAAGACA
>CM076976.1:22402227-22460075 GCA_039105355.1 Benthosema pterotum
TTCACTTCAAGGACTCCCAAAATCATCTGATATCATGGCCGCTGAACCCCACCTGAATATGTCGTTCTGAGGTAGAACCCGACCGTTTATGGAGCTCCAAAGTTCGTGAAAAACTTCTAAAGTTCAAAATGTATTTTCTTTTTCAACTTCACAATAGAATACAACATCGAAAACCATTTAAATAAGAGTGTGCACGTGACTTCATCAATTCATTTTTGTGAAATAATTCCACGCCTTGCTTTTCTTTCTTTCTTTCTTTTCGTGTTCCTATGACAAAATGAATATGAAACATTAAAACCAATATAGGCTATGTATAATATGAATAAGACTGGTGCTGGCTATTTGGCTATGATGGCTTTTCGGTGTCGTGGCATGCTATGAGCTTGTAGGTCTGCTATTTTTCAATAGCTAAAGTACAACATTAAGAACACTAAAAGGCGTTTCCGACCAAAGTGGGCTAATGGACCCATGGCAAGTGCATTGACGGCATTGAAGGCATTGAAGGCGTTGAAGGCATCAGAGGCTTATTTTGCCTGCTGTCCTTAATTGCCTGGAGTGGCATTATTTGCATCCCCTCAAAAAGACTGTGAATATAGAAATTTAGAAAAATAGATTTGTTCCAGTACTCTCTTCTACGCTGTAATGGCAAAATAGACACAAAAACAGATAATAGAATTCAGGTAATAGAATTCAATGAGCCTGTTTGATGTGCTCGTCCTAACACTTATGAAATATTCTTTCTGGAGAAAAAACATGCTCTGTCACTGAGTTTGTCATAATTGCACCCTCTGACAGCCATGGCGGCGTAACAGCAGTTCAGAGCCTCAGAGAAAAAGACATCGTTAGCCATAAACTGTTTCAAAGATCCATCAGATACCAAAGTAAGTAAACATGCCCAGATAAGTTCGGATACATAACTTTGGGGATTATTTTAATACCAATTGGTATTGCATCTTATATTGTTTTGATATTAGGTGATAGTCACCTTTACACCGAGGTATGGCTTGTAGATATCCGACATTCCTTGAACTGAGTAACACTGTGTGCGTTGCAACCTCACTATGCCAAAATGGCAAGTTCAACCATTGCTTTGTGGCAGATTCTGAAGATATGGAGTTAGCATAAACAAAGACAAGAAAGTAGTTAACCCATGCTTATGTGCCTGACACACACCTGTGAGTGAGAGGCCTGTGACTGTCACACACCTGCCAGTGTACACATAACACAGCTGCCAAGGTAGGTATTTTTTGAGATTCAACCACTTGTCACAATTGTCACCTTCTTTGACACCAGCACTTGAAGTTTAAAACAAAAGTGAATGACCACAAAACAACATTCAGTTTGCCGCCTTTTGGGGTGGTGCAACCCACATGTTTAGAAGTGTTTCTCAATTCCAGGAATGTCTGATTTCTACACACCATAGCTTGTTTTATAGGTGACTAATCAACCAAAATCAACTCAAAACAATATAAGATAGAATACAAATTGGAATGGTGGAGAAAGTAATTCTCAAAATTAGTTTTCACAACTTATGTGGGCCAATTTGGTGTAACGTGGTTCTTATTCACTGTTGAGTATAAACCCTACATGCAGTCGCATCTATAGAGTGGGGCATTGGGGGGGTAGATTGTACTTTGTGCCCCTCCAATTCAGATTAGTAGTATCCTACTATTATTTTGTTTCACAAATGTCCGAAATTAGTTTTAGTCCGATGGGGTGAAAACACTGGGAGGGAAATCTGGAGCTCTCTTGTGGAATTGTTGCCCCTGCTATGCAACAGTTCTACCCAACTAGCCGACTACGCATAAGCGATTGTAGATCTGATATTTTAAAAAAATGTGAAAACGATCAGCAAATCTAAGGATTTGCTAGATGCTAGATTCTAGTTTCTCTGAAAAATCTATGTACCTGTGTCAGGAACCAAGGACCACCAGAATTATCTATCCATCTGAAAACATGTTGTTGTAGGGACCCCCTAGAAGCAACGATTTGAGTTAAAAATATTTGCTTCCGAAAGAATATATTCTTTCGGAAGCAAATATTTTTCACAGCGCTCCACTTGCTACACAAAGGGTTAATAGGGGAGTATTTTGTTATTATACATACTGACTTGTGCCTAGATGCAGCACTGCCTGTATCTCCAAAACTGTTGGAAATGAGGGGAAAAATAACCTGCGTTTCTGATTGATCCAATGTTGCTATTCAGCCACAACAAGTCAATACTTTAACTCTGGTTAAATATTTATAAAGCCGACAGACACGCCTTTCACTTTGATTAAAAAAAGATTCTCAGAAGCTTACAGTGCACTGTATATTGGCTTTCTGCTGTACTGTATGATGAAATACAGCATGACCTAAAAAACATTCTAAACAGAGGCCCGGACCACCATTCCAGTTGACATGTACAGTATTATAAAATGCAGGTTTTTTTTTTGTCCAAAATGAAAGCTTTTCCCGCGAAGAAAAGTTACTTAAAGTATATGGAGATACATGTTCTCAATAATACACATTAATTTCCAGCCAGGAACAGGTGTAGTATAGCATAGGAAGCGACCAGTGTTATAGAACAGGGATTTTCAACAGGTGGTCTTCTAGACCCTTGCGGGTAATAAATAGTGAGCCATGGTATGAAAAAGTTTGACAAAACCACTGTTGTAGAAAAAAAAAAGAAAATAAACGAAGCAGCTGTCAGTGTGATGTGTTGACACGACGCCGTGTGTCAGCGGCTAATGGACGCCGCTGCTGCTCTCTGTGTTCAACGTGAAATGTCTGCTCAGAATGGAGTGAATAAAAAGCCGTGGCATTCTGCAGGCATTCTGCTGCAGAGACTTCCTCCATTCCTCCAGGCTTTTGAGCCGCAGCTCGCCGGCCCGCCTGCCGACCCGCCTGCCCGCCCGTTGCCTCCCTCCCTCATCTATTTGATTAATGGCATCTCCTGGGCTGTAGCTGCTGTAATAATGTCAAATGAGGTCCGGGGTGGGCTGAGGGGCTCTTTGTAGACTCAGAGCGGCTCTGATAAAGAAGGTGGAAGGAAGTCTCAGGTGGCGTTCTCCGTCTCTGCTCTCTGTCCTTATGGCTGTGTGCGGAAGGGAAAAAAATGAATGACCTTTTTTGTACAGATACTGAAGCCGGTTGAGCGGTGGTGTAAAGCAATTAAACACATTTAATTAAAGGGGAATTCCACCCATTTTCAACATTTTAATATGTCCTTAATATACCTTAGATATGTTGTGTGGACATGATAAAAAAAAGTTCCCCCAATTCTGTATTTCCTAAAAATGGAGGTCTGAAAAAATCATTAACATGGAGAAATACATCTGATGACATCATCAAGATGGATTTCACCATGTTAATGGTTTTTCTTTCAGACCCTTTTTTCCTGAGAGGGTACAAATGGACCCTAGCGGGTCCATTTGGTTCACATTTGTATCCTCTCAGGAAAATTTTGAAAATGGGTGGAATTCCCCTTTAAGTACTGTACTTAGATACAATGATGAGATATTGTTTGCAAATGTTGTCCAACACATTTCCTACACATTTCCATTGAGCACAAATGCAACGAAATAAACCCTAACGGGTTAATTTGGTTCCATTTGTACGCTCTTGGAAAAAAGAAGCGCCTAAAGAAATCCATTAACACGGTGATGATGTCATCAAGATGTTTCACCGTGTTTTCTTCAGACCTCCATTTCTTAGAAACACAGAATGGGGGAAATGATAATGATCATGTCCAGCCAACACCTCTAGGGTATACATATTAGAATGTTGAATGTAGAATGTATACACATTAGAATGTTGAAAATGGGTGGACCTCCCCTTTAATAACTCCTGATCTAAATCAAACGCAATGAAAGTCTAATCAAAGCATTTTTTACGGCCCATATAGCGGCATCACCGTTATCATTCCTGCAATGTGGATGTTCCCCATCGTTGGTTCTTTGTTTTGGCTGCTCTTAGCCGCATCTGCTATGAAGCGCAGTGATGTCACCAGGATGTTCGCCAGGAACTCTTTCCAGATGGAAACGATCGTGGTGCATCGATGTAATGGTTCTCAACAGTGCTGGCAGCTCAAAGTGTTAATATTCAATCTGGATAATTTGGGTGGTTGAACTAGACATCCCACGTTCAGTCATTTTGTAAGGCTGTCATGTATAAAAGCACAGAGGACAACTGTTTGCCAAAACCCTGAGAACTCCCAAAGCCTTGTTTTCACATGATGAGTGTTTTTGCTTCCATAATACGACTTATTTTCAACCCTGCGAGTAATTTAATATTCAACTCGGGCCAAAGCAGTGAGAGCAGATTGCAATGAATATGGTTAATTAACATCACAGGCATAAACTACAGAAGATTCTGTATAATGTGTTGCGATTATGTTCATTATGTACTTTATATGAAAGACATAATCAGGACCCGGCTCTCAGGGAAGTCGTGGAGGCCCTGAATGGACTCTCATATTAGGATGAATTCATCTGCTGGCTGGGCAGTAATATAGTCTTTCATCTGCCAAGAGCAACGTGATGATGCATTATAGATGCAGGCAATCTTCTGTGTTTGATCTTCTGCTGAATTCACCAAAATATTATGATCAGAGGGACAGGTTTTTTTTCCCTTTCTTTCATTTATTTTCTTTTTCTTTTAGTTGAGCATGGGTTGCTCATTAAACCTTAACTCAGTACTACTATGTGGCCCATTAGATCCCCCATATCAACGATAAAGACGGTGCTTGCAAACAAGCTACAAACAACATGAAACAGAAACTTTTCGCCGGGAAAGGGCGAAATCAACTTGCGACCGCGGCTGACAGTTTCAGGAGGAATCTTATAAAGGGCGGACATTTCTCCCAGAAGACTTGAGGGGAGATTTCGCCCTTCTGCATGATGCATTGTGAACACATTAGACACCTAACCGCATACAAGTATAAATGCTTATCATAGTACCTAGCGTATTACTACCTATTAGTACAATAAGTAACTCATGTTTTCCGGGTCGCTGTGCTACAAGTGGTGACAGATTGCACCACGGCCAGGAAATATGTCCCCCCTCCCAACAATTAGGGAGACAAACTTTTCTACTATTCTGCGTGGTGCGTTGCTTTTCGCAGACACCTTTCAATTCTGTGAAAAAAAATCTGCGATCGTGGTCCGTGGAATCGCGGGAAGCTCCGGGGCCTAATAACCTATTAGCCTAGTAACTGAGTCGCGACTTTTAGTGTATATAATTTAGTGCGTGGCATTCGGAAATATACGTTCAAATTGGCTAAGAGGTTGAAGTATAAAACGTTCAGGAGGTTTGAGAAAAAAACAGGTGGATCTTGTCATTATTGGTGCTCCTTTGACTCTGGCTGGCGCTTTCTACACGCTGGCTGGACACAAAATCTAATTAAAATGTAATGTACGCACCCAGTGCTGCTCATTCCCCCTCCAGCCTGTTAATCAGCCTCTCTGAATAGCTGCGAGCTTTAGACAAGTTTCATAAACCCACACCGAGTTTTACTGTGGTTCCACCTGCTCTGGCTAATTGGCTCTATATTCTACTGCAGCTCCTCCTCATGCACTGCAGACTTTACTCAGGCAATTACAAGAGGGCAAGGCAGAGATAACCATGCATAGCTGACAGACTGAAATGGATAGAAGTAATTTTAGCACATCGATAGGTCTTTGGTAACATTTGTGCCACGTGTTCCATAGTTAGTATCTTGAAGATGTGTTCATGATATTAGAATCCATTTCTTGGCATTTACACCTGGCCTGGTGTTTTTTCTTTAATACCCTGTAGTTTCAGAACTCAGGTGACTTAAAGGTAACCAAGGCAACTTTCGTGTGTACGAACACTGTTTGTAAACAGAATTGTTTCAAAACCAAATGCAACTCCACCTCGCCTCCACTCTATTGGCTCATTATGAATCTGCTGGAGGCTGCTGTGCTGTGATTGGCTTAGCACCGCCTTTCCTGAGCCCGACAAACGTTTTGTTTTCATGAATTGTTGACCACAACAAAGTTCTGCACCGTCTTATAGTAAAGTGATCTCTGACCGATAATTGTCACTCACAATAGAAAAAAGGTTGTGACATATGCTGCAGTCGCAAAATGATTTCGCTGTCTCTCACCGAGGGGGAAAATCAGTTTGCGACAGTGGCAGACGGTCGCGGCTGATAGCATATCAGTCATACGCTATGATAGCGTATGACTGATAGCGTTGCTATCTAATAGAAGAGATGGATTTAGGGCAGCCCCACGTGCATATACCAAATCCGTTTAATATAGTCATTATGTGTATTACCGTATGTTAAAGAGAATGAAACGGCTCTTCCATTACCATAGGTATTACTTTACCATTCCCTGTCTGTCTGTGACAGGGAAAAACACTCCTAAGGTTACAAATCACTTGCATTCAACTGGGAGCTGGCTGAACGGCAGAACAATCAGTGAGAGTTGACAGATGTCAAAGGGCATTATGGGAACTGATGTTCTGGAGCTCTGGAATGAATTTAGGATCTAGACATCACATGCATAATTATATAATACATAGAGTATATACCTGTAAATGCCCGTTTTGTTACTCTCAGATTCTGCAAAGGTGAACATTATGATATGTCCTATACTGTACTGTGCAGCCTCTTTATGGTTTGCAATATATAGGCTAGCATCTGTTGCTTGAGATGCTCAAAATAGTACTTTAACCGTTTTTTTTACACCGAACATGAGGATTACGGTCATGTTCTTATGCAGATAATTGGTTGTGGTGATAACTGGGGTCTTGGCCTGTTGAACTGACATCTACAGTAAATGTCAAAAAACCAAAAGGTCTGTAGATTTTCTGTAGTCTCCCAGCAGCTGTCTGTGACCGCATTCTCTAGACACACCAATTATTATTGCTTCACGTCATGGATGGCCAATTATTGGCACACGCACGCACGCACGCACGCGCGCACGCACACACACACACACACACACACACACACACACGGTTTCAAGATAATGTCACCATGCAGAATAGGACTGTCCAATGAACACTCAGACACTGTATGTGTCTCAGTAATTAATTATATTGTACTTAAACTCAAAACAAAACGCACACACACACACACACACACACACACACACACACACACACACACACACACACACACACACACACACACACACACACCACACACACACACACACACACACAATGTAGGCATTTAGCAGACACTTTTAATACAGAGCGATTTACGTTACGCAAGACCAAAACATGGTATTATCACATGTAAGCTATAAGTCCCTAACAATATGATTAAATTATGCATAATTGCGTACAGACTATATCGTGCTGGATTTTGTCTGTAAGGTCGTAGGGCAAGTGCTATGGGCCAAGATGTCTTTAAAGGTATATTCAGTGATTTTTTTCCTCCCTTCCACTATAGAGTGTGCTGACCATATAAGGAGTTCCTCCCTATCCCCAGTGAGGCCCATAAAACCCTATAGTTTTTCAGTTTGGAAAAGCCTTTATGTCCAGTCAGGATGAAAAGGAGGGGCCTTCAAGTGGAGAGTTAGTTTATGGGATGGGCGTTGTCAAAGAGGCAGTCTTCGGTGATTGGTTCATACCAATCACTCAGAATATTGGGAAAGCAGATGATGTCATGTGGCTAATGTACCATAGCTCGGTTGCTAACCAAACAGACACAGCCAACGAGTCTTACCAGCATGTGAACAGCAGTGAAATACATCAAATGATGATATTCATAAAACCTGGCGAGTCTTTAAATAAACTATTATCATAGGTTGATTTAATAGCCAGATTGTAATGGCCACGATTCACCGCAGTGGGGGCTGCCATGTTTGTTGTTTGACGCTGCTTTGAGTGACATGGCTGATGGCCAATCAGCTGTGCCTGGTCAGATTTGTCGTGATAGCCTAGAGAGGCGCAAAAGGTTTGATCTCAGGCGTGAAACTGCAATATTTGGTGAATAGATGTTGTGTATTCATTAGGGTGCCACACTGTAGTCATAACGGCAACGAGCAGCGATCGCCTTCTGCTAGCAGAGGGACCCAAATAAGAGACAGACCAACCCGGAACTGGTCCAGTGTGTCACCAACTAACTTGCCCGACAGGAAACATGGACCGAAATATGAAATATTACTTTTAGATACCTAACAAAATATGAAAAAGTGCTGGCACTTTTGTTAGTTAAAAACACCATTGCACCATGGACAAAGCCAACTCGGGTCGTGCCAAATCATGACAACAAAGACAATATTATCATGCATCTAATTTGCATGAAGTAGAAAACGGCAGGATACAACACGTTTTGTTTGTTTTTCTTCTTATAAATTATTTGATTGTCCAAAAAGATTGCGTGTCATCACGATTTGTCACGACCCGAGTTGGCTTTATCCGCAGCGTAATTGTCTTGAATTAATCATTTTCAAAAAGACTGTGAAAAAAATGAATGGGGAATCCGTTTCTGGAACAGAGGCGACGTCACGAGGGGGCGGGACTGCGGAGCTCTATAACGGCTGATGTCTGCTTGTCTTTGCTGATTATCTGGTGTGATGCACCAGCTGTGGTACGATCCTCACCTGCAGTTCAGCGGGATTTACAGCAATGATGCAAATAGAGTGTTAAACACAACCCAGCGATGTACCGTATCATGATGGTTTAGGACTTTTGGGGTTATTTTATTGACACAATGAATACGCCCATTTAAGGCTGTATACCGAAGCTCGGGATTCGAACCCCTCACTCGCTAAGGCCGTCAAGCGAACGAATATTAATGATCCCGAACCCTTCGTATTCATTTATAACTATTCTTCCCATCTAGTAGAAGATCTGTGACATTGAGGGTTCAGAAACTCGCTGTGAAACGCGGACCAACGCTTCGTCTATAGCCAGCACGTCATGTAAGCAATTAAAACATCGTGTTGCCCGTGTCGGATCGGTACATGATACATCAGCTCCAATCTCCAGGGAAAGGAGACAGAATGGAGAGTGGTGCCTGCGCTCTCATGATTGATGTATTCACTGATGTCAATCACATTGACACTACAGGGAGTAGAAAGCTCCTCTAACGTTGACAACATCCACAATTTTAATAGTTAGTAGAGAGAGAGAGAGGGGGCGGGGGTGCAGACAGCATGCCTTTTTTTTACAACTTAATTAGAAGCAAACGTTCGCGAAGCTCGCTCGGAAAATTCCTGACGAAGCTCGAACCCCAAAATCAGGGCTACTACACAGCACTGCGCCCATTATTGTTAAAGCTCAGGGGCCCATGGGCCTGGGCTCCAACAGGCCCCGTTGGATAATCCTCCCCTGACTGCCGCAAGTGCTCCTAGGTGCGTTTTCAGACACTCTTCTCATCACCTGTTCCCGACAAACGGCACTCTGCTTCTCTTTTGTTATTCAGATGCATGGCACTTGTCTTGTTAAGTGTCTCTGGATAAAAGCGTCCCGATAAAATGCCCTGATTGTTAAATTGTAAGAAGAAGATATATTCATCCATTGAAGACCCTCTTGCTCTCTAGCCAGCAGAGAGTGAGCAGCAGTTTGCACACCCCTCCTCCCTCCTTAATGTGTGTGTGGATCAAACACACGTTGTGCATGTCCTGGGGGGTCTTTGAAGCGCCGGCTTAATGGATCATGGTTTATATAATGTATATATTATGCATGTGCATGTTCCCCCCCTACCGCCGCCACGGTGGTGCACCAGGAACCAGCAGTCACACCCCAGAGCCTGCAGCAAGAGACTGAGGATGTGCTTCATTTATATACCTTAATTTACACATTGTTGCTTTCCTGCATGTTACCAAAAATAAGTATTATTTATGCAGGAAGTAAATGAATAAATAGCCATCAACAATTAGCTCTGTTCCAGATAAGCTCCACTGCTTCTATGATTCCTCTAGCTCTGGTTACCTACTCACCCAAAACAAACATGGCTTGTGTTATATATATAAAAAACGACTTTCCTTAGTGGAAACACTACACCACACGTATAAAATGGACTTTGTGATTGTCCTTCTCTAGAAAAATAACAACACATTTGCACCCTCAACCGATATTGCCAAGAGAAATACTGTTCATTATATGTCCACTCCAGAACAGAGGCCGATCGGAGGTCCATCCCAGGGATTACGTTGTCTTTCACAGCACTCCACTGCAAGGCAGAATCATAGCAGTGGAGCTAATAGCTAATCAACAGTTTAGTTCTCGATCAGAGCAAATGTACACTTCCAAAATGCACAGCAAGTGTATTCTGGGAATGTACAGCCTATGCTATTTTGCTCCTCGCTCTGGTCCTTAGCTCCACTGCTTCTATGCTTCTGTGCATATGCCATTGGCCTGTTGCATGGAGGACTGTTTTTTCCCAAATCACGGAATGCACCTTTAAACTAGATCAGCACTCGATAGAGTTCGCACTTGCTCGCTGCGCACAAGTAGGCCATGGCCTACTCGTGCGTGAGCAGAGCGAGCTAATACTCATGACTTCAGCTATAAAGGCCTTTTACTTACGTCACAATTGCCATCACCTAAACCCGCCAATCGGAGTACCATAAGGGATAACCGACCGCGATTGCTTAACTTGCGCCCGCTCCGCTCATGCAAGTAACAAGTAGCAATTGACCTTAATTCTATTTCAAGTCCATCCATAGACCGTGCCTAGTGGTGCTGCTGTTGTTGTGGTTTTGTGCAGGATGTGTCAGTCAACTCAATTCCTTCTGGGCTTTTCTTACCAACGTTCTCTTAAAGTAGCGAAATAGAAATGACTCATTAAGCAAAATGTACCTTTCACACGTTTTGAAATGTATGAAATATTTTGAAAATGCAGGCAGGCAGGCATACAGACAGGCTCAGAGTCAAGTTGGTAGGGAACCCACACTCCCTCTAATTGCAAGACACGGTTGATGAATGAGCCAATTAACACATCCAGAGTGGCTGCAATAAACTATAAGGGTCTTTGTGGCAAACGGAGCGTCTCTCTCTCTCTCTCTCTCTCTCTCTCTCTCTCTCTCTCTCTCTCTCTCTCTCTCTCTCTCTCTCTCTCTCTCTCTCTCTCTCTCTCTCATGTCAAACACCCCAGCCTGGTGCAGAGACCCGTAGCAAAGGCCTAAACAATGACATGACATGACGAGTGTAGTGCCGGCAGTGAGGGGAACCTGAGACCTGCATTGTATAGGGATAGGGACTCTCCCGTTGCCTCCATTGTGGAACAGTGGAATGTGCACGTGCTCATTGTATCTCAGTGGTATAGTTCCAGTGTTTGGAACCATGGCCCGTAGCCACCCGTTTTGCAGTGACTTCAAAGCGTATCACCACTCTCCCTCTATAGCAGGGGTTTTCTACCTTTTTGATACCAGGGCCCGCACCATTTATTCAGCATTTGAGCCACAGACCACCATCTGTTGACATTTTAGCCCCACATACCCCAAAACTAAAGATTTCTTCTTACTTTTGTCCACAATACCATGCTGGATTTGAGAAACAAAACAGACCAAACATACAGACCAAAATGACCATTAATCTTCTACATTCTCTAGTTGTGTAGACTTGGGATAATTAAGATTATGAATATTTTAACTCTTGAGAGTGAAAAAACGAAACCAAATGGACCCGCAAGGGTCCATTTGGTTTCGTTTTTACACTCTCAAGAGTTACATCTGGTTGACAATTTCCGACATTTAGCCTGGGGACCACCTGGAACCTTCTCATGTTGAAAACCTCTGCTCTGTAGCACACATATAGAAGGAGAGTGGTGATACGTGAGTGTGTGCGCGTGTGTGGCAGGGGCGCTGTTGGGAAGTTTGGTCAGGTTTAGCCCAAGGGAATGGGGGAGGATTAATGAATTATGCAAGGAACACTTTGACTGTTTTTTTTATCGGTGTCCTTCAAAATACAATCTAGTTATCTGCTCCTAGTGTGCCACGGTGTCATCGTAAATTAGTTTCATACGGCATTCTGAAGAAAACCTCAGAGACTTGACATGCAGTAAGTGGGCGGTGTTGTGATCAAAATGAGAAGATAATAATGGGGCGGAAAATAATGAAATCAAGCAGAGAATGAGTCAGCTGTGGCAGAAACACAATACAGTATTTTGATATAGATGGACGATGGCAGTGCATTGGTGTTAAAGTCTCACTGAAATGAAAAATATGTTTTTCACACTTTTAATCATTATATTGACGGGACATTTTGGGACATTTTCCACTTTTTCACTGTGTATTTTATATCAAAAGTCCCCCAAAAAACAAATTTTAATTATTTCCTGCAAGAAAAACGCGCTGTGTGATGTCTACAATAAAATGCAATAAAAACCTATAGAAATTAAGCTGGCCGTTTAGGTCCCATTCCTGCATGGTCCTCTAAAAAAACGCAAAAAAAACGCTTTTATCATACACATCGATTACAAAATAGTATTTTTGTGGCTAATACGAGCCTTGAGGTATTCGGATTGGTTGGTTTAGGTGATGACGTAATTAAGATATCTTTATTATCAAGAGTATTATCTCGGGGTACTTGCGCTCTGGTCACTCGCTTGCTCTGCTCACACAGAAGTAGGCCATGGCCTACCTGTGCGCAATACACAAGTTGGCACTCTACTGAGAGCAGATCTAATTGTCTAATTGGCCAGGGATCCTGTTAAGTGACAAAACAAACATTCATTTCTCTTCATTGTCAATGGCGTTTTTTAAAACTAACATTATAAAATATATATAATACATACATAATACATATAAAATCCTTGTATAGGAGGGGCTAGGACCCCTCAAAAAGAATTAAAGGGGAATTCCACCCATTTTCAACATTTTCAACATTTTCCTGAGAGTGTAAAAATGGAAATGGACCCGCTAGGCGGGTCCATTTGGTTCACATTTGTACAAAAAGGTCCTAAAAAATCATTAACATGGTGAAATACAACATAATTGATGATGTCGTCAAGCTTGATGATTTTTTTCAGACCTCCATTTCTAGGAAACACAGAATGGGGGGGGACTTTTTATCATGTCCACACAACATCTCTAAAGTATATTAAGGACATAGTAAAATGTTGAAAATATCTATTAAAACAAGCAAAACGTGAGTACTTCTTATCCCCCGCTATAGCACTACTACCGCGATGCCACTATAGCACTATGACGTCACCCATTTCCACATTTGGGTCAACGCTCATTTCCAGCACGTATATCATGCTTCTCCGGTATCCGTAGAGTCAATTAACGTTAAAAATAATAAAAAATGGAAGAAGACGACCAATACCCAAGCCACGGCGACGTGAGGGGGAGCGCCTGCGAGCACATCGAGGACGGGGCGCATTCCGAGTGCGTCCAACTGGGCGTGCATCTGGGCGGCACCACGTGTCTGGACTGCGAGGACGCCTGCTGGAGAAGGCCACGGTGTGGATGTGCCTGCAGTGCGGACACCGGGGCTGCGGCCCCGGCTCTAACAGCCAGCAGGAGCACGCGCTCCGGCACCACGAGCGTCCCGGCATGGCCGGCCTGCACTGCCTGGTGCTCAGCCTGGACGACTGGACCGTGCTCTGGTGCTACCTCTGCGAGGAGTTCGTCCGGTACCCGCCCGGCGGACGCGTGGCCCAGCTGGTGGCCGCCGTCCGGGACAAGATGGCCGCCTGGGACGCCGAGGCCGAGAAGCTGTACCTCATCCGGGAGAGCGAGCACACCGAGCCGGCGCCGTTCCGCAGCAGCGCCGGCCACTACGGCGAGCGGCGCTCCAAGTTGCCGAGGTATTCGGTGCCGTGATTTGTTCGGAGCGGTGGCGACCCCACCCCGTCCCCCTGGGTCCTATCGGTCCGTCCGAGCACGAAAATAGCACTTAATGGGTTTGTTTTTCCCATTAACTTGTAGCCTAACACGCACGCACACACAATCTGTTTCAATTCAATTAAATTCAAAGGAACTGTACTGGTGTGAGAAAACAAACTTTTCTAAAGCAAATGTCACAAATACAATACAATACAATAAATAAAGAGAATGGGGCAAAATATGTCCAGTTGGAAGGGGTGTGGAGTTGTGTAAACAGTTTTGCCACATTGCATTGCTTTACATGTTATAATGGGGCATAGACTTTTTTTTTTTTTTTTTCTATTTTTAAACAAACGGCATCAATTGTTATGTTATGGTAATTTCCTCAAGATTATGCAGAAAAACAGAAGGAGAAAATCAGATAAACCTAGAACCCATTTTGTCCTGTCTAGATTTCTTACACTAGATTCTAGTTTCTGACGCTAGATTCAACTTGTAGGCGCTAGATTCTAGTTCCAGATGCTACATTCTAGTCTAGATTAGATTAGACGTTAGATTCTAGTTTCCGACACTACATTCTAAATTTTTGACACTAGATTCTAGTTCTTGACGCCAGATCCTAATTTCTGACACTAGTCTATTTTTTTTTTTCCTGAAAATAATTATTACCGATATTTACCTATGGACCCCCATCTGAAAACATGTCCTAGGGATCCCCTAGAAGCAAAGATTTGAGTTAAAAATGTTTCTGAAATAATGTATTCAAAGATTTAAAAATATCAGATCTACAAGCTCATAGCGCGCCACTCAGACTATGAGCTTGTAGATCTGATATTTTTCAATAGCTAAAGTATAACGTAATGCTTAGACACCAAAACGCATTCAGTA
This sequence comes from Benthosema pterotum, assembly GCA_039105355.1. Lineage (NCBI taxonomy): Eukaryota > Metazoa > Chordata > Actinopteri > Myctophiformes > Myctophidae > Benthosema > Benthosema pterotum. The sequence goes on from CM076976.1 coordinate 22,416,855, forward strand.
CAGAAAGGGTTAACTTAAATGTTGTTACTTAAACAGGGGTATATTCTATAATCTAAAATATTTAATAAAAGTCTTCACAATATCAAGTACAGTGATACGTGAGGACTAGCGGGACTCTTTAATATTTTATCATGAATTCATCAAAAAACTAAAAAAACTAAAAAATAAAAATAAAGAAAAAAACGGTACCAACAACACATTCGCCACTTGGTCCTGATTGGAGGAAGTCCACCCTCTCATCCTGATTGGACGAAAGGCTTTGCCTCCCAAAACCCAAACTGATGATCGCCTACCATTGCTCCACCCACTTTTCGATCATTGCCTGTTGGCCTGCTAATACCAAATTCTCCAGAACCTGGTGGGTCACGTAGACACGTAATGCTGGAAACTTTGTCCGTCTATTGCCCGCTGTTAAAATGTACTGTTAAGGAGGAATAACATGAAATTCATCTTTTTATTTGTGTTTAGGTGTTCCCATGTGTGTGTTTTATATCCCCACATGTGACCATACAATATTTGAACAATCAGGCTTTCTTCTTTTTAAAATATTTGTCTTTGGCTTCTGTGTCTTAATATGATAGTTACAGTGAACATTCAGCAAAGGTGCACAATGTGCAAGTTGGCACTACTGAGTGCAGATCTGGTTTTATCTAGCATCACTATTATATTGATTCGATGGAAACAATCCTGGTTTTATCTAGCATCACTATTATAATGGCTCATTAAATAATGTGCATATCAGTGCTCCCACCACCTGAGGACATTGTGGTACTGCAGCTAAACTGTCCAAGATTGGTTATATAAGCTTGAGGGACATTAAGTATCAAAACATTTTGAGTGTTATTGAATGTTATGAATGTTATTTGTGCTGTAAGGCTGTATCCGGCCATCCGGATACAACAATCAAAGACTCATTATGTCAGTTATACTTGCACACCGCCAGCGAATATCCCTTTGCGTAGAACTAGTTTTTGGACTAGGGTCAATTATACCTGGATTTTGGATCTGGGAAAAACGCACCGGTGTGCAGAATTAAAGTACACGGTTGCTTCAGAGCTACGGTACATACATCTCTCAACTTCACTGTGGGTGACTGTGGCTCAATACGTAGAGAAGGTGTTGGCCAGCAGTTCGAATCCTGGCTCCTCCTGCTGCCTACACATCAAAATGTCAGGTGTCCTTGGGGAAGACGCTTCCACAATCGGTGTATGAACGGGCGAATGCAAAGCACCTTGGATAAAGGCATTATGTCAAGGCACTATTTGCACACGTGAGATTTTTCTTCCCTCTCATGAAGTGACGACTCTGGACCTTCGTTTTCCGCACTGAAATGTGCAGAGTAGATAATTTCTTGAACTTTTTCCCGGCCATTAAGATCTCTCTCTCTCTCTTCTTTTCCACAGAGGGATTCCAGGGAAGAAGTGCGGAACCATCATCCTGTCTGCAGAGGAGTTGGGCAACTGCAGAGTAAGTACATATCGTATGCATGCGTAACTCTGCGCTAATCCGCCGTGACAGATGTGCATTGTCATGCATGCCGCACGATGCCACTTATTCTCCCTCAGTCAGCAGAACGTGCCGCAGTTCATCTGAGTCACTATACCCGGGGTTTAACTGGTGCGTCTCGCAGGCCCGGATGTAACAAATGGTATGAGGGTGGCTTCATCGATGAAGTCGCACCCATACTGTTTTCGGTTACAGGACTTGAAGTTGCAACAGACACGCAGCATGCATAAAGCTAAAGGTCTGACTCAGAGAGTTTTCTGTTTTCAATGATGAAATGGTGTTGGTTCATTGGTGCCACAATTGTAGTTAGTTAGTAGCAGTACTAGTGTTTCAAATCATTTTAATTATAAGCACTTTAATGTGAAATAAATTGCATCCCCCCTCCCCTTCCCCGTTGTACCGCGTAGTAGAAGAAGGCCGCCGTCTCCAATAGACCAGCACCGAGCCTGACGAGAACATTAGTTTAGTGAATGCCCACCAAAACAACACACCGCACAAGTTGCCGAAAATTGTGATGAAAGAAACATGAGAAGCTGACCACGGCAATTCAGTTACAGCATAGAGGACTGGGAAATACGTATCTGTGAGTGAATCAGTGCAAGATCACAAACAGTGTGTGGGTGGTTGAAAGCAAGATGACAACACGTAAAGGTAACGGCAGCTGAAATCAAATAACTAATGTTTATACCAGTGGTTTTCATGTCAAGGACCCTAAATTGACACTAATTATCCTGAAGAAAAAAACTTTTGAAAATATATTCATTTGCCAGGCCCCCCATAAAAGAAAGTGAGAAGATTTTTACAGCTCTGTATTAAGCAATGATTCTCAGCCTGGAGGTCAATCATTTCAAGGACTTCAATTTAATGGCATTTTTTTAAATCTCTGGGACCCCCAATTTATTTTGCAAATCAATCAATCAATTAAAATTGTTAATCTAATTAAAATGGAACCAATTTGTTAATCATATCAGAACCCATGGACAAATAGCTAAGATTTTTTTGTTGTTGTTGTCAATGTGTAGGCCTACAGCCAAGATTTTATTGAAGGAGATTTTTTAGGAGAATAAGTGGTACTCTATTGCCACTTTTACAAAATAATAAAACATGTCTTTCATCATATATTTATCTATTTTTTATTTTATTTTTCCTTTTCCTCCGAGCATCTCAGAGTTAAATACATTTTCAGGATCGTCTTAGTCACTTGTTTTGCGACCGCTCTGACTGGCGTGACCTCTGCCATCTCTGTGGGCTTAATGTTTGCCGTGTCGCTTCATGGTGTGAAGAAACAGAAGCAGAAATGCCTCATTAAAGAATACAATGAGACAGACAGAACAATACAATGTGCCAGAGAGCCGTGTAATGTGTTCTGTATTCTCTTAGGGATGATCCCTATTTAATAAGTCCTTCAAGGCAGGACGTGCAGTTGCTTTAGAGCTCTCAACCACTTTACCTGCACCCCTGACGTAAAAGTCAGGGGTTTTCAATCTTTTTCATCCCAGGGCCCACCGTTTATTCAGAATTTGAGCGACGGACCACCATTTGAGGACACTTTGGCCCCACAGACCCCATGACTAAAGATTTCTTTTGCTTCTCTCCATAACCATTAATCTTCTAATTGCGTAGATTTGGACAAATTCACATGAATAATATTTTAACTCTTGAGAGTGTAAAAATGAAACCATTTGGTTTCATTTTTACACATTTCTTACACATTTTTACACATGATTTTTTACACATTTTTACACATGATTTTAACTCTTAAGAGTGTATAAAAATGAAACCAAATGGACCCGCAAGGGTCCATTTGGTTTCATTTTTACGTTCTCAAGAGTTACATCTGTTTAACAAACTCAGCTAGGGACCACTTGGAACCCTCTCAAGGATCACTGGTTGAAAACCCATGGTTTACGTCATGAACACATCTTTAACGCTCTTTAAATGTGTATTTATAGTATGAACTAGAGCTGGTATAAACTAGAGGTGTGACTTTAACTGATTAATTGAGATTAACTAATGGCATAAACAATAACATTTTTAAAACAAACAAACTTTTTCACGAGTGGACGAGTTTCAGGCACACCAATCATGCACACAATGGGAGGAGAAGCCACTCAGAGCGCTTTGCTCTTAACTCAGTGGATGATGGGAAATTTTTATTTGAAGAACTCACTCTTATACCAAGCTCTTTTAGTCTACCGTCAGATATTCAATTAATTTTGATGAATCTGTTGTAATGCCCCAAATTAAATAGACAAATTCTTTAGTCCCAGTCTTCTATAATAAACACAAGAACATACAGTATTTGATCACTAGAAACACTTTTTAAACACAAACATGTTTACTTTTTAACATCAAAATTACACCTATAAGTGTTTAGGATTTAAACACTACACAGTAATATTTAGGTGTTAAACAAGTCACATGCTAGCGATTAGGGGAAAAAAAACAGTTCTACATTTCTGATGATTGGAAAATGTGTTGCAAAACTTCTTCATTGCTACTGATTTTGGAATACCTTGATGTGGAAAGGTTTGAGCACTGGATAATTTCAAGGTTCTTTATTTGTCATTCCAGTGTATGTCATTGTCAGGAGATATACAGGGATGAAATAACGTTTCCATTGTTCCCCAGTGCAATAGAACAATAGACAGTGTAATAAGAAAAAGGACAAATACAAATAATACAAGAAACAGTAAGTGACGTAGTGCAACCGACTAGAGCATTAAAGTGCAACTGTAACAGCATAAAGTGGGATGAAGGTGCTAAGCTACAAACAGGTATAATTATAAAGTGGAAAGTAGTGAAAGTTAAACAGACAGCTAGACAGTTACTAGACAGGACATATACATATATGGAAATGGATAATGGAAACATGAGTTGTTTTTCCAAGAAAACATCTTCTTTAGAAGGCGTTTGCAGAGCCAGCTCTAAAAGGGTTAAATAACAGGGGGATTCTGAGGAAAGCCTTCGCTGTCCCTGTCCTCCTCCTCCTCCTCCTCCTCGTGCATCGCTGTAATTACACCCCCCCTCACCCCACCCCAGAGTTTGGTTCCTGCTGGGACTGAATAATTAGCACACTTTCCTTCCTGCTCTTCATTCACGTTGTGCTCTTCTGTACAGCGAATTAAAGGGGAATTCCACCCAGTTTCAACATTTTTTTCTGAGAGCGTACAAATGAAACCAAATGAACCCTAACCCCCCCCACCCCCCAATTGCTTCTATACTTACTCTATACTACTATATTATCCTTTTGGTTGTGTCATCAGGGAATATGAAGGCAGATCATGATTGCTTCAATCCGACACGCATCCAGCTTTGCCAAAATATGGCACTGCAGCCAAGACTCAAGATCAAAACTCTTATGTCTGTTATGGCTGATAATAATTCCAAATAAATTATTCAACTGGCAGGATAAACATGGGCGTTAAACAGACTGTAATGTGCAAAAAATAACTGATGGAATGATTCAGGTCCAAACCAGCTCATGAAATTTAAAATATTTGCTATAGTTCAGTGCATGAAATATCACAATAAAATGTCCAATAAATATATACAGTATATGTAATAAATATGTGCAAATCAGTCTAATTAAACATGAATCACTTTACCAAAGTGTGAGTGCTTACAACCCATTGTATCGTCTCCCAGGCCACGCGGCCCTCCATGTTCCAATACAGTATTACAATGTCATATTCTCATACATTCAGGATGCGTTTAGAAGTGCACACAAATGGGAATGGTGATGCGGTGACGTCACAAAGTGCATTCAGAGTTGCCTAACGGCCAGTTAAAACCAAACAACACACCTTCCTCAAAAATCACTGAGCCAGAGCCATGAAAAAGCCTCTCTTATTGGGCTTTGTTGGAATACATTTTTTGTCTGCGGAAACACCGTGTGACCGCACTACAGCACTACCACACTACCACACTACCACACTAAGGTTGCTTATCGTTGAAAGGTAGGATAATTCTTAGAATTAGGGAGCGCTCTAGATAGCTGTGATACAATCACACTGATAGACCCCAGCACCAGGGTTTAGAAACAATTCAAGCACTTCTCCCAAAACCATGGTCAGGGTCAAGCAAAGTGGCATAAATAGATTTAGCCTGAAATTTCAGACTAATATCACTTTTTTTTTAGTGGAACAATGACGTGGAACCTTCATTTCCAAGGGGGGCAGGGGAGTTACAAACAGGTTCCAACAGACAAGCCAAAAAAGTCTAGTGGGATCTGATCGGTCACCCACAGCTCATGGGTGAGCTAAATGCAATTCAAAATGAGGAGACGTGACGTGCAGACCAATCTGTCCAGGCCATTTTATCCCCTTTAATTTCCCAGCAGCAGATTTCCCGCACAGAGAGACATGCACACATTCATACACATGCACGTGCACACACACACACACACACACACACACACACACACACACACACACACACACACACACACACACACACACACACACACACACACACACACACACACACACACACACCTTTCCCATATAGGTAGCGATAGAAGGAGCTTCTCTGGTGCTGTGGAGTGGACCATGTCTGATGAAATAGCTCAGCAGTATGATGGAGAGAGAGAGAGAGGGCAGGGGCCAGGTGACACAATGTCTGCTATCGCTTCATTGCTCTCTCATCTCATCTCGTCTCTCATCTCACACATTTTGGACCGACTACTCATTGAGGTGAAGGGGAGGGAGGAGAGCCAGCGGAATCATATTGCGACTGTGACCAATGTTTAACTCATTTACCGCCTCCGGTAGGCCTACATATAGGGCCCCCCTCGCCATTCACGCCGTAGGGCAAAACACAACGAATCGTAGAATTCATTCTTTAATCCATCTATTAATCCAAGCGCATCATCTGACGATTGTTCTGTTGTTGACTTTCATTTGGGACAGATTGTGCGCGTCCATGTTGTTGTTTTTTTTTTGCCCCCGCTCCCGTTCTATCCAATGCATTCAAATGGCATTTTCTCAGATTTGGCCCAGGAATGTCGTTTGCGCACGGGTAAAACAACTAGTGCTAAACGTCACTTTCTGATTGTGAGAGGACAGATTAATCAAGACTAGCCTCGACACCCAGGCTTTCATTTTCGTTCGCCTTACGCGAAAACGGAAAGCCTGGACTAACGCACGTTGGAAAGTGGCCTTCAAGTGGGAGTGAACCTTCCGGGGTGGGCGTCGCTCTAAATGATGTGACGTAGAACAGCAGTGGACGGGCGCGGGAGGGGCCGGGGATGACGACACGTTAGTGAGATCAAATCAGAGCGCAGCACTTCCGCCGTGTGGATCCCACGACACCCCCGCCCCCCAAGGCCAAAATCATTGAGGGCTAGACCAGGCTAAGCAAGACACCAGAAACACAATGACCTCATCACACATGGAGATCTAGCGCTTCAAAATAAGCCTTGACGGCAGATGGAGCTGATCTGATTTGCTCCCCCAGGCCTCTGCTGCTGTGCTACGTCACATCATTTGGTGCGACGCCCACCCCGAAAGGTTGACTCCTCCCACTTCTAGGCCACCATGGCTAACAAATTAGTCCAGGCTTTCCGGATTTCACACAACACAGATGAAAATGAAAGCCTGGGTATCAAGGCTTCAACTAAACCTAACCCTATAACCTTAGCCCCGAAACTTAACCTCAGCAAAACTGCCTGCAAATTGGTCACAGCTTTTTTTTTTATATAGTCGCTACCTTTTACCACCTGCCCCGACCGATTTAGAAAAAAGGTAGGGGAAGTCGGGTCGCAAACATTTTCTAACAGTCGCGACAGATGCTTAAAACACTCACGACCGAATCGGTCACAACCTAGGGCGCGGTCGCTGCATGATTTTGCCCCTCCTGGGTGAGAGTGGGGGGAGAGAGAGAGAGAGAAGAGAGAGAGGGGGGGGGGGGTTCTTGTGTACACAGTGGCACAGAAGTAAATAAATGACTGGCGGATTATATTTCACACTTGGCAGGTAACAGCCCTCAGCCATAATAATAAAACAGGCTGGTGAGGGTAATGTGCATGGAGCTGAATGAGTACGGCTAATTAAAACTCTGCCTGGTTTGACCCGTTCGTCCTCTCTGGACCGTGGGGCGCACGCATACGCTATTATTCGTATCAGTACTTCAGTAGCCCTCTTATGCCATGGACTGTTAGTTAAGAGTCTGCATTAGGACGTGCTTCTATAATGAGCGTCACCACCGAGTCTCCCTACGGGTCATTATGATACAAGTGCCACACGGTTGATTTCCTATGGAGGTCTAAATTGGACAAAAACACCGCAAGCTCACACTCATTCATGCACGCCCCACACGACGCAAAAAGCGCACGTGTATTTTTGTGTTTTCGCCACTTCACGCGAAGATTTCCCCTACTTCTGTTGTATTTGCTAGTCTTCGTACAAACACGATTATTTAGCAGGTTTGTGGAGCCTGTCTTTACAACTGCAGCAAACATTTCGCCCTTGATGCTTCATTGTCCAATTTGACCATGGACGAACTGTATTTTACACCTTGCAAATCAATTTTGTGAGTTGCAAAGCTCAAGTGAATTCACACATGCTTCTGCATTTTGTCTGTGTTTTCCAGATCTCAAATTAATTTGTGCATCGTAAATACGATGGCGTGCTTACCCCCCACCCTCTCCCTTCCCCACCACCACCCCTTCGTTGCGGGGCAGAGATTTGGCCTTCCAGGCACATCGGCACTGAGCCCTCTGCCGCCCATCAGTTACTGAGGATTAGAGACATGGGATTACATTGTATAGTCGATTGTGTGTTGAAAAGCCTGAAGGAGATTAAATACCTGCAGGTTCCACCAGGTGGAAGCGACAGTGAAACAGATGGAGGAAAGTGTTGTGGTGATTTGTGACAGAGGAGAGAGCAGCTAGCTGGGAAACATTGACAATGGAAAGGACTGCTATAGTTCCACAATCACTCCAGAGGACCACTATAGTTCCACAATCACTCCAGGGGACCGCTATAGTTCCACAATCACTCCAGGGGACCGCTATAGTTCCACACTCACTAGTTCCACACTCACTCCAGAGGACCGCTATAGTTCCACACTCACTCCAGAGGACCGCTATAGTTCCACACTCACTCCAGAAGACCGCTATAGTTCCACACTCACTCCAGAGGGACTGCTATAGTTCCACACTCACTCCAGAGGGACTGCTATAGTTCCACACTCACTCCAGAGGACCGCTTTAGTTCCACACTCCTGCTTTGTTTAACTCCAACCAACAAAGCAGCGCAGGCTGCACAGAATCTGCTTTATAACACTGTTGTGTACCAGACTGTAGGTCTGACGATATTTAATGTCTACCTACCATGTCCCCCTACCAATTCATACATAGTTCATACATAGAAGTAACATTATGTAAACAAGATCTGATCGTTAATGGAATAATTAATACCAAGAGCCTCCATTTTATCTTATTTACATTCTATGGCGATAGGAAGTGCTATGAAGCTATTTTTTTATTATTCAATAATAACCAGATTTTGTCTTCTGGGACAAGTAATTAATAAGACATCTGTCCACAGTGTTGTTCGACCAGATTCATCCAAATCAACGTGATTTTACGTGAATTGTGTGTATTGTGAATGTAGCACAGCCTTTTTGCAGGACAACCTGTGTTGGGTTTGGGGGACTAGGGGGTGGGGGAGGAGGAGGAGGGATAGCTGCAGGCACACGTGGAATTGGCACCGACAGGGAGCAGAACATAAACAGCTGTTCAGGAAGGTGCAAGCAATTAGGGATTCTGCCAAACGGAAGCACAGCAGGACAGCCGTAGTACCGAGGTTCAGATTATAGACGGAGTTACGGCATCTCCGTTGACTGCATATGGAATGGTCTAATGGCGGGCAGCGCTACATACGACAGACTGTTAGTAACAGTCGCAGCAGTTTGTTTATCGGTTGGCAAACCCGGCGAGCGTTTTACGCTATCGGCTGATAGGATACCTGCCGTGAAAGATAGGAAACCTGCCGTGACTATCAGTCGGGACTCATTTATCGTTGGTCGCGACACATTTACTTTTACCTGCGTCTCGTGGCCGTGGCTGCTCCTGTAGAGCATCCGCCAACATGCCAACATCAGATCCTCACTTCACATCTGGCAAAAGTGGCTATTGAAAATAAGAGCTCATCATTGAATCATCAAACTACAATTCATCAATACATGCCGGCATGAATAGGAGTTATAAGTGATTCTTAACTCCGATTTACGTCAGCATGTGTTGATAAATTGTCACAATAATATCACAGTAATGCAAAACCAGAAAATGATGAAGGCGTTATTATGACATTATGATTTGGTACAGGCTGCATGAGAGTCAGATGATCACTTTGGTTGTGAACTTTCAGAAATTATACTTTCAGAAATTACTGCAGTGACCTTTTTGTATGATACAGAGGCCGTGGCATGTACTTCGTCATTACACGAGTTGCATATTACTTGGGATTAATTGCTGCTCTGGATGTGTGAAGACAAGCATTCCAAGACCCGGAGGTCAGTCTTATAAAGGCCATCCATGACAGGGTGCATGCTGGGTAGGCAGCCACGAGGAAGGTGTTATTGTGATAAAAGAGATGCACGCTATATATTCCAAGGCCGGTTTGGCCCTGCACATGCCTGTACAGCACTGTTGTCTAATTATACTATGGGGGAAAAAAAAGTTCCTTGACAACGATTTACAATTGCAAAATTATTATTATTAATTTAACACCCTTTAATGAGACAACATGTACCGTATGTAGTCCAGGAAGTAGTGCTGATGGCTGGCAGTATCCCCGCTAAAAACACCTGAACAACGCTCCACGCGCTCCAAGCTCTTCTCCCTCCTAGCTCCAAAACTATATGGATTGCACTATTGCACGATTACCTATTCTCCGCCACATTCTGAAAACACACCTCTTCAGACTTCATCTCAGCCCATAGCACTTGTATTACATACTGATACCAAACCACAGTACTTATATAGGATGCCTAATGTATTACAATGTTTTAGTGCTTACATTGTATATTGTAGATTGTATATTGTAATACAGTGTATTGTAAATTATGCTTGAATTGTAAACTCTTACTATTGTAAGTCGATCTGGATTAAGAGTGTCTGCGAAATGCCCAAATTGTAAATTGTAAGTGCTATGGGCTCAGATTGAGTCTGAAGAGGTGCGTTTTCATAGACTGTGGTGGAAGAATAGGAGTGACTCCTTTTTTTCCCCCACTGACGAAATCTAAATGGAAACTAAATTAACCGACATTTACATGCCTGCATGTTTGCCCCAATATCGTCGGCAAACATGCAGTTTCCGCTGCAGGGGTGCAGTCTCAGATGCTCTGGGTGCATGAGTTTCATGTTTTTGGTCATATGAAAAACGTTCGGGAAAAAACCACAGCTCTGTTCTCACAGCGCTGTAAATGTTCTCTTTTAATTTTCACAGCTGCTGAGCGTTTGGTTTGATTGTCTGCTGGTACACGCAGCTCTGCCATGCTCGCCACGTTCTCCTCGTGGAAATGAAATGAAAGTCGATCAAAACAGATAATCACAGAGGTTTTAATTAAACAACTGAATGAACGCACTGGAGCTCGGATATATTTCCAATTAATCGCTAACTGACACCAGCTTCGCTCATTGGCTGGAGATTCTATTCAACTGTTTCTTTTTCTGTAGACACACACACACACACACACACACGCACACGCACACACACACACACACACACACACACACACACACACACACACACACACACACACACACACACACACACAGTGTGTGTGCGCATCCACACCTGGCGTGCCTCCTCCATTGATACACTCATTCCCCACATAGGTGTTAACGAGGCTGTGTGTGTTCGTGTCACAGGACTCATCCACACCTGCAGATCAACGCTCAGTGCCTCCTCCTGTGAAAATGGTAAAATGCAATTGAACATTTTTAACATCTGCTTCTAGGGGTTCCCACACAATCACTGAAGAGATTCCAGATACTAGATTCTAGTCCTGACACTTCTAGTCCCTCGTGAGGTTCTATTTTGTGTTGTGTCACTGATGGGAACCTCATCTAACATGTTGTTGTAGGGATCCCCCAGAAGCAGAAGATGTATTCAGCGATTTGCACATTTTCACAATTTTTAATAGCAGAACAACAAATGTCGGCACTCGTCCACATCTGCTATCAAAACCCTAAGGGTTAATGAAGGCCGTCCACATTCTATCACATTTTAATATGCCGTGCAGCGCGACAGAGCCGCCTGCTGCGTGGTGGAACCGCTCTTCTGCTTGGTCGTTTCCAGGAGGGAACTGCGCTGCGGTCGGACCTCATTCATTCAGAGATATTAAACAAATGCCTCTGTTTGGCTCCGGGGCGTCTATATTTGAACAGAACAAACACGGTGGCCATATTGGCAATCTCGTTCCAAGATTCCTTGCAAAGCATAGTGGAAACAAAATGGAGAGCTAATAAATCGATGCAACAACTAGAGCAGCATTTACTTCCTGTTTCACATCTGTGTGGAAAACCACTGGAACGTCTTGAATGTATTTATATCATGGCTCTGTGCAGTACCTGATATGACCAACAGGCTGGTGCCAGGAGTATTAAAAGGATCCCTGCCTAATAAGACAAACATGCCTTAAAACACTATACTTGCCTTCTATAACTAAAACATGCAGATAAAAACCACCTTCAATACTTTATTTCTTTCATAAATAGAACATCTTCACTCAATAGGAGGTGCTCCGGTCGCAGGATAATGATGTCACAGAGCATGTTCATCCATATATTCCATAGAGCTAGATCACACGTGATCTAGCGCCAGGAGCAGTTCCGTTGAGTGAAATATTCTCTATTTATGAAAGAAATAAGATGCCATTGGTGTTTTTATTTAGTTATATAGGGAAAGTATAATGTTTTAAGCAATGTTTATCTTATTAGACAGGGATCCTTTTAAGAAACAACTGTTGGGAGTGTAAAAATGCACTTGATGGTAAAAACACCAAAAATCTTGAGAAATTCATGATGCATGGATCCCCCTTAAAACAAGCCCTTTTCAGTGTACATACTGTAGTCCTATGTAGCTACAGGCCCATCACAGCCTCCGCACTCGCTGGCACTTATTATCCAATCACGGCAAACTAAACCCGATTTGCAACTTGGCACGCCCACCCGGCGCTGAGGAAGACCCTGGCTTCTAGGTGGCACATTAAAAAGCCATTACGCAGTCATTAGCAGACGGCGGAGGCTGTCCGGTGTGCAGCCCGGCTGTCCGCTGCACACACACACACACACACACACACACACACACACACACACACACACACACACACACACACACACACACACACACACACACACACACACCACACACACACACACACACACACACACACACACACACACACACAGAGAGATAGACAACCCACTGCTTCCTTCAGTCCTCCACATAATGAACTCAGTGTGCGGCTGAGATTACAGCTGGGAGCTCCTGTCTCTCTCTGAGATGAGTCAGTCCTCCCCTGTAGACACACACACACACACACACACACACACACACACACACACACACACACACACACACACACACACACACACACACACACACACACACACACACACACACACACACAGTCGTTTTTAGGCTCTCTCAGCAGGTGGGGCGCAGATGCTTTTTTCGTCCTTTTTAGTGGTACCAAATGGCCTATACAATAACCAGGGGTGGCCTTAAGCCTATGAATGCTATAGGCCTGTTTCAATACCAAATATGAGTCCCCCATACAGTAGGGATGCCACGGTATGAGATTTTCCAGTGCAGTACGGTTACGGTATCATGTGTGGAGTCAGATGTGCCTATGTCGCTTTCGACGTAATGGATTTCACAATGGGTAATGTGTTTAGCAGACTACAAGGAATGTTCCCCTGGTTCTACGGCTCTGGAGGAGAAGGACCATGCCCTGAGGAAGATGGAAGGGTGCCTGGTCTCTCTGGAGCAGAGGGACAAGGCCCTGGGGAAGATTGAGAAGATTGAAGGGCATGTGACCTCCCTGGGGCAGGGGGACATGGCCCTGTGGAAGTTCGAAGGGCGCCTGGCTGTCATGGAAGCCGTGGAAGGGAAGAACAAGGCCCCGGAGAAGGTTGAAATTGAGAAGATGGAAAAGGCGTCTGGCCTCCCTAGACTAGAGGAACGTGTCTCTGGTGAAGATGGAAGAGTGTCCGGCTTTGGTGGAGGTGAGGCAAGATTGAAGACATGGAAGGGCGCCTGGCCTCGATGGAGGTGAGGAACCCGCGGCCCTGGGGGAGATTGAGGTGATGGAAGGACTATTAAAATTGGTATTTTCGTGACGTCACTAAATAGGAGAATCATGTGCCGCCTTGCAGACACACAGAAAATCTCAATATAGGTCTGACTGTTTAAGAAAACACAACTTATTGGGGTGTAAAAATACACTGGGGATGGTAAAAAATGAACACCAAAGTCTCGTATGTAATGTAAAATTCATGGTGGAGCCCCTTTAACTCATTTACTAAACCTTGTTGTGGAGAAGGGGTTGCTCATGATCGCTGTGAGGTTTGTTGCAGAATAATTGCGTCTCAGCGGGCGCCCGATTTGTTCAATTATGGTATTACGCACAGTAAAGAACTTTATTCCAGGATAATGACGATAAACCACAACATACTTCCAGCGCAACATAATTCCGGCGACTCAAACAAGCACAAATTGTGGTTTTACAAACTGCAGCTTCAGCAAGCGGCAGCATTACATTTACTGTATATGTGTGTGCATTAATTGGAGGAAATTTGAACCCTTTGAACGGCAAAAAAGTTGTAGTGATGTGAAGTTTTAATGAGTTTTAGTTTGTGGAAGTCCTGCTTGCACGATGCAGCGTTTCTAGACTGGAGCCTAGTTTGAGTGAGTCGTCCATCAGCTCTATGTGTAGTTATAACAACTTTTAAAGGTTTTAAAAGTTGTTATCGGTGCTCTGTCTCTATGTTTATATCTCTTTCAACCTTTTTCATACCAGGGCCCAATATTTATTCAGAATTTGAACCACAGACCACCATTTGAAGACATCTTAGCACCAAAGACCCCAAAAATAAAGAATTCTTTTGCCTACCAAGCTGGCTTTTGGAGAAAACAAAACAGTCAAGCATACAGATCAAAATGAACATTGTTCTACATTCTTGGGCTAATTGAGATGACGAACATATTGCGCCATTGAAGTAGAGACCCTGGTGTATTTCCCTGAAATAAAGGTGAAATATCTGTGTTTCTGGTGATATTGTTGTTGTCCTCTCATATTGTCAAACTTTTAATATTGACAAAAAATGTCCACCAGCCAAAGCCTGCATGGTGGTGACTCCTGCCTGCACCACCAACCCACAGGGACCAGCCAGTCTCGCAGAGAGAGAAAGAGAGGGAGGAAGAAAGGGAGAGAGGTGTCTCTGCAAGGCTTGCTGGTCCCTGGAGGGTCTATGTCTCTACAAGAGATTGGTCTCTGGGGTGGGCTTATATTCCTTCCTGCACCAAGCAGTGATATGCCCTTCCTCCTGGCTGTCGAAATGCTGCTGGAAGGTAAATGGATTTCTGGATGTTTCTGGGAGACTTTTATTTTTTGTATTTTATTTCCTCGGTTGTCTGCATCTGGGTGCAGCACGGGTGTCGCCGGGTATTCTTCCTCCTCACTACGGTGCACACGCGACGAGGCTGTGGTGACACGCACGCAAGAGGCGAGGACGCTGAGGCTTGCGCTCTGATTGCGACCGCAGGTCGCCGTTGGCGCGTAAACCGGGCGGAGGCTGGTCACACGCTGTACCACTATGTTAATTGTGCCGTAGACAGTGTTGGGAATATTACTTTACATTGTTAATATATTACTTATTAATTATTACCTTCCTTTGAAAGCAATATATTATATTACAATATTACTGTCTGAGCAAGTGTAATACATTAATATTACTATTACATATTACTTAAAAAAACTTCTTACAAAATATATAATGAAATATTTATTATCACCATTAATCAAATATTGCGTAGACCAGTGGCATACCTACAATAAAGCAAGTGCACTTGCTATCTGGCCAAATCCATATGAAATCACCTTGAAAAAACGTCACCCCTGAATAAATAATTTGATGACAAATGATAGAAAATAAGTAAATATTTAACTTTTGCAGTTGTAAATATAATTTCACAAGAACATTTTCAACGAAATAGATTGACAGAAAGTAATATTGAAAGTAATGCAGTAATGCAGAAAGAAAAGTATAATATATTAGATTGTTTTAGTTAAGTAATATATTTATATTACACGTTACTGCATTTTGGTAATATATTATGTAATATATTAAGTTACGTAGTGCACATGACCCAACACTGGCCGTAGAGACACAGTTCTGACACTCCCGTCCACTCCCATCTTAAGGTCTAACTGGTCTAACGACAGCCGCTGGCGCTGCTGGAGGAGCCCTACAGGGACAATTGCTAACAGGAAGTTGATGAAATGAATGGGATTTAGTAGGGAGCAGCAAACAAGGCTCTGAAAGAAAAAAAAATCACATATCTATAGCTATGACCTCGTAAACAAATTATTGATGCAGACAAATTAAAGAAGACACGTTGCAGGTTGTTTTCAGATACTTTGTCTTATGATTTGCAAACAGTATATAATTATATTGACGTCTTGAAAGAGCCGAATATAGTTTCTCTAATAGCACCTCATTCACAAACTGACACGGGGCGATCTGTGAGACTGTGGCTGGGATCACGTCTACATGAACCGTGTGACCAGGGGGCTGTTCTTTTTACGGTTGGCAAGCAGTGTTGTACCCGAACGTGTTCAAAGAACGATCGCTCACGGACAAATTTGTATTTGGGGGCGAACTTGAACGGAATGCACTATATTCCTGCTTGGTGAACTACTTTCTGAATGTCAATTTTCTCGTGTTCAGTTCCCTTCAAGAATGAGCCTTCCAGGTGAAATTCCCAATGCTAAAAAAAACACACCTTAATCAGTTCTTAATCAGTAATCAGTAATATGTGGTGGAAAACGCACCAATGGGCCCGTACTCAACACAGATTGACTGATCTCTTTCAGCTGCCAGTGACAGCAGGGGCGGATGTAACATGTCCAGGGGGGGGGGGGGGGGGGGGGGGGGGGGGGGGGCAAGAGAAAATGGTATGGGTGCGACTTCATCGCCCGTGGCGCGAAGCGGCACGGGCGATGAAGTCGCACCCATACCATTTTCGGTTACAGGACTTTTATTAGTCAAGTAAAGCATCAGTTGTTGTTGAAGTTGCAACAGGCACGCTGCATGCGTAAAGCTAAAGGTCTGACTCAGAGAGTTTTCTGTTTTCAATGATGAAATGCTGTTGGTTTAGTGGTGACACAGCTGTAGTTAGTTAGTAGCAGTAGTAGTGTTTCAAATCATTTTAAATATAAGCACTTTAATTTGAAATATCTTGGGTCGTTTTGCATGGCATCGTGTTTGGGGGGGCAGACTGGGTATTTAGGGGGGCATTGCCCCCCCATGCCTAGATCCGCCTCTGAGTCACAGTCACATTCAGACGCATGATCCTTCCAGTCAGACAGGCACGCAGCAGCAACAACAGACAGTACGTGTCCCGATGGACCAGAGCCAAACACTGCAGTGTTGTTGTTGTTTGATTAAACATAATGTGCTGAGCTTCCAATAGCTTAATAATAATCAGACGCCTATTGCTGTGCCATAAACTGCATGAAATAAATGAGTGAAGCACAAGCCAGCAGCGATGCCTGATTTAATCCTTGCCATACAACTTTTATTCTGAAGGCTCTTCGCCTTCAGAGGGAAGAGATTAATTATTATTATTGTAAGTTTTGACTCCATTCTCAATAGGAATAAATTAGATAGAAATAGAAATAGAAGTAGTTAGAGATAGAG
Organism: Benthosema pterotum; assembly: GCA_039105355.1. Classification (NCBI taxonomy): domain Eukaryota; kingdom Metazoa; phylum Chordata; class Actinopteri; order Myctophiformes; family Myctophidae; genus Benthosema; species Benthosema pterotum. The sequence continues at coordinate 22,434,295 of CM076976.1, forward strand.
GGGGGGTAAAAAGAACAATAAATAACCAAAATTGTTATTTTTTGGAAACATGAGATTTAGTTCAAAGTGGTGAATCATGAACTGTGAACTGAACTAGTTCATTAACAAGGTGAACTTTCCCAACACTGGTCGCAACCCCCCCCACCCCCCCCCCCAACACAGTAGCAAGCTTCCAAACCCAGGGATGTGCACACATAGATATATCAGCGGTGCAGCCCTGCCAGTATATCCAGGGAGGTGTACACATGCACATCAAAGGGGCTTCCGCCGCTGCCCTTCTACCTATCTGTATAACAACTGCCCTTTCCAATAAATAATAATAATAATAGCCGATCTGTGGTCGCTTCTCGCCCATTTTATTGGTTTGGACAACAGGGGCGGATCTAGGCATGGGCATGGGGGCGGGGGGGGGGGGGGGGTCTGCCCCCCCAAACACGATGCCATGCAAAACAACCCAAGATATTTCAAATTAAAGTGCTTATATTTAAAATGATTTGAAACACTACTACTGCTACTAACTACAATTTTGGCACCACTAAACCAACAGCATTTCATCATTGAAAACAGAAAACTCTCTGAGTCAGATCTTTAGCTTTATGCATGCTGCGTGTCTGTTGCAACTTCAACAACAACTGATGTTGTTATTGATGCTTTACTTGACTAATAAAAGTCCTGTAAACGAAAATGGGATGGGTGCGACTTCATCGCCTGTGTCACTTTCGCGCCACAGGCGATGAAGCCGTCCCCATACTATTTTCTCTTGCCCCTCCAACATGTTCTCTTGCCCCCCCAAATGGGACATGTTACATCCGCCCTTGTTGGACAAACCACGTAGCCTAAACTACAACTATGGGCTGTACTACAAATGGGACCATTTTTTTACAACAGTGTTCCAGAGTGAATTTTGAAAAGACATCATTGTTATGTGGACCAGCAAACTGGCGGTTTGTCCTAAGATTAAATTACCATTGACAATGAATGGAGTTTATGTCGTGACAGAGTATTAGCAAATCCTTAGTGTCTATTTTATAAGGGCGACCCTCACTTTACGTTTTTCATGTTTTATTGCGCATCGATGCCATGGGGGTCGCTCTACAATGAAGATGGCAGATTTCAAAGTCTGTGGCGTGTCTAGTAGATTGGCTATTTTGACCTTTGTTTCTATCTTAAGATAATGGCAGGTTTTTCCACCCAAAGGAGACGTTAATGTGACAGAGTAATCTACTGATAAAGCCTGGTGATGAATGCAGCTGCTTTACAGATGCCATTACTACAGTGTGTGTGTGTGTGTGTGTGTGTGTGTGCGCGTGTGTGTGCGCATGAGTGTGTTAGTCACAAAGTGTCTGGTTTGTGTTCATAATGAGCTCCCCAAATTGCTACACATGCACACTTACTGAGCTATGCAAATGACACCAAAATAAACAGACGCATACACACACACACACACACACACACACACACACACACACACACACACACACACACACACACACACACACACACACACACACACACACACACACACACACACACGCGCGCACGCACACACGGCATCTGGAAGAGATGAGAAGTGGCATTTCATCAGATGATATTGCCTCTCCTAATGGTGTAATATTCAGCATGGTGTTGCTTATGCAGGAGTGGATGCACAGTGCAGTGTATACACCTCTCTGCTCATTGTCTTAATGTGATGAGATGTCTAAAATAGACGGACAAAAAAACATGATTTGCCTTGTGTTGGTTACGATGCCAACAAGGTAATAACGGCAATGAATCTTAAGGTCTTTATTTAACATGCGTATCATTGCGACACTTACAAGCTCTCTGTTCTGAGGAAGCGTACTGCAGCAGTGTGGCTCTCCACTCCGGATGAATGAATCTAAACTCGATTTAGTTTTGATTGTGTCTACGGCAACTTGTGGCGGCACCGGCATTGCACACCCACCATAACGGCTGCTCTGCAAGCTCGCAACACGTTGCATGCGGTTCGTTGTGAGAGCTTGCAGATCTATAATTCTGTGTGGGTGCATTGTGCATGCATGCACGCATGCAAAGCACTGTGTTCACTTCATCACTAGTCAACAAACAGTAAACAGTGTCTTAAAGGAAATAGACGCAACGTTTTCGCCCCAAATCAAAATAGATATATACTGTATAGGTATATTTTTGCCTTTCTCCCCTCTATGTTGCTTCTACTTTGATGCTGCACCCGTTTACCTGTGCACAGACACATGTTTCGTCCTGCAGATGGTCCAGCTCAAACTTTATTGTTGTCAACAAGTCATGAAAACTAAAACCATGGAAAACTATGCTAAAGTGAGAGGGGGAGTGTTTTAGCCAATCACAGCACAGCAGTCTCTAGCAGATTGATAATGAGCCAATAGAGTGGAGGTGAGGTGGAGTTAGATTCTGTTTTTAAACACATCTGTTTACAAACACAGTGTTTGTACTCACTAAAGTGGCCTCTATTTATTACCTTTAATGTTTGGGAGAGAACAGCTGAAGATGTTTATATATTGTATTGTCCTGTACATGAGTTGAGATCTGTTATTTTCAGAGAGCAACACCCAGGCACAATCAAGCATGACATGTATTAATAATAATAATAAAAAAAAATAATATTTCTCTCCTCAGGACAGTGCCACCGTGCAGTTCTGCGCCAACAAGCTGGACAAGAAGGACTTCTTCGGCAAGTCAGACCCGTTCATGGTGTTCTACAGGAGCAACGAGGACGGAACGTGAGTCACTCCTGCTTCCTCTTATCACCGCGGTGGGCCTGGGAGTGGTGAAATGACAACCAAACGGACCACTGCATGAGTCCATTTGGTTTCAGTTCTGTTTACGTTGCCTATAGTCACTATAATCCAAACTAACGTGGATAAAACGATGAAAGCATAAACTCGGGCATCTCGTTATTGGTAGGGTAGCTGTTCTACTATTAACACGAGTACCACCATTTGGCAATGATAGAAACATACAGCACATTGAAGTGTGTGTGTGTGTGTGTGTGTGTGTGTGTGTGTGTGTGTGTGTGTGTGTGTGTGTGTGTGTGTGTCTTGATCAGTCTTTCGTATCATATAGGAGCTTTAAGGGAAATTAGTACAGCACGCTTGAATTTTGGCCTCATAAAGATGTCAACAATGCGCCCTACTTTGTATAATTCCTCCTCCTCTTCAGTCTTCAGTTCCAAATTTGATTTTTCAAGTTAGCATAGACTGGAAACAAGCCTAGTTTTACCTAGCATCGTTATTATAATAACTTAATAGTCTACAGTGGCATCAGTATCTAGCATCAGCATTACCGGTACTTAGACAAATTTAGTACAGCCTTTGCGAGCTGAAATTCAGGGAGCGGGTTATGTGACAACTATGCCAGTCATAATCAAGGTTGGGGGTAACGAGTAACGAGTAATATTACTACTTTTTTTAGGTAACGAGTAGTGTAACGACACTACCTCCTATAAAACAGTAATAATATTACAGTTACTTTTACTAATATTACTTCGTTACTTTTGCCATGCTGCTGCGTTCAACAGTATTGCGTTGGGGAAGGGAGATTAGTTAATGCCATTTAGTTTGATCGGAAAAAATAGCAGCGGTATTATTAGGCAGACGTACAAAGACATCTAGGGCGCGATTTTCCTTCCACCCGTTGTCCCTAATGTTACCCGATACCCGCAGTGAATTTCCTTATTGCTATTTTGGTCACCTTTTCTCTTCCCTTAGCCACTATTCTTTATGCCGACACCGTTATTTGTGGCTGGAGGTGTGGTCATGGGCGTGTTTGTTGCGCAGTCCCTTAAGTTGCTAATTTCGTCAAATAGATTTGGGAACTAGATAACGCCATCTGAGACCACCCCTTAACCGATACAAGAAGGCAGAGCCACGTGCGCACGGTGCGGGCGTCTGTGCGCTTTGGAGATGTCCACGACTCCACGTGGAAAGGCGCCAGTTCAATTCATCTCCTTATTTATGGATTGTCCTATAAACAGCAGTAGATTGCCTGCTGTCGGTCACTTCCTTGTGTTTAGGTAATGTACAGTATATAATATAATTAAATACATTAAATAACTTGTGACGCAATGCTGTAAATTGCAAAAAAGTTGGCAATTCGCGGCAAAAAAGACGTTTTTTGATCATTCATTTCTCGGTCAATTCTGGACCATTTTTTACATTTCAAAGTGCAGCGTGACGGGAAAAACCCACTCTCTCAGATGCTGTATAGAATATGTGACGATGCGGGATCGGGCAAACTATAACTGTCGGGGATTAGGCGGACCGTTTCCACCGAATCCCCGACAGTTGCAGTTTGCTCATTGTAGAGAAGACCTACCCACATATTCTATACAGCATCTGAGAGAGTGGCCTTTTCCCGTCACGCTGCACTTTGAAATGTAAAAAATGGTCCAGAATTGACCGAGAAATCAATGATCAAAAAAACGTCTTTTTTGCCGCGAATTGCCGACTTTTTTGCAATTTACTTTATAACATTTTGCAGACTTGGGATAAATGCACGCCACATACAGCAAAAAAACATGGAACATGTTTTTTCAACATAACATGTTGAATGGCAAGAAATGATTGAGAATTGACCGAGCTATAATTGTTTGAAAATGAGAGCTATAATCTTTGAGAATAGGCTACTCATGCATGTGTCTGTCCTAAGCCCCAGCCAGGCTGCGTGCTTAGGAGGGTCAGGCTTAGCAGTAGGGATAAGGGAAATAGATAAGGGATGAATTAAAGGGAATGGCAAGACCAACACGGATTGGATGAAAGCTAAAAACGCCCAAACCACACCTATGCATAATTTAACAGGTATAGGAGGTGTTTAAGGGAGATGGCATGGTTACGAAATTATCAACTTTAGTGTGGGAACGCCTCTTCCCCAATGCTAAGTGCGTTAATTGCGCATAAGGGCTAATGTAACCAAAATCGAGCCCCTAGTGTCAAAGCTGCGACATTGAGGCGTCAGAAACTGAGCGCTGGAGAGCTGTTTGTGCAGCATGTTGTCCCTATTGTGCTGATCCTCAATAGAGGTCTATGTAGAAGAGCCGCCCTTGGACTAGCCACTTAAAGAGAACGGAGTTGGCGCTACTGGTCTGCTCTGCTCTTACCGGAGATTCTTTGTTGAGATTTGAATCTTGTTATTATTCTTCATATTCAAAACAATTAGATTCAACTCTAAAAGAAGCTGATAGATTGTGTAGTTGTACAGTAGCTACTTTCCTTTTTTCAGGGATCTGGGTGCAAAAGTAATATAAAAAAGTAATACATACTTTATACATACTTTTACATATTACTTTTGCCTGCAAGTAATAAGTAGTGTAATATTATTACTTTTCTAACGGGGTAATAAGTAATGTATTACTTTCCTAAGTAATATTCCCCAACAATGGTCATAATGTATCAACTTCAAAATTTGTTTTGATAAAAAAAGTCACTTAGTATACTGTAGCTTAAAGGTGTTGCAGCAGTTTTGACTTCAGACAAACATCCGCACCGGTTTGTACTACTGAAGAACACAGAGTAAACAATGCCACTACAATGTGTAATGTAATTCCACCTGCTCCAGTGAGATGAACTCACTGTGGAGGAATGAATCCACATCAAAGCTGCAGTTATACAACATGCATGAAGTATGACAAGTCATTCTCCGGCGCTTCCTGTCTGCAGCCTCCGAGGTTCAGCCAGGTTTAAATGTTTGATTAATAGGAATACATGTTTGAAATGATGTGGTCTGATGAGGTGACTCACTTTGACTCACACAGAATTATAAATTGTTACAAGCACATCTTTTTTTCCGCAGAATGTATTGTTTTATTCACAATCGGTCAAACTGGCTGCTGTAGCTATACATGGTTGATTGATTGATTGATTGATTGATTGATTGCAAGTTTGTAGAATTACTGTGAATTTCAAATGAAGCCTCAATACCCAGGTTTCCTATTTTCGTCCGCGCTGCACAAAAAGTCAAAGCCTGGACTATAATAAATCATTGGCCATGGTGGCGCTAGAAGAGGAGGGTACGGGCTTGACTGACAGATCTGTGAGATCCAATCGGGGCAACCGCCTATCTGTTAGTCAGTCCACCGCCTCCAGTCAGTTGGCCAAAATGCTTTCAGGTTAGCTCACTGGAGATCACCTGTTATGACGTCATTTCAGAACAACTTGCATTGGAGTGTCTGGAGGCATCCAGCAAAAAAAAAAACAAACACACAAACACTTCACTTCTTTATTCAGTCTGAAAGCCCTACCCACGACAGCAGTTTATGGGTTTGGCGAAATAGAGCACTATAAGGGAGAGTATCGACACTTCCGCTGACTCCCAATGCTACGGCTGAACACGTCTATTGGCTGGAAAGCACACGTGACAACGGCTATTGGCTGAAAAGTGCACATGACCGCCTAGTAAGGAGGGAATCTGGTTCCAAACAAACCACTCTGGCCATCCAGCGCCATTGACAGCAGATCACATGGCATTTGAGGACATTTTAAAAGCATTAACAGACCTCTTATCACTCTAGTGAATAATGATTTGTTATATAAGACACTATAGGCTGTCTTGTGATGCAGTGGTTAACTATGTAGGCCTATATTTGGAACCTGCAGAGCTCCAACCAGTGCGAGACGCGAGATCAAAACGCTTCGCTACTCTATGGTGAAAGAGAGGCCGTCTTCATTGATTGGTTCATACCAACCAGTCAGAAAGCAGATGACTAAGCTAATATGTCTAGCCTGGTTTCTAACCAAACAAATTATTAGCTATGCAGATTGATACAATCGTGATTCAACACAGTGGGGGCTGCCAAGTATGTAGTTTGACATCCGCATAGAAAAGGAGGGTCGCCAAACCTGAATCGTCAGGGATAGGAGCCTGGAGCCAGGCAACATGATGGCCTAATGCTGAATCAAACTGGCGGCGTTGTTACAGATCACTGGACTACATAGAATAGCAGAGCTTGACACTAACACTTGTCCACTTGCCCGGGGCAAGTAAAAAAAATGGTGGGGCAAGTGAAGACTGCTACCTGGTTGCCCGATCGGGCAAGTGTGCAACTTAGTGCACTATAACACAACACAAGATAAATTTGTCTTGAAGGCAGTCATTGCACTCTGCCTCTGTGTCTTTCCCTGCTTTCTAGCTATCCACAATTCCAGGCTGGATTTGGGAAACAAAACAGGCAATTTAACTTTCACATCAAAATGACCTAATCTTCTACATTCTCTAGTTGTGTAGACCTGGGGTAATTAAGATGATGAATTTTAACTCTTGAGAGCCTAAAAATGAAACCAAATGGACCCGCAAGGGTCCATTTGGTTTCATTGTTACGTTCTCAAGAGTGACTCTGTCCTTGGTGCTGAAATGAGCTTTCTGTTATGGTAGCTGTAGTGACTCTGTCCGTGGTACTGAAATGAGCTTTCTGTTACTCTGTCCGTGGTGCTGAAATGAGCTATCTGTTATGGTAGCTGTAGTGACTCTGTCCGTGGTACTGAAATGAGCTTTCTGTTACTCTGTCCGTGGTGCTGAAACGAGCTTTCTGTTATGGTAGCTGTAGTGACTACAGCTACCTGTCCGTGGTGCTGAAATGTATATTTACTGAAATGTATATTTACTTGCCCCCTATGTATTTTAGGGGGCAAGTGACCATGAGCTGAGGGCAAGTAGAACCTGACTTGCACTTGCCCGATGGACAAGTGCCTCCGAGACCTTAGTGTCAACCCCTGGAATAGAATAGTTTTGTGGAGAGAGGCCATGGAACGGTAGCAGAAATGAGTCAGAGACAGTGTTGCCAACTGCCAAAATCCAAAATGCACTAGTGGCACTTCCAAAATGCACTAGAATGCACTAGATCAATGGGTTTTCAACCATTTTCATACCAGGGCCCACTATTTATTATGCATTTTAGCCACGGACCACCATTTGATGTTGAGTATAGTCTCTCGGACTAATTTAGGAGAGATAACATGTAGATAACAATGGCAAATTGTTGGTCAAAATAGCAATTCTTCTACATTTTCTGAATGTGTGGATTCTTGAAAATTAGGTCATTCAGATTAAATATATAATTTAACTCTTGAGAGCGGGAAATGAAACCAAATGGACCTGTAAGGGTCCATTTGGTTTCATTTCACAACCTCAAGAGTTACAGATCTATAAGGGTCCATTTGGTTACCAATGGTCCTGTCTACGAAGGAAGAGGAGGACTCTATCATAGGAGGAAAAATGGTGAAAGACGAAGGTTTTATCTCTGGCGCCTGTCAACCAATTTAAACCAAACTCACCAGCAAAACTAGATTTTCGGCCAGGAGTTTTTCACTAATTTTGGCACTATAAGGGGGTCTGGGAAAAAAAGAAGCTAAATATAGCGACAAATGCGGCGAGTTGGCAACACTGGTCAGAGATGAGAGGATTTAAAATAGAGCGGCACAGGAGAGTACAGGACAAGAGAAAGATTGAGAACAAGAGAGAAAGAGACGGAGAGAGTCTGTGTCAGAAAGTGAAGTAGTTAGTGTGATACTTCCTCCCCCTCCTGGAGGCTTAAACTGACACATAGAGCTTAAGGGTGTGCGGGCAGGCAAAACATTACACACACACACACACACACACACACACACACACACACACACACACACACACACACACACACACACACACACACACACACACACACACACACACACACACACTCCCGAATCTCTTAATGACCGCAGGAGAGAGCAAACACTGTGGGGCAATTAGTGTGTAAGGGAACACACTGAACCAACAGGGGAAAGAATCCTTGTATGTCTTTTCTTTTTTCTTACACGAACAAGAGCAAAGACGCATGTAAAACAAACCCAACGGGGAATCAGTATATAACAGCTTCCCACTTTGCTGGTGAAATCCCACAGTTCCTTGCCTTTAGACCCTCAAGGGAGGGAAACCGGGGGCTTTGTTTTAACCAAGAGAGCTTTCACAATCGCCTGCGTTCCTTCTCCTGCATGGGCGACCTCTTATAGCCCCAGTTTTTTTATATATATATGGACATGGTTGGGGAAACGGGTCACCCCGGGACGCCTTTAGGCTGTTGTGGGTGGTGAGATATGTGCAGTCCCAAATCAGTATGTGGAGCCGACTAAAGGGGCTCCACATGTGCCGGGGGCTGCATGGTCAGTGGGCCGTGAGTAATCTCACCGGCTTTGGATAAAAAAAGTGTGGATGGGGACAGGGTGTTCGCCTCGCAGTTCGTTAAGCAGTGGATGTTTTGAAGGGCGTTGAACCCTCAAGCTGTAAACTCATGACGGAGCAGCATACCAGCCGGTTGGTTCGCCCCGGCCCCCACCCTGGACCGCCCCGGGGTCCCATCGCATTCAAAATGAAAACGCAAAAAAAAGCGATCATCCTCACGGCGAGGTGTAGATGAAGTCAGGCGCGGACAGTCCTCTCCGCGGTTGTTAAAAGAAATTGTCCGTGAAGCAAACAGGGCGCAGCCGGCGCCGTTTGATGCCTGTTGTTGTTGAGGGTTCACGCTGCCGCGTTGAATAACAAGCCGTTCTCTGCTCTGATTATTCATTCATCATGTGGAGCTCTCCGTCCTCACTCCATCCTCGTCTGTCACAATGCATTCAGGACAGCAATGGTGAATGCGCCTTTGTCGCTTTAGCGCTTTAACCACTCGAAAAACAGCAGATCTAAGTTGAGGTTGTCGATTTTGGTGTTTGTAGTGACGTCTTCATTGTGTCCACATCAAGGCAATTCAAGACTAGAGACATCTGGCACCAGAATATCACCTTGATTTCAACCAACACGAATCCTGTCCACTAAAGACGGACGTCCCTGGATGAACCAGAGAGAGTCAGGTTGAGGCCGGACTGACTTAAATCAACATAACTAGTCAGATCTTGCCCAGAATAGCTTAGCTGTAGCTTTATTATTTCAACTGGTGAAGACGTCCTGGAAATGACGTGAAGATCATCTGCATATGGTCTGTGATCTGGACTAGTACTGAATGTCACTGGAGTCACATTTATGTTCAGGACTAGACCAGATCAGAGCCCATATGGGGATTATCTTTACATTTCATTATCTTTACATCTAGTTGAAATAATAAAACCTATCCTTGGCCAGATCTGACAAATGATTGATTTAAGTTAGTCTGAATCTTTGATTCATCCAGGGACGTCCGTCTTTAGTGGACAGTATCCGTGTTGGTTGAAATCAGGTGATGTTTCTGGTGCCAGATTTGACTGGGCTCGGAAGACGTCACTAATCCCGGTCCTGATCGTGCTTACTGGGATATCTTACATATCATTCTGTGGCTTTCCTAAAGACATATCTGAGAACCACTGACATACAAACCAAGGTTTTTGAGCGGTGCAATCACTCAAAAACGCCCAGCTTTGTCGCTATATGTACACCTGTACACCCGTCCCTATGTCTAGCATATTAACAGGGTTCACACGTTGTTGCGATTTTTCAGAAAACTGCCATTTTTCAAAAGACATTTTGTAGAATCTCTTCTCCGGTCTAAATGGTTATCATCCTAGCTCCATTCAGTTCTTCTTGGCACTGTCCCGACGAGGTCTTTTGCAATGTACATAAAAATACCCACTCCCAAACCTGCCGGAAAGAAATAAAATAAAATCAATAATGAATGGATCTCTTTCTCTATCCCTGTGTGTGTGTGTGCCCGTGTGTGTGTGTGTGTGTGTGTGTGGTGTGTGTGTGTGTGTGTGTGTGTGTGTGTGTGTGTGTGTGTGTGTGTGTGTGTGTGTGTGTGTGTGTGTGTGTGTGTGTGTGTGTGTGTGTGTGTGTGTGCGTGCGTGCGTGCATGCGTCGCCCTCACAGGTTTACCATCTGCCATAAAACGGAGGTGGTGAAGAACACGCTGAATCCCGTGTGGCAGTCGTTCACCATCCCCGTGCGAGCGCTCTGCAACGGAGACTACGACAGGTATATGTCTGAAACAACAACTATGTCTGAAACAACATTTTTTTTCCTTGTTGCTTCGTCATAAAGAGGACGAACTGACATGAATCGCCGTGGCACAGCCGGCGGTGCGCTTCGAGAAGTGGCCGAAAAGATTGGCAAAGCAGATCGATTAGCACACGGGCGGGTGGGCAGACAGACAGGTAGAGGGACGGACGGACGGACAGAGAGCGAATGGCTGCTGGGGGTTTGGTGTGTTCATCCACAGCGGTTATCGGCTCTTCAGTGGGCTGGCTGGATGGCGCCGGCTGGCTCCAGTGTTGCCAACTGCCAAAATCCAAAATGCACTAGTGGCACTTCCAAAATGCACTAGAATGCACTACAGCGGTGTTTTTTCAACAATTCTCATAACATGGCCCACTATTTATTCTGCATTTTAGCCACAGACCACCATTTGATATTGAGCTTAGTCTCTCTGACTAATTTAGGAGAAATAACTGGCAAAACGTTGGTCAAAATAGCAATTCTTCGACATTTTCTAAATGTGTAGATTCTTGAGAATCAGGTAATCCAGATGTTTGAATATAATTTAACTCTTTAGAGCTACAGATCTATAAGGGTCCACTTGGTTACCAATGGTCCTTTCTAGGAAGGAAGGATGACTATCATAGGAGGAAGAATGGTGAAAACGTGGCGGGGGGGGGGGGGGGGGGGGGGGGGTATGGAAAAAAGCTAAATGTGCCAAGTTGGCAACACTAGCTGGCTCTCCGTGCTGGAGGACACTTCAGCTTTGCCAGTGGCATGACGTGGCACAGCCTGATGATTATTTATCAATCAGAGGGATTTCCTGGAGTGCCTGTCTGGCTGTCTGGCTGGCACTCAAACATGTACACGCAGTGTTGGGTAATGTGCACTACAAAATGCAGTGACTTGTAATATGAATATATTACTTACCCTTTCTGTGCTGTATGCGTTTTGGTATTCTAAGCATTATGTGCATTACTTTCTATATTACGTTCTGGTCAGGCCAGATGTGTCGTCCTGTCTGCCAGATGAGTTTGATACAAGGGCTGAAAGGCATGCATTTGCATTCTAGCAGGTGATTGAGGGTAAATTTGCTGTTTACTAGTTGTCAGGTCTGGTGTTTGTCCTCTTTTTTTTAATCAATTGTGATTTCAAATGTATTTAAGTGGCCTAGCTTTATTCTAGGTACCTCATTGGTCTATGCAATATTTAATTAATAATGATACTAGATTTTATGTACCGTAATATTAATATATTATAATTGCTCAGACAGTAATATCAAATATGAATAGATTACTTTAACATGGAGGTAATAATTAATAAGTAAAAAAACAAATATGCCCAACACAGTGTACACTGCAGAGACACACACACACACACACACACACACACACACACACACACACACACACACACACACACACACACACACACACACACACACACACACACACACACACACACACACACACACACAGAGTAACAGGAAGGAGTATATGGAGATATGCCGTCGCAAACACTTGTTTTATTTTAAATCTATTTTATTTTAATAATAATGGATTGCATTTTTATAGCGCTTTTCCAAGTAAGTGCTCAAAGCGCTTTACAATGGTCCATTCATTCATACATTGGGAAGCAGAGCGGCGAACAGTCGACACCAGCATCCCCACTTCCCACATTCACACAGCAATGGTGGCCAGCTCACACCGACCAACTCATTGGAGGCAATTTAGGGTTCAGTGTCTTGCCCAAGGACACTTCGACACATAGATAGGAGGAGTCGGGATTCGAACCGCCGACCCACAGGTCCTTGGACGACCTGCTCTACCTCCTGAGCCACAGCCGCCCCTAGATGTTTTTTTTTTAGTAACAGCACAGCGTAAACATCAGGCAACAGATTATGAATCAATTCAATAGCAAAAATAGCTGATCTACAATCCCAAAACACGCCATGCTGCGACACATTTTGAGCTGGTGCTGTTTTTGATGCTACAGTACTATGCAATGTGGCCCCTCTGGAGTGGGTGTGGAAATTAGTGGCATCAGGGGAATACTGTGCATCTATAGCAGGAAAGGTATAACAGAAAGCCAAATATTAGGGCACTTGAATACTGCCCGTCAGTCACAATGTGGCTCAATTTGTGGGACTCGTGAAAGGTCTTGGAAATGAGGGACTGTCCCATGCAAAGAGGGACATCTGGTCACCCCTAAAGGGTTTGGCAAAACTGTCACAAAGCTGTCAGTAAAACCACAACTCTCAGGTGAGGAGTATGTTCTCTGTGCCTGCGTGCGTGCGCCGTGCATGCGCGCGCCGTGCATGCGCGTTTGTGGTGATATTTCTTCACACCATCTGTCCGTGTTTTTTGTTTTTTAGCAGCAAAATTTTAATTATCATTCTCGTAACAACAACTCCTGCATGTGTCTCTGAGCCATGGACAGCTAATCCCCTGCATGGATGGAACAATGAACGCTATTGCATTCAAAGAAAGTGAATTCTAGTCTTATTTGAATATAATTTCATTCTGCTATATCAGGTTGGATTTGGGAAACTAAACAGGCAATCATATATGATCATCAAAATGAGCATTAATCTCTTACATTCTCTAGTTGTGTGACTAATTCAGAAGGATGAATAATTTTAACTCTTGAGTGTAAACATGAAATGTTTATTCAGCAGAAGGATGAATATTTTGACTCTTGAGAGTGTGAACATGAAACCAAATGGACCCGCAAGGGTCCTCTTTCAGAGCTCCAGATGTAGCTCTGAAAGAGTTACATCTGGTTAACCAGCTTTCCATCATTTAGCCTGGGGACCACCTGGAACCCTCTCAAGGACCACTGGTGGTCCCCGGACCACTGGTTGAAAACCCCTGATCTATATAACATAAGATAAGTGAGGGGAAGTGTGCTCTTGTCATCGTACATCACCCATTCATTATCATTTCGTAGTGAACGTTCTTCCCCTCCAGAATATAAGCTGCCGGCACGATGAGGCTTAACGTTGTTTGACATTTCCAGACATTTCTTGACAACATTTCAGCTATAACGACCTACTGAAAATATAAGGACACCAACCATGGGGTGAAGACGGTTATAAATGTGTGTGTTTTTTGTTCCCATATGTTTGGCACCACCGTCGTACTAGAGTTGAAGTGTTTCATTTTTTACCTGATGGGTTTTGGCCTCCTGCAACCTGTTTCCTTCCCTGTTTATATATATATATATATATATATATATATATATATATATATATATATATATATATATATATATATATATATATATATATATATATATATATATATATATATATATATATATATATATATATATATATATATAAAATGCAGTTTGCTATTGCTATGAGAGAGACAGACAGGGGCGGATTGGCCATCTGGAGTACAGGGAGTTTTCCCGGTGGCCTGCGCCACCTAGTGGCCTGGACATTTTTTTGAAAAGTCCAGGGCACCAGGCCTAGGCCAGGCAAACTAGTGTTTCTATCCTTCAAAAAAGAAAAGGTGTCCTACACCAGAGCCTTCAAGTAGGGGAGTTGTAGGAGAGTATTCCCGTTCACTCCTGTGCGCCAGGAGGCAGTGTTGGCAACTGCCAAGATCCAAAATGCACTAGTGGCACTTCCAAAATGCACTAGAATGCGCTTGATGCTCGCCTGGAACATACAGATCAAAATGACCATTAATCTTCTACATTCTCTAGTTGTGTAGACTAAGTTGGGCTAATTCACATGATGAATATTTTAACTCTTGAGGGTGTAAAAATGAAACCAAATGGACCCGCAAGGGTCCATTTGGTTTCATTTTTACGCTCTCAAAGAGTTACATCTGGTTAACCAGGGTGGCCTGGCAAAGGCAAAATTGTCCCGGTGGGAAAATATGTGCCAATCCGCCCCTGGAGACAGATGTTTCCTGTCTGCTTTATATTCAGCCCTACATGCGTCTAAAAATAGACAGCCGTATAGGGAGAATATGAAATGCCTCCTAAAGCGATGCATTGCATCTTGTTGGCAGAAAGCGTGTTGTGAAGCCTGATAGGCACAGCTGAGATCTGCGTGCAGGGGCAGATCTAGGCATGGGCATTTGGTGGGGGGCAATACTCCCCTAAAGGCCCTGATTGAGCTGTTTCCCTGCAGACAGACACTTGCTTTGTCCTGCAGACGGCCAAGAACTTTGTTGTAGTCAACCAATCATGAAAAAAACGAAAACAAAATCACAGCACAGCAGTCTCCAGCAGTTTCATAATAGAGTGGAGGTGAGGCGGAGTTGGATTCTTTATTTAAGGGGCTTCCAGACGGCAACGATAAACGCCGGCGTTATCGTCGGGCGAGTTTCTTTGCCGACATAAAGAAAATCGCGCCGTCGATAAACGCAGAGCGTTTTATGTCGGGAGGGGAGGGGAGGGGGGCTGGCTCCGGTCAAGCAGGCTACCTGATCATGACCACGCTGAATTTACAATTCATTTACAATGACTCACCTATAATGATGGGTAGAGGTTGATATTTGAACGTAGACTATAATTATTCCAAGGTGTGTAGGCTAAAATAAGATGGGCAGCATCCAGCACGTTTTAAACTCTGCAGGCTAAAAGCATGTAACCAACATCAACATGCTTCACTTTGTCATATAGCGTGGCCGTGACAAACTCACAACACGTCGGGCAAAAATGCGTTGTAAACATTAGAACGTTAGAGCAGAAAATTTGCCACAACTCACGGCATGGCTCGGCACAGGGCCGGATCTAGAGGGGGCATGGGTGGGCAGGGGTTTAGCTTTGGGGTCTGTGGGGCTAAAATATCCTCAAATGGTGTTCCGTGACTCAAAAGCCGAATAAATAGTGGGCCCTGGTATCAAAAATGTTCAAAAGCACTGCTCCTTATGAAAAACTTTAGAGTTTCCCACCCTGCCATTCTTCCAGCCCACCCTAGTAGGGCTGGCTATATCCGGCCCTGGCTCGGCTGCGCCAAATGATTAGGGAATCCACTCCTTCCTGGAACAGAAACGGCACTGTGCAGGTCTACTGGTAGTGGGTCCTCACTCCTATTTATGTTGTTTGTTTGCTATAAATCGCCAAGCGTTTTACAAAAAGTTCACTGGAATTGAACTTTTTAAAACTCGCGTGCGCGTGCACGAAACGAGCACGCGCGCGCAACAAAAATCAGTGACGCCGGGCGGAAAACGAGCTGCGTTAAACGCTCTCTTGAACGCCGGTCGATTTTTGAACTTTTTAGCTCAAAAAACGCCGGCCCCATTGAGAATGAATTAGAGTGGGCGATTTATTCCTCGCCGTCTGTAAGCCCCATTTAGTGTGTTTGTACACACTAAAGTTGCTTCTATTACATTGTATACATATAACAACGCCAATATAGAACATGGATTTGTGGACAAAATCGTGTCCAGTGACAACAACGTGGCAAAATGTCATCAAATGGCGGTCTACGTGGCTCAAAAAGCTGGATACATACTGGTAATGGGCCCTGATATGAAGCTATAGCTTAGCTACACGTCCGGCTGTAGGTGGCAGCGAAAAAGGTAAGCCCCAAAACAGCCTCTCTCAGTGGGTCCACATGCAGCAGGTGGTGGTTATTTACTCTCCTAACTCAATAAAATGTAAACGTGGGATTGTCACGGTAAAGTGCATGGCGTGCACGCAGGCATCAAAGGAATCGCTTCTTCTCCCTCTTTTATTAACATGCAACAAGAAGCGGCAGGTGCGCGAGGCGCTCGCTCACTCACTCTCGTTGCATGGCGTCTATTTCGGTCTCGCTCGCCAAAGATCACAGCCCGCACGCCTGTCTCTAATGAGGGCTGCAGAGAGATTGTCATTATGTCAAACGCCGTCTGTCTGTGTACAGTGTGCACAGTCTCTGAACACACACGCGGCGCGGCAAATACGAGCCTCAGTCATACAGAAGGATGACTCACGTTCGGTAAAGGTTCTTTAAAAATAGCCCGAGGAGTTGATCCTGTGCTGGCTTTAGAGAGCAGGCTGTTTGGGGGGGGGGGGGGGGGGGGTCTGGGGCCTTGTGTGTAGGCCAAAAGACCAAATTACCCAAAAAAATTAAACCCTGCAATTCAAAAATTCCAGAAATCACCTGACCACCCAATTAAAAAAAGTTACCGTACTCCCTGCTTTGTTGATCATGAGTTAAAGCTCTTGATGGCTGGTTTTACTGTAATTAATATGAGTAATGGTAAGCCCAAGCCCAGGCCAAGGTACTGTTTAGGCTTTTGGCCTAATGTATTTCAGGGATAAATGAGATGTTCGTGATATCGACTTATACCAACTTTTCTGGTTTGGCCCACTGTGGATTTGAGTTTGACATCCCTGCTCTAAAACATGGTAAAACATATGCATACAAAGTAGTGTGTCACAGCAGGACCTCCTATAACTTCTATCTATTTCTACTTAAATATGCTATCTAAAAACCTAGGTTTTTAGCATCTCTCTCAGTCTGATATATCTTCCTCTAGCTGCACTCTTGGGCGTTGCAGGGCGGCTCAGCCAGATGGGTACCAAAATGAAATACAAAGCTCCGTCTAGACTTTTCATCTCGCAGAAACGGGTGAGCGCTTTAACCATTTTCACCTGGGATGCAGCAATCCCTATTCACCAGGGGAAACGTTTGCCGAGATCTGCTACAAGTTGTGAACTTTTTTTTTTTTTTTTTTTGCAGATCTGCATGTTCACAGTACACCCCAATGCGTCACAACGGGTCACAGAGTTTAATAAAGTTAACACGTCACTACTTGAGATTTGGCATCGGTGGAAAAAAGCAGTCCAAGTACAGTCCAAGACGTACATTTCACCTCACCTTCACTCTATTGGCTCATTATGAACCTGCTGGAGACTGCTGTGCTGTGATTGGCCAAAATCCTGCCTAGCTCCACACAACCCCCGCCCCTCACAAATTAGCACCACCTTTCCTGACCCCGACGAATGTTTTGTTTTCATGATTGTTGACAACAACAAAGTTCAGGACCATCTGCAGAACGAAGCTAGTGTCTGTCTGCAAGGAAACAGCTGCAGCCTCAAAGTAGAAACCACATAGAGGGGGGAAGGCAAAAAAAAAAGCTATTTTGATTTTTTTTTTTTTTTTGCTAAAAGTTTCCAGATTTAAAGGGGAATTCCACCCATTTTCAAAATTTTGAAAATGGGGTCTGAAAGAAAATCATTAACATGGTGAAATACATCTTGATGATGTCATCAGATGTACTTCACCATGTTAATGACTTTTTCAGACCTCCATTTTAGGAAATACAGAATTTGGGAACTTTTTTATCATCACCACTCAATACTCTATGGTATATTAACGACATATTACAATGTTGAAAATGGGTGGAGTTCCCCTTTAAGGTATATTTCAATCACAACTCAATACAAAGACTGATAACTGTGATATTTAGAGACGCACAAATAATATTCACTCCCATGAAGCCAGAAGAAGGAAATCACAGTGGGGGTAAAAAGGGAGGTGAGAAATGGGAGTGTGGTGGCGCTACGGCGAGGACCTTCTGTGCAATTGTTTGAAGGGGGAAAATTTGTGAGAAGACAGACGGAGGAGATCAAGGGGACTCAGGAATAAAAGCCATGTATTCTCTCTCTCTTCTCTCTGGTTTATATACACTGCGGAGAGCACAGCACCGGCGGTTTTTTGCTGTGTGGGGGGGGGGGGGGGGGGGGGGGGGTGGGCAAAATAAGCACACTACACAGTATCATCATCACCATCCCACGCTCTTACTTGTACACTACCTTTCGGTAACTAAACTTCTTCTTTCCAAACTAAGGAGAAGATTTCACATGGAGTCAACAGCTAAGGGAGATGATCTGTGACGGAGAGGAGGAGGAGGACGCTTTTCCTGCTAAAGTTGTGCAGCTTCGTCTTCCCCTGGAGAAATATTATTGTCTCTCCTGGGGTCCTTTTTCTCTCTTTTATGACAAAACAAAACAACAGAACCAAGTTCTGTTTATTTTTTTGTATTGCTACTAGACCAGCCCACTTGGAGCGATAGCAGGTCAGGAACGATGCCAACAGCCCATAGCGCAGTTATGTTTTTTCCACTAACAGTGAAATAGTGTCATTGTATAATTAGCCACACTGCTGTAGATGCAAAGATTTACTTTACTTGTTTATTTGGATGGCTGGGCATATTAAACTTAGTTGTAAATGCACGAGAAACAGCACCTATCGACATGGTCGTAACCCGGTTGTGGCTATAGGGGCTATAGCTGCTTGTACTTGCTTATGGTCGCGACTAGTTCATAGTTCGGGTGAGATCGTAAGCCTAAACATAATCGCAACCACGAAGGAGTGCCGAATTACTAACCGTATCACGTATTCTACCGAAAAGCAAGTGCTAATTCACGATCGGCTGCTTATCATGTCGATCTTGTCATACTGAGTTGAGTGCGGGTCGCACCACCAGCACGTTGCGGTGCGACCCGCACATTTGGTAAACTTAATCCGGACGTTTTGGTCAATATCTACCAAACAACCAGCCTTCTCAAACCGTCACACTCAACATAACCACCAGCACGTCACAGCATGGACACGGGACTTAAAGGAGAATTCCACACCAAAATGATTTGATGAATTGATTCCTGTGACACGATACTGTCCTTGATTTTTTGTCACAGATGCCCCATTTTCTACATTTCACCATGAGGTCCTCCCTCCCTCCAATGCAGTTTGCATTGCCGCAGGTCTTTATTCTAATGCAGGTATTTTAGTAGCTTCAAACTTGTTTTTTTTTTTTCACCCATCACATCAAAGCACCCACTACAAGATAATTGGACCTGCACTATATGAATTTTAAAAACTCAGCCGGCACCCGTGCGCCAGGAGTTTCAGCCAGAGTGATTGGAGAGGAGATTGGCAAAAGGGAAGGGAGGAGAGAAGGAGGAATAGATTACCTCTGGAATTACATGTAAAGTTTGCCCCAGCGTGACGTAAAAGTCAAGCGTGAGTATCATCATACTATTGAAATGTGATGTGTGGAAAAAAATAATAAGTTTGGCCAACTGCTGCGACCGTTGGCCAAATGACAAATGGTGGAAAATGCCATAAATCAGTTATAACCGCTGTGCCATCGGTGGTGGTCGGTAAACAGGGGCGGATGTAACATGTCTCATTTGGGGGGGCAAGAAAACATGTTGGAGGTGCAAGAGAAAATGGTATGGGGGCGGCTTCATTGCCCGTGTGGCTTCGTGCCACGGGCGATGAAGTCGCACCCATACCATTTTCAGTTACAGGACTTTTATTTGTCAAGTAAAGCATCAAAAATAACATCAGTTGTTGTTGAAGTTGCAACAGACACGCAGCATGCATAAAGCTAAAGGTCTGACTCAGAGAGTTTTCTGTTTTCAATGATGAAAGTGGTGCAAAAATTGTAGTTAGTAGCAGCAGTAGTGTTTCAAATCATTTTAAATATAAGCACTTTAATTTGAAATGCCTTGGGTTGTTTTGCATGGCATCGTGTTTGGTGGGGCAGACTGGGTATTTAGGGGGGCATTGCCCCCCATGCCCATGCCTAGATCCGCCCCTGTCTGTAAATGATTTTGCTCCTTCTGGTATTTCTGCATCTTGTCGTAAGGAAAACAAGACTAAAAGTTAACAGTGCCAAAACAGAAAAAAACAAATCTGTTGGTCAGGTTCAAGAAGTGTGAGAAGTGGAAGTGTGCACAGCACAAGGTAGGAGGAGGGAACTGCTGAACTCAATACTACCACAATCTGGCAGTAGGAGTCAGGTTATGATTAATTAATTCCCATCCGTATAATTTTCCGTCCGTATAGTCAATCCCCAGACATAAATTCTTCCGTGGATGTTCCTTCCAGAAGCATAGGCTGTTCAGTTGCAGGAGCAGCTTAATCGCCCACCACTGCCCTGGCTTTGTTCTGCAGAACTGGCCTGACTGCAAAGTCTGTCTGTCAGAGCGCGTTATCTGTCTGTCTGTCAGGGGTGGATCTAGGCATGGGCATGGGGGGGGGGGGGGGCAATGCCCCCCTAAATACCCAGTCTGCCATGCAAAACAACCCAAGATATTTCAAATTAAAGTGCTTATATTGAAAATGATGTGAAACACTACTACTGCTACTAACTAACTACAGCTGTGGCACCACTAAACCAACAGCATTTCATCATTGAAAACAGAAACCTCTCTGAGTCAGACCTTTAGCTTTATGCATGCTGCGTGTCTGTTGCAAGTTCAACAACAACTGATGTTATTTACTGATGCTTTACTTGACTAATAAAAGTCCTGTAACCGAAAATGGTATGGGTGCGGCTTGGATGCCCCCTCCAACATGTTCTCTTGCCCCCCCCTTCCCCAATGGGACATGTTACATCCGCCCTGCTGTCTATTTGTTTGTTTGTCAGTGATGGTAATGAATCAGTTCATGTGTGATGGAGGGACATCATTAGCCTGCAGTGGATTTTTTGTCATCATTTACCAAACAGATGATGGAGCTATCACAGAATAATTTCCTCCATCTCAACCTCACCTGCCCCGAGTTATTAGTCACATGGGAGAAATTTAGCAGTCTAGTCTAGTCTCTTCTCTCCCTCTCCCCTCTCTCTCTCTCTCTCTCTCTCTTCTCTCTCTCTCCTCTTCTCTCTCTCTCTCTCTGTATGAATCCTAGGAAAACATCCAGAACAATTGAGATGGGATTTGTATCTGTACTGTGCTGCCAACGTTGTGTGAGAGACAGTGAAATCATTTTGTGACGGACCATCCGTTGATGGTGAATGTGTCCTCCTGACCGGTCGCGACTGATGGTTAGCGTCAGTGGTTTTACTATCAGCCAATAGGCTTACCCTAGACTATTGGTCACCCACTTTCTAATAGAATACCTGTCGCGACGGATAGGATAGGTCCTGCCGACCTCCGTGACTCATGTATCGACAACTCAAGTTGATTTTGCCCTTTTTAGACATTGTACTTGTACACACTCTAACCTTAATATCGGGTGTGTGTGTGTGTGTGTGGTGTGTGTGTGTGTGTGTGTGTGTGTGTGTGTGTGTGTGTGTGTGTGTGTGTGTGTTGTGTGTGTGTGTGTGTGTGTGGTGTGTGTGTGTGTGTTTGTGTTTGTGTTTCCAGAACAATCAAGGTGGAAGTTTACGACTGGGACAGAGATGGAAGGTAAGTGTTTCTCTGACATGCACGCACACGCACACACACACACACACGCACACACGCACACACACACACACAACACACACACACACACACACACACACACACACACACACACACACACACACACACACACACACACACACACACAGATTTGGTATTGGTTGAAGGCACCGTGTGTTGATCATCACTGTGTTGTAATTGTATTCGATCGTCTTTCTCTCCTGCTTATCTTCTTTCACTCTGAGCGACAGAATCCAGACTAATGATTGCGTTTCTCTCGTACGCAGAGGTGGATAGAAGTACTCAGAACGTGTCTAAAAAAAATAATCAAATCACCCTTCTACACAGACCCCAAAGAAATAAGAAGACTGTTGCTTCCCACAATGTTGAGTGCTCACGGTCACACGGTTCATTGACTGTCTACACTTGTAGATCTGGTGGTTTCAAACTTTTTTGAAAACTTGAACATAACATTTAAAAACTTGAACATTTTGAATATAGACTATTTTTACTTTTAGCACTTTATGTCCACTCTGAAGCAGATTCTTTTGTATTTTTCTCCACCGCTGTAATGTTATAGTGCAGAGTCTCTACTTTACATAATAATCTCTCATTATGCTCTGTCTTTAAAGGTATTACAGGTATTATATACTTAAATATTATAGGTATTATTATACTTTAGTGTGTACACAATCTGTGTTTGCAGCATCATGCCATCATGATGAGTGAGGACTTTTGGTTTTTCAAGCGTTTTTTCCGCACAAAAACAAGATATACCTCCATCACCTTTCCATAAAAAAAAAACGTATTAGACATATTTAGAACGGGCTGGCAGGGAATTTATTTTGCCAACAGCTGATTTGGTCTGGCTTCAGCAGCTACACATATACCAGCCACAATATAAATCAATTGTAAGGTTTGTTTCAATGAAAAGGTTACCCAGTATGCTGTAGCTTGAAGCTGTCTGTGAAACTCAACAGGGAGGATTCTTCTGTATATATATCCAGTACCTTCAACTGGGTTAATGCAATTACTCTGCACTGACGGAAGCCTCTGTTCTTCTCCTGTTCGTTGCAGTCATGACTTCATCGGGGAGTTCACCACCAGCTACAGAGAGCTTGCTCGAGGGCAGAGCCAGTTCAACGTCTATGAGGTGAATATGACAACTGAGAACTCTGCTGGATATACACTCTTTATAGGGAGGAAACAAAAAAAAATGTGACACCAGTGGCATTTCCATATTCTTTGGGTATCACCGTGCTCCAAAGTAGTAGTGTTCTACTTGAAAGCCTAACAAATGCCTTCAAAACCAGTCAGAAGCGGCGGGTGCATTCTTGTGTGGGCGTCCACTGCTGCTCCGTTTTGCAAACGTCGGTCCAAATGTCGCAATAGACCTATCAGTAAGCCACTCCCTGAACTGCTGTGGTCCAATCACAGCTAAGCACAACTTGGGATAGACAAACCTCTCCACCAATAGCTTTCTTATATGACAAAATAAATGACACACACACACACACACACCACACACACACACACACACACACACACACACACACACACACACACACACACACACCCACACACACACACACACATTTTCACACTGCCTTGTTGGTGGATTTGGAAGAGATTTTGAAGGTCTGGTTCCAAAAATGAACCAGTATTTATTTAGTCCATGATATTTAAGTTGGAATGAATGGAATGAATGAGCCCGGGTGGCAAGTGTCCTAGACTTGGTTGGACACTGGCGAGAGGGTGGGCTTCAAATCAAATCACATTTATTTCTAAAGCACATTTAAAAACAATTTTCATTGTACAAAAGTGCTTTACACAAGGGAATTGCACACATCAAAGTGTAGATAATAAAAAACAGTGAAAGCAAACAGTAAAAAGACCAAACAATAAAAGCATAACATTAAAAGTGGGCATAACAGTGATGCAAAATATCATGGAAAATCAAATGCCTGGGAGAATATTAAAGTTTTGAGCCTTGTTTTGAAAGTGTCAATGGTAGGTGAGGTTCTAATGGAATAGGGAAGGGTGTACTGAAAGGTCTATTGCAGTAAAGAGCCGTGTGAAAAAGGTTACGCTCTCAAGACTTATTACCAGCCGGCCCTTATCCAGGGCCGCTGGTACATAAGGGCCACGTAGACCATGGCAGCCTATGGCAGCAGATTGCCCAGGCCAGGGCGGCAGTTAGAAGAGGAGGCACAAGCGTAGCCTTTCGTTTTTGTTCAGGAGAGCGCATGGGAACTGGCACCAGAATAACCAGGTCATCTCATGTTAAATTCCACCAAAACGATAGAGATGATTTTCGATCCCGAAAGGTGTTAGTACACATGAACCAGTTGTTATTGAGAATACTCAAATTGAGCAGGTTGCCTCATATAAATATCTGGGAATCCAAATGGACAACCAGCTCAAATGGAACGTACTGCTTCAATGTGCTTCAAATTGGCACAACGCTTGCACTTCCTTCGCAGGCTCAGGTTGTTTCGTGTTAGTAAGGGAGTAATGTCCATTTTCTATGATGCAGTGTTGGGCAGTGTCGTCAGATATGGTATGGCATCTGGTTTGGGACTTTGTCATGTCCAACTTAGATATAGAATATCAAAAGGAAAGACTCTCCATCACTACAGTCTGTCTTCGAGAAAGCGGTGATCAGTCTAGCGAATAGGGTGTTGTCTGATCCCACACACATCCTGTTCACTGAATATGAGTTGTTACCTTCTGGCAGAGTGCTTTGCTGTAAAGGCAATCGCCTTGAACTTTCCTTCCTCCCCACTTCGATCGTCCTATCAAACAGTCATCATACCCTCACATGATGAGTGTTGGATATGGGCTCTGTGGGTGGGTTTTAGGTTTTAGCCTAGAAGAGGATGAGGGTGGTTGCTTTTTGTACTATTTATTTATTATTGTTTTAAAGTGGACTGTCAATTGTACTTTAAATTTTACACAATGCTGCTAGTGTGTATGTTCTTTATTCTATGTACAGTACTGTATGTCCTTTGTATGTCCCAAGCTGCTATGCATTTTGCACTTTTGCCCAAGGCAAATTTCCCTTCGGGGACAATGAAGTATGTCTTGTCTTGTCTTGTCTTGTCTTGTCTTGTCTTGTCTTGTCTTGTCTTGTCTTGTCTTGTCTTGTCTTGTCTTGTCTTGTCTTGTCTTGTCTTGTCTTGTCTTGACTTGACTTGTCTTGTCTTGTGTCTTGTCTTGTGTCTTGTCGTGTGTCTTGTCTTGTGTCTTGTCTTGTCTTGTGTCTTGTGTCTTGTGTCTTGTCTTGTGTCTTGTCTTGTGTCTTGTCTTGTCTTGTCTTGTGTCTTGTCTTGTGTCTTGTGTCTTGTGTCTTGTCTTGTCTTGTCTTGTCTTGTCTTGTCTTAAGTCGCCACTCTATTATTCTCGTGGCCCACTGCCCCCCGAACACACCCAGTCCACAGGAAGTAGGATATTTGCTTTGTTTCATTATTTGCTCGGGATGCTGTGTCGTTGCTGTACAATGCTATAGCCTCAATACCGAGTCTTTAATATTCCTCTGCGCTGCAAGTTGCTCTCTGCTGCAGCATTTGTGTGTGCGCCCCTAACTTTAACCAAACCCTTACCCTAGCCGCCCCCCTATCACCTATTACGTTGTAGTAATGCATGGAATTTATTCCATGCATTACTAATTCCCTTTGTCGGAAAGGGCATTTGTTTTAGTG
>CM076976.1:22460575-22478075 GCA_039105355.1 Benthosema pterotum
TTTTTTTCCGAAAATGTTGAATTTTCGAAGAAAAAACGCAAGGCTATAGCCTTACGTTTTTTCATGATTTTGACGATTTTCAAAAAATAACGAAACGTGGCAAAACGCAAGGCTTTAGCCTACGGTCTTGCACAGCATGCTTTTTTCATCGTTTTGAGGATTTTTGAGGATTTTCAAAAAATGTCGAAATTTTGAAAAAACGCAAGACTATAGCCTTACGTTTTTTCATGATTTTGACGATTTTCAAAAAATGACGAAACCAGGCAAAAACACAAGGCTATAGCCTTTGGCCTTGCACAGCATGCTGTTTTTCATCGTTTTGAGGATTTTTGAGGATTTTCGAAAAAGGTCGAAATTTCGAAAAAAAAAAAAAAAAAAAAAAAAAAAAAACACAAGGCTATAGCCTTACGTTTTTTCATGATTTTGACAATTTTAAAAAAGTGATGAAACCTGGCAAAAACGCAAGGCCATAGCCTACAGTCAAGCACAGCATGCCACTTTTCATTGTTTTGAGGATTTTTGAGGATTTTCAGAAAATGTCGAAATTTCGAAAAAACGCAAGGCTATAGCCTTACGCTTTTTCATGATTTTGACGATTTTCAAAAAATGACGAAACCTGGCAAAAATGCAAGGCTATAGCCTACGGTCTTGCACAATATGCTGTTTTTCATCGTTTTGAGGATTTTTGAGGATTTTGAGGATTTTTGAAAAATGTCGAAATTTGGAAAAAACGCAAGGCTATAACCTTACGTTTTTTCATGATTTTGACGATTTTCAAAAAATGACGAAACCTGTCAAAAACACAAGGCTATAGCCTACGGTCTTGCACAGCATGCTGTTTTTCATCGTTTTGAGGATTTTTGAGGATTTTGAGGATTTTCGAAAAATGTCGAAATTTCGAAAAAACGCAAGGCTATAGCATTACGTTTTTTTCGTTTTGAGGATTTTTGAGGATTTTGAGGATTTTCAAAAAAAATGTCGAAATTTCGAAAAAAAAAAACACAAGGCTATAGCCTTAGGCCTACATTTTTTCATGATTTTGACAATTTTCAAAAAATGACGAAACCTAGCAAAAACGCTAGGCCATAGCTTTACGGTCTTGCACAGCATGCCGTTTTTCATCGTTTTGAGCATTTTCGAAAAATGTCGAAATTTTGAAAAAAAGCGAGGCTATAGCCTTACCGTTTTTTCACCGTTTTGAGGATTTTTGAGATTTTTTTAAAAAAATGACAAAACCTGGCCAAAACGCAAGGCTATAGCCTTACAGTCTTGCACAGCATAACGTTTGTCATCATTTTGAGCAATTTTGAGCATTTTCGGAAAATTTCAAAATTTTGAAAAGAATGCAGGGCTATAGCCTTACTGTTTTTCATCATTTTGAGGATTTTTGAAAAATGACGAAACCTGGCAAAAAACGCAACACTATATTAATAATAATAATAAGCATTTTTGAGCATTTTCAAAAAATCGTTGAAATTAAAAAAAAAAAAAAAAAACGCAAGGCTATAGCCTCAACGTTTTTCATCATTTGAGGATTTTTGAGGATTTTCGAAAAAATGACAAAACTCGGCAAAAACGCAAGGCTATAGCCTTACCGTTTTCATCAGTTTGAGGATTTTTGAGCATCTTTGAAACATGTAGAAATAAAAAATCAAAAAACGCAAGGCTACAGCCTTACGTTTTTTCATCATTTCGAGGATTTTCGAGGATTTTTGAGGATTTTCGAAAAATGACGAAACCTGGCAAAAACGCAAGACTATAGCCTTACGGTCTTGCAGAGCATGTCGTTTTTCATCGTTTTGAGCATTTTTGAGCATTTTCGAAAAATCGAAATTTTGAAAAAACGCACGGCTATAGTCTTACCGTTTTTAATCATCTTGAGGATTTTTTTTTAGGATTTTCAAAAAATGACGAAACCTGGCAAAACGAAATGCTATAGCCTTACGCTTATGCTCTTGCACAACATGCCATGTTTCATCGTTTTGAGCATTTTTGAGCATTTTCGACGATATTATGAAAAAACGCAAGGCGATAGCCTTACCGTTTTTCATCAGCATGCCGTTTTTCTTTCTTTTTTTAGCATTTTTGAGCATTTTCTAAAATTGTTGAAATTTAAAAAAGAAAGAAAAAAAAACATTTTGAGCATTTTTGAGCATTTTCGATAAATCGAAATTTTGAAAAAACGCACGGCTATAGCCTCACCATTTTTAATCATCTTGAGGATTTTTTTAGGATTTTCAAAAAATGACGAAACTTGGCAAAAACGACAGCTTATAGTACATGCTCTTGCACTGCATGCCATTCTTTATCGTTTTAAGGATTTTTGAGGATTTTCAAAAATTGTATTTTTTTTTTTAAAACAACAAGGTATAGTACAAGGTCTTGCACAGCATGCTAAATCCCCTTTCATAAGCAACACTCATTGACGAACAATACAACAAGATGATGGTTTCAGCAGTAGCAGACACAGGAGAGCAGATATTAGCTACTAGAATGTTCTTTTTTTCTTCCTTTTTGGGCCGGGCCCCGCCCGAAAACATTGACCCGTCCACCAGACCTGTGAGACAACCCGTTGTCCTGCCACCATCGGGGCAGCCAGCTCATCACCACTACAAACCATTCTGATCGGCTGGAAGCTGGTAGTACTCTTACTGACAAACGCCTGTTCTCCCTTCTGACCCCAAAACTATGGATTGCAATTCCCATTGTAGCCTTTCACTTTTCCGTAATTTCTCACCTATTTTTCAAATCCTCCTTTAAACCTGTGAATGCAGTGGGCAGGACACCGCAGGGAATCGAACCCCGTCCCAGTAAACCAAGAATGCCATATCGGTGTTTTACCATTCCACTCATTTCCAGGCTCAAGAAACCACACTAATTTACTAATTTACATTTCCTCAAAGTTCCAACACTGTTTATCGCAGCGTAATTTTCAATTTTTTTGGAATCCTCAGAAATCCTGAAAAAAATACACACTATATAGCACATATGTCAAAGTCAAGGGCCAGATCCGGCCCGCGAGATGATTTAATCCGGCCCCAGGCTTGTAGAGCAAAAATGTCTGAGTCTATATAAAAAAAGTAAGTCTCTAGCACGTTCCTATCAAAAGTTATGATCGTTTAAAGAAATGCTTTTTGAGCTCTCTTCTGAACAGCATGGAATGCATATTGTCCAGCAGGGGGAGTCGTTTTACCAGGCTAGGCTGCTGGCGCTGCAAAGTGAGAACTATACTTCAGCAGTACAAGGGTGTGTAACCGAGAACTATACTTCAGCAGTACAAGGGTGTGTAACCGAGAACTATACTTCAGAAGTACAAGGGTGTATAAGCGAGAACTATACTTAGTTAACTTTACATACTTACTTAAATTTAGTATTTGAAATTGAAATGCTATTTTCATATGGTTTATTGACGCTCTGTAAATAAAAATAGCATCTTTCATAGCAAATGTCTTAATCTATAGGCTACAAGTATGAAACCAATAATATATATTAATATCTATTCTTGATAATAAATATGACTTGTGTGATATACTGTAGTGTAGAAATAACGGCTGTGTACGTAAACATGCGTGTGCCGTGCATGCTTGCGGTCTGCGACTGGGGCGCTCCGGCCCCCATGAAGTCACATGAAGTCCAATGCGGCCCCCACCCCAAATGACTTTGACACCACTGCTATATAGTATACAAATGTAGTATATTTCTGACAGTGTTAACATTCCATATGTTTATCCTTCCACATCCATACTTGCTCTTCAATGATTCCCTTTGTCTTATACCGGTATCTATCTACTCAACACCTCAGACGTTTTACTGGTCATTACGAAGGCAGCATCATAATAGAACTTTTTAATTCACCTTAACTTCTCTGCATAGACATGTACTGTATGTCTACATGCTACATTTAATTTATACAACACAATGTAACTCTGAAACCACCTAGCCTACTGCAATGAATGCACAAATGCAATTGCTTGTAGAACTCCATGTTTCACAAAGCCTGCAGAAACGCCTATGAAGAAATATAGAAATGGGATCACCAAAAGGGCCTGTTTGACATTTCCAAATTTCATTAAAACAGTAAATAAAAAACAAGTAAGTTCTTAACAAGAGAGTGTCATGGTCACATGCCCAAACTACACCATGACACTTTCATGGGAGGGAGAATCTCACACCGGAGGTTACATGAATAAACAATGACTGGAGCAGATGTCCAGCCCTGCCTGGGAGATGCAAAGAGGATTGATGTTTTGGACATGAAGGTTGACAATTTTCTGGTAGGTCAGTCCTGTCAAAGTGTGCCTTTCATCTTTATGATATCATACTGGTACCCTCCCAACCATTGCCACATCCACCGTTGCTTTGTCCCTGAGGATTTACTGCCTTGTTTTAATTTCAGGGGTTATGGTCATCCCCATACCATGGAATGTACCAAGCCCATCCAGCGTGTGAATGTTATGTTCAATGTTGTCAGCCACATATTGAACAAACTCTGTTGATAGATCAGGAATGTTGGTTCTGTGGGATTTGGCCGCATTTCTTTCAAACTGGTGCACTTCCTGGTTTGGTGCAACAAAACCCGAGATGATAACGAGTGTCAATGAGAAACTGAGGTAGGCCTACCGTCAAAATCGTGGTCTACAAAGCAGAGATCAGTATGGGCAAAACCTAGAACTAGACTTGGAAATTTCTTGAAAGCTGGGAAAACACAAGACAATCAGGAAAGGAGTGGAGAAGAACTGCAGGTGGTCCTCCAGACACGCTCACAACTACTCCTGTAGGTCAGTCTGTAAGTAGGCCTATCTAGGGTAGGGGTTTTCAACCTTTTTCATCCCAGGGCCCACAATTTATTCAGCATTTAAGCCACGGACCACCATTTGAGGACATTTCAGCCCCACAGACCCCAAAACTAAAGATTGCTTTTGCTTTTGTCCACAATAACTGGACAGCTAGCTGGATTTGGGAAACAAAACAGGCAAAGCATACAGACCGAAATGACCATTAATCTTCTTGTTGTGTAGACTTGGTCTAATTAAGATGATGAATATTTTAACTCTTGAGAGTGTAAAAATGAAACTAAATGGACCCGCCAGGGTCCATTTGGTTTCATCTGGCTGGCAAAGTCTTACCGGAGCTGCGCTCCTGTGCCTCATCAGAGACACATGCTGTCCACTGTACCAAGACATCAGAGACACATACTGTCCACTGTACTAAGACATCAGAGGCACATCCTTCCCACAGATTACACACACTCAACGTGACTTTGAAACTATGACCAATGACGACAAACTCCCATCCACATTGGGAGAAATACAACAATGTGCATACACAGTAGCAAGATTTGTGAACTGTTGTGACAAAACAAAGATTGGCCAATGGAATACAACCACCCTAAGACTACTCTGGTCTGTACTATCTAGACCTGCCCATGTAAACAGAGCTGCTACATTTTATCTCTTTTTCTGCATAAGCTTGAGGAAGAACTTCGTCATTTGTCCTGAAGAGGCAAATAATTATTTGTTTAAAAATATAAATAAATATCTATGTCCTGATACAACCTGTATAAAATAATGCAAGGTGACATAAGTCTGTTTAAAAAACTCTGTACCCATCCAACTGTATATATATGCTCTGTATTGTATTTGTGACACTTGCTTTGGCCATGTAAATGTTTTTTTTCTCATGCCAATAAAGATCCTTGAGTTGAAATGAAATGAAACATTGACGTGTGGAGTGTCTGTGGGTGTGCCTGTTTGTCTTTTTAGAAAAGAGAAATATAGTGAAAAAAGTGGAAGGGTGGAGGAATCATTTCTATGGAGGTCAGTTTCTGTGGGTGTGCGTGTCTGTCTGTCCATCCATCTGTTTCTGTGTCTCTAGAATGGAAGGACAAAACAGCAGAGAGGAACTACAGGGCATGTTCAGAAAACCCACACCACGAGTGCGTTGAGTTGGATGGGGGCAGTGGCTGGTGACGTCACCAAGAGTATTCAGTGTGAATTATTTACGAACGAGCAGTTAAAACCCAACTCTATGGTTAAAACCAACAACACACCTTCCTCAAAAATCTTCCTCAACATATTCCTCAAGAATCACTGCCAGAGGCATATAAATCCTCTCTTATTGGGGTCCCCCTGGAAAGTCTTTTCAAATGGTGGTCCGCATGCATTCATTTGAAATGTGCAGGTCCTTGACGGACATGGAAAATATATATATATATATATATATATATATATATATATATTAAAACCAACAGCATTTCATCATTGAAAACAGAAAACTCTCTGAGTAAGACCTTTAGCTTCATGCTGCGTGTCTGTTGCAACGTCAACAACAACTGGTTATTGTTGTTGTTATTTTTGATGCTTTACTTGACTAATAGAAGTCCTGTAACCGAAAATGGTATGGGTGCGGCTTCATGAAGCCACCCTCATACCATTTTCTCTTGCCCCTCCAACATGTTCTCTTGCCCCCCCCCCCCCCCCCCCCAAATGGGACATGTTACATCCGCCCCTGATCATAATAGGCTATACCGTACATGTAGGCCTAACAAACCTTTTGAGGTAGGACATGGAGGGGGAAAAAAGGAAAAAAAATGTAATAATAGCAATATCACAAATATAATTTGAAAGTAAAATCACTCCACTGAAGTAAAGCAGCTAGCAGAAAGGGTTTTGTTATGTGACAGCGTATCAATGTGGACCATCTCTGCCTGTCAGTCACACTGACAGCACACGCGCATATGGAGAGGTGTATCGGATGTCACACATCTCAGGTCAAACTCATAAATTATGCCACAATAAAGATAGGAATGTAGATAGATACAACAAAGCCTTTCAGAAAATAGGAACAACAACATGTAATATTCAAAAAATCTATAGGTATTACTCCATGCTATAGTTGGTATTTTGTATTGTCTTGCTGCTATTTTTCAAAACATTTTGTATACTGTAGTTGTTTGTGAACTCCCTGTCTGTCTGTCTGCCTGTGTCTCTTAGCGTCTTATATAAGTGTGCATATGTGTTGGAGTATGCATCTTGGTGAGGGTCTGCAGAATGTATGCATGTTGGTGAACATATGGGTGGTTTTGAACAGGCTTCCTTCGCACTATAAGTGCAAGCTCAGCGCAAATCGCTCTTTCCGCGTTCGGCGTTACTGTTGCGAAGGAGGGAGAAAGAAAAAGAAACGTTATTATAGAGCGAACAGCACAGCCGGAGAGACACTTCTCTCTGCCCCCCCGAGGCGATCTCACTTGACTCCCATTTCATATATACGCTGAAATTTGAAAAATGCACTCGTTGTGCGAGTGCGCCTGCATGCTCGTATAAGCAAGATAGATTGTAGGTTTGTGTGAGACAAAATGTGTGCCAGAGTTTTATGGTGCATATTGCATGTATGTATGGTATGTAGCCTACACTATGCATGCATTCATTGTTTGCATACATTCATTCATTGAGGAATGACTGAATGCATGAATGAATTAATGCATCAATGAATCAATTAATCAATGAATCAATGAATCAATGCGAGGCCATAAGACAGTTCATTCTAACACTATCACATTCTCATTTCACATTCATACAGTGTTCAATCTCATGTAGGCCTACATACATTCTCCACTAGCACATTCTCCTTTTTTACATACAATTTCATGTCGTATTACATATATGATGACATATGGCATGACGTATGGCATGCCATGTGAGCTGCTGCCACTCATATAATCATGTGTAATACTGGGACCAGTATAATTTTAATTTATTCAGCTTGAGTAAAACTAAAGTTAAACTACAAAAAAAAAAAAAAAAAAAAAAATCAGTGGTGCAAAACTCAATGCAGGGATCCCCAGAACATCCCGACCCCTAGGAATGCACCCATGGATATTTCCATGCTCAGATCCAAGGACACAGCCAGCCATGGATACCCGCAGCTGTCTGTAAGAGTGGTTGCAACACTAAAAAAAACTGAAAAGTTTGATAAGGCACATTAACGTACCACACAAATATAATATTATGAATGTATTTTTGAATGCTCCCATGATTCTGTGACTAGAAGCCATTAAGTGAGCAGGCTGAGCAGGCTGTGTCGTCACCTGATCAGAGGGAGTTTCCCTGGTAGCGTGTGGAAGGAACACATTATTTCAACCAGTTCTTTTCTCCTCCATCAGTGACCCCAGTTGACCAGGGGGAGGCAGCATAGAGATTATAGCGCAGGATCGCTAGATTCCTGCATGTTTCATGTGAGCATGAAAATAAATATGTATTTGTAAGTGAAAGGCAATGTGTACTGCTTGTGAGAGGAAATGTGTGCACATGAGTGTGTGTGTGTGTGTGTGTGTGTGTGTGTGTGTGTGTGTGTGTGGGGGGGGGGGGGGGGGGGGGTGAGAGAGAGAGAGAGAGAGAGAGAGAGAGAGAGAGAGAGAGAGAGAGAGAGAGAGAGAGAGAGAATGAAAATGTAAGCATGTGAAAGGCGAATGTACATACTATGTACCGGTATATGTTTTTATGCATGAATGTTTGGATGTGTTTTTCTACACGCATACATGATGTGCATCACAGATCACAGTTCGTTCTCTCTCTCTCTCTCTCTCTCTCTCTCTCTCTCTCTCTCTCTCTCTCTCTCTCTCTCTCTCTCTCTCTCTCTCTCTCTCTCTCTCTCTCTCTCTCTCTAGTGTATAACCTGTGTGCTGTGTCGGTCTGTCAGACATACTGTATACTAGTATGCATGTACAAACACACAAACAGGCGGTGTGCATGTTCACAGCTCCTCTAGAGCGGAGGAGACACTATTGTCCTGTGAAAACAACAGACGATTGTGACGAGAACAATGTGACTCACAGGACACCTACATCCATCCACCTACTGGTCTGATAAGGACAAATCCATACAAGGAAGCCTTCTAGCCCAGCCATGCTCAACATAGTAGGCTGAGGCCTCGAGGATATAGTGGTACAACAACTCTCCTGGGGAGAGGGGGTGCTGCAGGCCTGCGTGTGCTAACAAAAACACATGCATTTATACTTTATTCTTCTACAAATGACTGTCAGGATTTGTATGTCAAAACATAGCCGATGTACAAGCTTGCATCATGGCACAACGTGACGCGATGCAAGCTTGTAGATCGATAACATCTGTACAACGCCGACAAGACTGCTTTCTCTGTTCTGTTGGCTTATTAGACAGCGATCCTTTTAAAACCTTTTTAAAAAAATGTGCACGCTATCGATGTACCGTATCTTGAAGGATACTGTGTTACTTCCACTAAATCCATGCAGCAACACAATCTCACTTACACATGCTCTGAAAGTGTTTGCGGCGCACCCACCCCTATCTGATCACTTAACACGACAGCCAACGGCCACAAACCCTTTTTCATGTGGGCCCTGATCCAGAAAACGTTGGGAAACACAGATCTACCCTAGAACCTCTGAATGTCAGATATCTGGCCCCTTTCTGTCACACGGCAGTGTGGCTTGACAACAATAAGACGATCCCTTAAAGCACTTCATGTACCGGTAGGGCCGGATTTAGCCAGCACTACTAGGGTGGGCTGGAAGAATGGCAGGGTGGGCAACTCTACTATTTGAGCCACGGACCACCATTTGAGGACATTTTAGCCCAACCCAAAACTAAAGATTTCTTTTGCTTTTGTTCAAATGATGAATATTTAAAACTCCGAACCAAATGGACCCACAATTAAGGGTCCATTTGGTTTCATTTTTACGCTCTCAATGAGTTACATCTGGTTAACCAACATTCCACCATTTAGCTGGGGTGGGCAGGATGCACATTTGGGTGGCTCTGCCCACCCCTGCCCCCCTCTAGATCCGGCCCTGACCGCTAGCCTATGGCTTCTTTCTGGCTTAGCTTTTTTCTTTGGCAAGCGTATAGTACATGTGATGGACTACAAATTGAGCCCTATATAGTATGGTCAGGCAACCTTTTCGACATGAGTGCCATGATTTTTTTCGTTGACCCTCCGAGTGCCACAGTAAAAATTTTTGTAAATTTTACTGTGGCACTCGGAGGGTCAACGGATAAAATAAATTAAATAAATAAAAAAATATGCCTAGAGTCAATAAATGGAGCATTTTCACGGTTTTTACATATTTAATGTCCATTTTCTGCAGTTATATGTCATGCTTAGGCCATATTAGACTTAGGGTGACCAAAACTCTTCATTTGAGGACAAGTAGGCCTATTACTTGTGAGGGTAAAGTCGGACAGTTAATTGCGGGTAGCAATATATTACTTAAGTTGGTATTAAAAATGCCTCTTGCCATATTTGTCCACACATAGTCCTACTGGTGCCCATCATTTTGTTATTTATTCATGTTGGTCTGTATTTCTCCTGTTATTTTAACAGGCTTAAAACGCATCTAGCAAAAAAGAGACAGTGAGAGAAAACAGAAATGGGACTATTAGGGCAATTGACCACTGTAGTCTGTCAGTCACAATGTGGGACTGACAGGGTGTCAATTTTTGGGATGACTGAAAAGTAAAATGAGTGACTGTCCCACATAAAGAGGGACCTCTGGTCACCCTGAGACTGTCCCACAGAAACAGGGACATCTGGTCACCCTCAAACAACAAGCCGTTTTTCTGCTCCGACAGAAACACACACACACACACACCCACACACACACGCACACACGCACGCACGCACGCACGCACGCAGGCGACGCAGCCTTTGCAATGCGCAAGGATAGCTCTGCTACAAGCTAGCCATGCTAACAATACTCACACACCAGCCAAAACGCAATAATTTCAGCGTTGTCTGGTTAGGCTGACATGACGGCAGGTCCGCGGGTTCTGCAGGGCAGACACAGACGCCATGCCAAGGAGGAGATTACTTTTTACTGGTGTTGGAGGAAAGTTGGACACGGGGCTCGGCGTGCGTGCACGCCCTTATGATTGATCAGAGCGCAGCAAGTGTCAACACTGGATCAGACTCGCTCCGGTTGAATATTAATTAAATTAATTAATAATCGCGCGGCCGTTGCAATTTGCTAATCAAATCGCAATTTCGGTTTGAAGCCTTAGCGAAATAGTAGGCCTGTAATCTTTTATTACACACATTCAATGCACATTCAATAGGAATAGGAATTATTACTGAGATAAAAAAAAAAAAAAAAAAAAAAAAAAAAAAAAACTTCCCCCAGAATCTGGCCGCGTGCCAGCTGATACCACCCGGCGTGCCATCGTTGGCACGCGTGCCTAGGGTTGCCGACCCCTGCTATATAGTATGGTCAGTGCTTCCCGAAAATAGCAATGCAAGGCACTGTGAGCTTGTACAGTAGATTGGCCGTCTCGTAACCATGCAACCTTAACATTGCAACATTAAAGGGACATTATTAACTTTTTTTTTTTTTTTTTTTTTTTGCAAAAACGGTGAAATGTTCCTTTAAGGTAAAGATGAGATATAATGTGTGAGACAGAGCGCTATTCTTGTCTGAGGGGGTGTACTGTGCTGAGTTGACATCTCTATGGAGATGAACCCAACATGTTTGAGATGTGATTAGGTTAGTCCTGTTATCTAAAGCTTCGTAGACAGGACAGGCACTCCTTAATCCTACACGTAGGATGGTAATCTCACATTGTGTGTGTGCGCACGTGTGTGTGTTTGTTTGCGCGCATGCGTGTGTGTGTGTGTGCGTGTGTGTGTGTGTGTGTGTGTTGTGTGTGTGTGTGTGTGTGTGGTGTGTGTGTGTGTGTGTGTGTGTGTGTGTGTGTGTGTGTGTGTGTGTGTGTGTGTGTGTGTTGCATGGAAATATTTGTATGCATGCGTATGTGTTGTGTGTGTCTGTAACATGTGCGTTTGTTTATCCGTGCGTGCCACACGGCACATTCTTTTTCAGTCCCCGATTGTATGCAAATCCCACCTTCCTCTTGAGATTGTCATAACGAGGGAGATATTTGAATTTCTCTGGAAATGGCCCAGTTCAACAACAATCACGCGTTTGTTTCGGAAACCTGAGGAAAAAGACAGCGGAGGAAAGAAAACAAGGCTAAGTTCCTGGATGGAAAACATCGCAGGCCATTCAATGCAAACGACCAATAAGAAAAAATGTGCACCGCGTCACGAGGAAAAGATCCCACGAGACATTGCATGCATTCTGCAGTCCCTCAACCAGTCCCAGTGCCGGATCCAGGAGTTATAGTGGCCCTATGCGAGGCCCCACACGCACTGCCACGCCGCCTGCATTTAACAATTTTAGGCAAGAATCCATTTTGGTGTTTTAAGCAACAGCATTAGTTTTAACTATTGAAAAACATCAGATCTACAACCTCATAGCGTGCCACAAGTGGCTTATTTTTTTTTTATAGTAAAGTGTGTCTCAAATCTTTGAATATTGTCTCATGTTTTTATAACTCAAATGTTTTGCATCCGACATTGTCCCTGGAACTACGTATTTTCAGATGGGAGTTGGTGGACCATGTATGTACAGATGATTCTGGTGATCCTTGACATGAAATATTGAGGAACACTGATGTAGAAAGATGAGGTTTTATTCAGAAAACTGTTCGAATTTAGAAGACATTTTGTAGAATCAGTTTTCAGGTGAAAATGGGTTAAGTGAAGGTAGGGCTCACATACTCCCAGCCTGTGTATAGTGTAGGGGGATACATAAAAAATCTCTGTGTGATGTGGCCTCCTTGCTGGTGGTGGCCCTAAGTGACAGCTTGCATTGCTTATGCCTAGAACCAGCCCTGACCAGTCCACAGATAAAGATAAATATATTGTACACCATTAGACTCTAAATATAGGGTCGGATCAATGCAATCAGGACAATCTCCTCTTTACGACAAGTGGGTTCGGCATCTGAAGAGCGATATCCGAGTCTGAGGCAGATATGTCTGTGATAGCGTCAGGTATTATATACTGTATAGTCTGTAAAGTGATCCCATACTGTGGCTGGTGGCTGAGGGACATGCCTCTGTGAACAAAGAGCATACGGTAGCTGTGACATTACACTGTACAGTATAAAAAAAAGAAAAAATGTATATAAAATCACTTTGTAAATAGAAAATATCATTTGTATTGTATTGGTTTCCAATCGGCATCAAATCGGTATCTTTGCATTGTATTTAGCCATTTTAAAAAGAACACACATGTGTTCAAATACAATATCCATCTACAACGTACAGTATATGCTGACTGTTTTTGCTTATTTATATCCATTATAATCTATCCACATGCTTCACAAACATTTAATAGATTTACTAAATGGTTACTGTATCGATTTCAAATCATTGAATCGGATTGGATCGCCACCTACCAATATCACCCATGTATTGTATCATCAACAATGTATTGTGATACGTATCATATCGCTTTTAAAATGTATTGTTAAAACCCCATTATAAACCCAAGGGAAAGTGTCTGAAAAGAGTTTGACCTAGTGGTCAATACAACTGTATATTTTTATTGTTTACTAGAAGGATGATTTACACCTTTTGACCCTGTAGATCCTAAACATTATAATCTAATGTAAACTCACACATGATTCCATAGCCTATTATATAGAATGCCTTTTCATAATATGAATAACCAAATTTATAGTTTTTATTTATTTTATATGATCAGTGTCATCAGTATTTATGCCTATGAGATGGATGGTTTGACTTGGGCGACCTTTTCAGGGTTTTCCGTCAGTCAGTTTGCGTCGGTTAGACCACGTTCGGATGTCCCTGTTAGGCTCTGAATTCCACCCACTTTGACTTGAGAGGAGAGGAGAGGAGAGGAGAGGAGAGGAGAGGAGAGGAGAGGAGAGGAGAGGAGGGGAGGGGAGAGGAGAGGAGAGGAGAGGAGAGGAGAGGAGAGGAGAGGAGAGGAGAGGAGAGAGAGGAGAGGAGAGGAGAGGAGAGGAGAGGAGAGGAGAGGAGAGGAGAGGAGAGGAGAGGAGAGGAGAGGAGAGGAGAGGAGAGGAGAGGGAAAGAAAAGGATAAAGGAGATGAAAAGAGAAGAGAGAAGGGAGGAAACCAAAAGTAACCCAGCAGAGAATAAGCTAATGAAAGCATCATTGTCCGGGTGGTGGCTCAGATGTAATCACAGAGGAAATGAGGCATGTGGATGACCAGTCATTTGTACATCTCCGATAATGCTGTCCGCTCCCATTGATTATCCTACGCAGCAGCACGCTGGGAAAACAGGGATGAGCACTGCATAGTTTCCTACTTAAGAGTCTTTAGAGGTTTGTTGGACCTCACATAATACGCACACACACATGCATGCATGCATTGCACAGTCACGCACACACAAGCACACTCAAGACACAACGACTAACTTTATGACGACTACAATGTTGACGTGAGGAAATAAACAGGAAGGATGAGATCCACTAGCACCCAACGTCTCGACCAATTTTGCTTACTAGTTGCGACCACTTTTTCTGGTCGCAACTGGACCGTCTAGACCTGATCTAAGGCAAATGATATCATGAAAACACATTTCTTTTCCATGTTTAAAGGCAATAAGTATGTGTACAGGCATTGTGTTTGTAAACAGATTTGTTTAAAAACAGAATCTACCTCCACCTCACGTCCAAATTGGCTCATTATGAAGCTGATGGAGACTGCCTTGCTGTGATTGGCTAAAATGCTCCCCCCCCCCCCCCCCCCCCCGACATTGGCACCGCCTGTCCTGAGCCCAATTTGTTGACAACAACAGTTCTGGACCATCTGCAGGACGAAGCAAGTGTCTGTCTGCAGGGAAACAGCTCCAAGTAGAAGCAACGTAGAAGGGAAAAATGCAAAAAATATGTATAGCTTGAGTTTTGTCAAAAAAGGTTGCCTCTATTACCTTTACCCTTTACCTACAAGAAAATACCAGATCTAAGAGGTTCTGCATTGCAGCCAGTGCGTGGTTGTTGCTACTGTACTTTCAGTACAAGATAACAAAGTATAAATCAGGCATTATTCGATTCATTCCAAGAAGTAATGTGGAATTTTAATTGGGCAGGCCGATCATTGCACTTTAAAGTAAAAGATAGAGAGTCATACCATAAAATAAAAGAGGCAGGATGGGTATCATAAAGAGCTATAATATCTGACTAATCTGCATAATAAATTAACAGAGTGTCTCCTAAAGTGCATATTAAATAAGAGTCATGAATGTACAGTTTATAAAGGAGAGTCTCTTTAAAGCAGAGTTCAGTCCAGCATATGCAGTGGCATCAGGTGTATATTTACTCTAATTGCTGCCATATACAAACTGTTAAAGTCTGTGCTTGAGAAGGACAGAGTTTAGTAACTCCAGTAACTCTAGTACAAGACTAAGCCAGATCACATCCCAGGATGTCTTCACCAGTAAAAAGTGATAAAGCTAAGCTATTCTGGGCCAAATCTGACTAGTTATGATTGATTTATAGTCTGGCCTCAATCTGACTCTCTCTGATTCATCCAGGGAAACGTCAGTCTTTAGTTGACATGATTTGTGTTGTTTGAAATCAAGTTATATTCTGGGCCAGATTTGACTGATTTGAGGAGGGCATTATTTATTTGTGACTCAACGTTTGTGAGAAAGAAACGTGCAGTTCTCTTCAAAATATTGTAGTCAAAATACACTGTACACAGTGTTGTGTGGAATGCTGTACATCCCATACTGTTTCTAGTTTACTGCGAGTACTTTGGAGGTGGCAATATGATTTACACACAAGGGCCTCACTGGGCTGAACTGTTACGCAAGAGACAGAGTACAGTACACTTTCATCCACCGTTTCATTGTTTCAGTTCCAGTATATTTGGAGTACTTCATGTAACCCATGAATTGAATCCCATAACATTTTGGTTCAATAACAATTGAGGATAAACATATAAGTCCAGGACTTATTTCCACCGTGGTCCACATGGCTTCCTTTGCTATTCCTTCTCCCAACACTGCGCTAATCTGTCTCTATGTGGAGGGGGAGTCTGATGATTGGTTAAGGGGCTGTGGGGGGTGGGGGGGGTGAGGGAAACAGCTGCTTTACGTTGAGTGCTGGCGTCAGTACTTGTCTGCTCTCCCACGGCTCACGTATGCATGCATGTAAATCATACTTACTGAAGAAGAGAAGAGAAGAGAAGAGAAGAGAAGAGAAGAGAAGAGAAGAGAAGAGAAGAGAAGAGAAGGGAAGGGAAGGGAAGGAAGGGAAGGGAAGGGAAGGGAAGGGAAGGGAAGGGAAGGGAAGGAAGGGAAGGGAAGAGAAGAGAAGAGAAGAGAAGAGAAGAGAAGAGAAGAGAAGAGAAGAGAAGAGAAGAGAAGAGAAGAGAAAGAGAAGAGAAGAGAAGAGAAGAGAAGAGAAGAGAAGAGAAGAGAAGAGAAGAGAAGAGAAGACATAGAGCCTCTGATTCTGATGGAGAATAGGAGAC
The DNA here is from genome assembly GCA_039105355.1 of Benthosema pterotum. Classification (NCBI taxonomy): domain Eukaryota; kingdom Metazoa; phylum Chordata; class Actinopteri; order Myctophiformes; family Myctophidae; genus Benthosema; species Benthosema pterotum. The sequence goes on from CM076976.1 coordinate 22,476,919, forward strand.
TTAGATAAGCTTAGATGAGTTGGTTTGTGCTGGTCTCTCTTGGTACCAGAACCCTATAAGACTGCAGGCAGATGGAATACTGGCCACCAAAGTAACGAAGAATGTATTGCCTTTAGTGGTCCGTTTTAGTCAGTTAATCAAACCCTGAGAATGTGTTAAGGTGTATGATAGTGATAGATAGATATATAGGTAGCCAGAGATGTTCAATGCCAAGGACTTCCAACTAAACACATATATCCTATTATAAATGTGCTATCTATGTACTCTATGCTTACCAGCAAATACCTGGGAGTGTGTCACCAGAGAACTCCAGAGGCAATCGTTTTTTGAAACTCGCCCTGTGTTTCAGTGTGTAAAACTGATGTAGGCTACCAATGGGAAAAGGGTTGGGATATGAACAGGAAAAACAAAAGTGGCCTTCAATTTATACACACACACACACACACACACACACACACACACACACACACACACACACACACACACACACACACACACACACACACACACACACACACACACACACACACACACACACAGTATACTGTATATGGAAACTCGGGAAAGCGGCACCTTTCATACAAGCCAAACAAACAAAAAATAAGGATCTTATATCTGTTTTAAATCCCAATTATAATTCTTATAAATTCTTTTCCACTACAAACTATTCAACTATACAAAAATACTATGGATCTAATATTAACTTTATTCTCTTATGAGGATTGTATGAAAGGTGCCACTTTCATGTGTTTCATATATGACATACTGTATATATAGAATTTATAGAATCCCATACGGGACAGCAGGTTCATGACCAATATGTTTTGGAAAATGTGTGTTCACACACCAATAACTACAAAAAAAAAAAAAAAAGATAATCGCCACAGTCTCAGAGCTCATATTATCCATAAAAATAGCATTTTTTCTCCCATGCCTCTTCACTTATCAAAGTTGATGAAATGCTTTCCTGGATTTCTCTTGTAAAGTGCCTGTACTTTTATTTCCCTGCAAACTGCTAATAAAGTACAGTATACACAATTCTCATCTCCTTTCCTGTCTCCACCTCTCTTCCATCTCCTCTCTTCTATGGTATCTGTATTGTGTCATGTCTACTCTGTTATACATTCCACCTCTCCCTTCTCCAGGAGAGAGATGAT
>CM076976.1:22480575-22583075 GCA_039105355.1 Benthosema pterotum
TGCTATGCCTAGGAGTATTCTCAAACGATTATAGCTCGTATTTTCAAACAATTATAGCTCGGTCAATTCTCGATCATTTCTTACCATTCAACATAATTATGTTGAAAAAACATGTTCCATATTTTTAATTATATTATATACGTTACCTAAAGGAAGTGACCGACAGCACTCTACAGCTGTTTATAGGACAACCAATAAATAAGGAGATGAATTGAACTGATGCAGCAGCTGTTCTATGTGGACATCTCCAATGCGCACAGATGCCTGCACGTGCAGGGGCTGCCTTCTCGTATAGGTTAGCGGGTGCTTTGAAATCCTGTTATCTATTTCCCAAATCTATCTGATGAAATTAGCAATGTGCGTGACAGTGTGCCTCTATTACCTTTAAATGTGAAGTGACCTAACGCTATATGCTATATGCTCTAAAAAGATGTTACTTGTGTACTTGGTGAGGATGGACTGAGAGTTAATTTGAAGGATGCCCAGTTTGACATGTATTGGCTAATGGTCCCCATTTAATGCCATGAAATCAAATGGTACTCTTTCTGATTCCCATCCAGGGAAGAGAGATCTTATGTAATATGTAGGAAAAACAAGTGAAAGTGATGAGACACTGAGGTGAACTGACCTGTCAGTACAATGGAACACTATAGAATTGAAGCTGATAAATGGTCACTCTCTCTCGATTATGTCTGAAATTGGCAACCCGCCTGAAAATGTGTTTTCTATTTATTACAGAGCTGGGTGGAGACAGTGGAAAACCTTTTTTTTGTATTGACCTATAACACTATATGTTTACGATTAGATTACAAAGCTTTTACTTTTTAACAGAAATAAATAAATTAAATAAATAATATCCAGGCAAATGCAGTGGAATGGATTCAAAGGGGCTCCACTGTGAATTTAAAATCAAATGCATCATACAAATGTTGCCTTTTAGTACCTTTTTATACACTCTGCAAACAACCACTCATAAAATTGTTTTTCATATTGTCTCAGTGTGCTATTTGGTTTCAGTACCAGAAAATTTTAGTGACATCACTAATAGGAGAATCTGAGAGTGTTCATACATGCGCCACCATTCAGAGACTCACAGAAATTCACGGATGTCTCAATAGGTCTGACTTTTTAACAAACAACTTTTTGGGGGTGTAAAAATACACTGGTAATGGTAAATACACCACAAATCTTGAACAATATAAAATTCGTCGTGGAGCCCTTTTAAGTGAATGTATTGTAAATAGGCTAATATTTTCACTTGACATCATGTTCTTCATTACCATTGCCAACTTGGAGTGCAGTTCTTCTGATTTGACATGACATCATGTCCTCCATGTCTACCATTAATCTCTGTATTGAATGCGAGTTTCACGTTAAGTAATGACGATGTACAACAGCGATTCACATGGGAATAACTATCTATAATATAGTTCAGTAGCTTAGGCCTCTTACAATGTCCTCATTTGGGGACTAGCCTACTTGCCAACCCATAGAGCCCCATTGTGAACCCAGACATGTTGAGTAGGCTACACCACAGGGCCGGATTTAGCCAGCCCTACTAGGGTGGCTAAATGGTTTGGCTTTTCATATGAAGCAGTGGTTTTCAATCTTTTTGACACCAGGGCCCACTATTTATTCGGCATTTGAGCCACAGACCACCATTTGATGACATTTTCACCCCACAGACCAAATGGACCCACAAGGGTCCATTTGGTTTCATTTTTACGCTCTCAATGAGTTCCAACTTTTCATTGGGTGGGCAGGATACACATTTGGGTGGGCTCTGCCCACCCCTGCCCCCCTCTAGATCCGGCCCTGCTACGCCAAGGTTTTATGTTATAAATGTATGAGTAGGCATCCCCAGCATGTAGGAACTGCCGGATGCTAACTTGCATATATAGAGCAATTTTAATAACTGGCATAATATGTGGCCATACCATTAACAACATACGTCAAAAAATCATTGTGCTTTAAGTAGCATATAATAATGCCTAACTATAAAGGTTTTCATGATGCTGAATCCGTTCCAAGCATTAGTTTTGAAAAAAAAAAATAATAATAATAAATCAGAAAAAAATCAGAAAATGGGCTGAAAACGGTCACCTGTTGACTAGGCACAATTATGAGAAGTGGTATTGCTGTTTTTATCCCAATACCTGTTTTCTTGAGCAAAAATAACGATTGGAATGGATTCAGCATGATGAAAAAGCTACTAACTTAGACATATTACATGCCACCTTCCATATGTTTTTAATGATATGGTGACATATTATGCCAATTATGAAAATTGCTCAACATAATGCAAGCTAGCATCTGGCAGTTTCTACATGCTGGGGACCCCTACTCAACAAAAAAACTAGGGATGTTAATCGACACATATTTGGAATTTTGACATGTCAAGGCCCAATGTCGACAAACAATCTTTTTTTTATTTTATTTTTTAGGCCATGGCGCCCACGGGACCCAACGCAAAATGTTGCCCTGGCTACGGCGCACAATGCAGCCGTGTGCATGTGTCGAGGGAGGGGAAAGTGCGTCCGTGATCGCCATCTTTCTTGCTGTCTTTCTTTTCTTTTTTTGGGTCGCGTTTGCAGAGCCGGATGAAATGCTGTGCACAGGGGGGGGGGGGGGGGGGGGGGGGATATAATGGAGCTGCCGGATGAAGTTTTCGCCCACACCCCGCTCCGAAGACATCTCACGAACGGCTGCTCTCATCTCGTCGGTGGATCCAGAAAGTAAGCAAATAAACGATCATAGCCGTTTCTTTGAGACAGACTGCGGGGGAAAGGAGGAGGAAGAGGACGCAGCACAGACGCACACCGACATGTCCTCGGTACAGTGTTAGTAATACCCGAAATAAGCAATTCTCTTCCCTTAAAAACAGTAACGCTACAACATTTTGAACAAGAAATTACAAAGAATACAAAATAAAAATCATTAATATAAGAAAGAAAAAAGAGGCGATTTGTTGACTTGTACTTTTTTGTGTCGCTGTGAACATGTGTCGACAATCGAGTCGATTTCCGACTTTTTTTCGCATCCCTAAAAAAACCTGACATTCTGGCAAATGGATGATACCCCCGCCTTCGGAGAAAGGAATCGACGTACATGGTGTCCCTGGACTTGATCCAACTTGCTTCTTGCGGAGAAGGAAGGCAGGGAGGGGATCACAGCTGTGTGGAATCACCCCAGGTCACCCAGGTCTCCAACCTGACGGCCTCACTACATCACCGGCGGCCATTTTCCAATGCGTACAGTCCCTGGAAGGTCACTCCCAGCTGTGTGACCTCTGTGACTCATAATGTTTGCACTGCTGTTTGTTATCACTCACACACACACACACCCGTTGTATGAGGGTCGATAAGGCAAAGCTACTATCGTACGTGTGCGTCTGTGCACTCGTGCAGGCATGCACATATGCTACGAATATATGGACCGCACAGCACACACCGACAAGCTTACACACACACACACACACACCCACACACATACCAGGGGCAGATCTAGGCATGGGCATGGGGGGGCCATGCCAAGATATTTCAGATTAAAGTGCTTATATTTAAAATGATTTGAAACACTATACTGCTACTAACTAACTGCAGCTGTGTCACCACTAAACCAACACCATTTCATCATTGAAAACAGAAAACTCTCTGAGTCAGACCTTTAGCTTTATCTATGCTGCGTGTCTGTTGCAACTTCATCAACAACTGATGTTAGTTGATGCTTACTTGCCTAATAAAAGTCCTGTAACTGAAAATGGTATGTGTGCGGCGCCGGCTTCATCGCCTGTGGCGCATACCATTTTCTCCTGCCACCCAATTGGGAAATAATGTTACATCCGCCCCTGCCACACACACACACACACACACACACACACACACACACACACACACACACACACACACACACACACACACACACACGGACACACACAAACGTGTGTAAACCTGAAGATCTGTCTTCATTAGCAACGGGGGGGGGGGGCATGCCTCGAAACCCCATCATCCTTATTTAGGGCAATTTGTCAATAATTATGAAAACATTTCACATTTCTTGCATAAGCAGTTCAGAAGACAAATCAGACAAAGTTCCCGAAAACAAACAAATCACATTGAGCATATAGTAATAGTAGGTGCATCCAGGTAGGTAGAAAGATAATCCATCCGCGCTGACGTCGGTGCAGCCAACACATAAGACGTACATTCTGGCTCTATGTTCTCGCACATGACTTCCCCCCATAAAATAAAAACCTTAACATAACTCTTCCGTTTGCGTTCTCCATCCTCACTGGCCTTGCACATATTTCAAATGGAACCCTCTACAAACATAATAAATCCTGGTATATCTTCATATAGTAAATCTCCCACATTGTAAATCTGCGCTTTGTTAACAGGCGGTGGACTCGGCGACCTCGGAAAAGGTTCCACAGTCATTCAGCGAGCCTGAGGCAGTTTCACCCTGTCCCTCGCTCTGTCGGCGCACGCGAGCACACGCACGTGCACACGTGCGCGCAAACACAATGACTCAATTAGTCGTAAACAGACACCGCACACAGTCCAGTCCAGACCGACCACACACACACACACACACACACACACACACACACACACACACACGCACGCACACACGCACGCGCGCGCGCACACACACACACACACACACACACACACACACACACACACACACACACACACACACACACACACACACACACCTATTGTATGCATGCATTCAGGAATGCTCGGATGTGTGTGTGCAAGCGGAGGACACACATTATACACATTCATTCACTCCCATCTATATGTACACGCAGAAACATATACGCAGGACACACAAACGCACACACGCACACACCTTCTACACACACACCTTCTATGTCTGTCTTATCTATCGCCTCACATATTTGTAATTCACCCTAAACATGCAGTGCTGGCTGACAGCTGCTTTTACAGGCCAAATCGCTGTTGAATTAGTCAAACAGACGGTGGTTACTCACCGCCTGCACAAAGTACCTGTCAGAGGACTCTTATTACAGGGTGAAGCCCCCTGGAACCTTCTCTGTCACCACCGCTACTCCTGGAACCTGTCTGTCTGTCTTATTGTCTGTCCGTTGGTCTGTCCATCTATCATGGTGGTGAAGCTGGTTGTTGCTAAATAGTGGTTGTTGCTAAATCTACCACAGTGTCACAGTGGCGCAGTGCCGTTGCCTCACAGCTAGAATGGTCCTTGAGAGGGTTCCAGGTGGTCCCCAGCTAGATGATGGAATGTTGGTTAACCAGATGTAACAGTGTAAAAATTTACACTCTCAAGAGTTAAAATATTCATAATCTGAATTAGCCCAAGTCTACACAACTAGAGAATGTAGAAGGTTAATGGTCATTTTGGTCTTTATGTTTGACTGTTTTGTATTCAGCCTGGAATTGTGGACAAAAGTAAAAGAAATCTTTAGTTTTAGGGTCTGTGGGGCTAAAATGCCATCAAAAAGGTTGAAGATCATTGCATTAGGTGATTGATGCTAAAATTGGTTACAAAATCGTGGGTTAAAAGTTTAAGAAAGTGGTTGTTGCTAAATCTAGAGTAGGAAGAATGTTTCTGGGCTGACAGACACTTTGCCGATGCCACAACCTCATTAGTACTAACCCATAGCTGTAGTAAACAGCTTTTGACGAGGTGCTTCAGAGGTCATTAGAAGCATAGAAACAAGGTTGTAAAGGTAGATCACAACACAACACGGCAGAACATAAACATTAGTGTGTTAGTATAGGTGTCAGTGTGGTATAGAATGAAAATAAGTACAGGATCCACACAATGCAAAACCACAAGCCGCAACTCAGGTGAATGATCTTTGTTTAGTAGTTTAGTAGTAGCTATAAATTCTGAATAAATAGTGGGTACTGGTATCAAAAAGGTTGAAAACCACTCTTTTAGAGTGGTCAAACTATCGTCTGGTAAAGTGTGACACGGTTGCAATGATCGCCGCACTGACTCAAAAAGAAGAAAACCCCCATAGGGCTGGTCAATTGCCTCTAATTCTTCTTTTTTTACGAACCCCATTGGCGATGGCCTTGGGTTGACCCCTCCTAGCCCAGGGTGGACGTCTGCTCAGGGTTGCCTGAGGCTGAGGTCACCGCTGTCAGCCAGCTGCCCTTAAATTACAAAGCAAAAGGAGCGTTTGATTTTTCCTTTTAGAGCAGGTTTTCCCGCTTTCATGACGCCTTCACACCTCACCTGCCCTTTACGTTCTTTGTCGTATTTCATTCCTTTCCGTGCCTCTTGGCATGACACTCCTGACATTTTTGGCATTTCACACATAATATCTGGCATGCATACCCTTATTGTGGAACCAATGTTCTGCCACAGCATGTGGAGCAATTGGTGTATGACGAGTGTGTGTGGCTTTGACACTTGGGAATAAATTACCTTCAACCAACTACATAGGGCTCTTTCCACCATGCGCTTAAAGCGTAGCCAATGAAACAATTATTGTTGCGTTGACATTATTTATATGTTATAGTAAATTGATAATCTCAGCTCTACATTTATAACCTTATAAACTAGGGACGTCCCGATAATGTATTGTTATTGGATCGTTCCTTTTTCGTCATATCAGTTCATATCGGCAACAGCAAATACGCTAAGTATTAATAGCTTCCCTCATGTCATTATTTGTCATATTGGTATTATATTGGCAAATATGCCAGTATAAGCACCAATCCGACACAGGGGTAAGGGGTTGACACCTCACCCCTTCCACATGACCCATAAATGTTGGGTCATGTCGAATTTGTCTGCTATTCCCAGTTGGTCGACTTCATATAATGTAGTAGGTAGTAATATGGGTAGTAATATATACAGTATATATTACTCTCTGGTATCAGATATTCGGCATCGGATCGTAAATAAAAACACGTATGGAGACATCCCTATTATAAACCAGGAATTTTGTGAGTGTACTGCAAGATAATTGTCAAATGTTCTAATTTAAAGGTTAATGGGAATTTTCAACTGTAAAAATGTATCACTTAACACCTTTGCATCAAATGCTAGATGTGTTTGTGGTGTGAGAGAGTATAAACAAATCGGCATGCATTTCTGCCTAACCTGGTGTCATGCAGCAGACTAATGCATAAATTACTGTGTGTATTTATTTCTATAAGGTATTACCTGTAGCAGAGCTGCGTCACCAGAGGAGGCAATCAGAGGAAGCGCTGCACCTGCTTTGCATTTCAACATAATTAACAATCTCTCATTAGATTACGTGGAAAATTGAATGACAGGAATCTTGTTCGGGATTAGGTTTCGCCTTGTTTGGAACCTCACCCTTGTGTCACCATAAGTGCATTAAGTTTCGCTCATATGCCACCAACATGTGGCACGCCCTACCAACAGTCATTAAGACCCTTCAAAACCACTCTCAAAGGGCAGCTGCGGACAGCTGCAATTCGAAACTGGCCTTTGTAAAACAATATAAAAAAAAGAATACCCCCACCCACCCACTTTCCCTTCTTTGTATATTTCTCTTTTCCCTTTTTACCTCCACTGTTATTTGCTTTGCTAGTTATTATTCCATACATCTCTTAATGTCTTGATGAAATTAACATATTAGCCACATTGTAAACAAGTGAATTCTTAACTAGTGTGTCAAAGATACTCCTTTCTGATGTACTCGAATTGTACTGCAAGTGCACATAAAATAATAATATTTTTGGAAAAACTGTGTAATGTGTAATATATATTACTCAATTTGAAATAATACGATTATGTTAAAGTAATGCTATTATTGAAAGTAATATATCAATTTAGTTACTTGACAACACTGTTTGCAGTATTGTATTCAAAACATAAAGATTGTTCAACAGATTATGATGTAAAGTAAACAAATTTGAGCAGGGTGAAACAACGGTTATGAAGCTCATCAAGTCACCAGTACCATATTTCCCCAATGTAATCTTTGGAAGCATTAAGCCTACTGTGCATGAGGGAGGGGATTGACAAAATAATATGCTATTTAACCCTGCAGGATTTAATCAGTTGTTTCACCCTGCTCTCTGAAAATGTTACTTTCCACTGTTCATTTTATCATCTGTAGCTCTGTGGAAATAAAATATACCTTTACTTTTCGGTCCAGGGATCTCCCTGCTGCAGTGGTTGGACTTCTTATAGTAAAGTTGTCAGCAGTTTCAACACTCTTGATCAAGTTTCAACGTTGTTCCTTTGTCTTGGGCAATATATCGGTATTACCGTTTATCGCGATATTGGAAATCAATACCGAGTAATATCGTTGGGTCTATAAAAAATATCGAATACCGAATATCGTCAAATACCGACATTATACTGTATTCCAGTGGTTTTCAACCAGTGGTCCGGGGACCACTAGTGGTCCTTGAGAGGATTCCAGGTGGTCCTCAGCTAAGTTGTTTAACCAGATGTAACTCTTGAGAACGTAAAAATGAAACCAAATGGACCCTTGCGGGTCCATTTGGTTTCATTTTTACGCTCTCAAGAGTTAAAATATTCGTCATGTGAATTAGCCCCAAGTCTACACAACTAGAAGATTAATGGTCATGGACAGAAGCAAAAATAAATCCTTAGTTTTGGGATCTGTGGGATCAATTCTGAGAACTAGGTGACTGGTGGAACGTGTCCAACTCTGATTGCACGCCATCTAGTGGCCAATACCGGTAATATCGAATATCGAGCTAATTAACACGTTATCAATACCGATATTAAAAAATCAATACCGCCCAAGACTACGTTGTTCCTTTGTATAAAAAAAAAAAAACACTTTCCACAGTTTTTCCAAATTAATGTTAACATTTTAAATAGCAATGCTGTTCTATTTTAGAATAGTATAGAGCAGTATAGTATAGTATAGAGTTAAAATCGTGCAAAGCTCAACATTAATATATATAATGTTTGTAGTCAAGACCACATAAAGCGAGACCAAGACAAGAACAAGACAGGGCTGGATGTGCATCCTGCCCACCCAATGAAAGGTAATATCAGTGGTTTCGATCAGTAGTCCGGGGACCACCAGTGGTTGAGAGAGGTCCAGGTGGTCCCTAGCTAAATGGTGGAAATTTGGTTAATCAGATGTAACTCTTTGAGAGCGTAAAATTGGTATACTATAACATACTGTCAGTTGGAAACCTCATAATGTCCAAAATGATTATAGAATTCAAATTAAACAATAGCAAAAAGCAGAGGTTGTATAATTTCAAAGCGTGATGTCACACATACAGCCTGTATATGATCAAGTAGGGCATTAATTTAGAAAATAAACGATACAGAAAAAGTTGGACTATATGAAGTTAGGAGTCGACAGCAACACTACAAGAGACTGCCTAGAACCTCTGTCTGCTATGTGTATGCAATGTCTGGACTATGACCTGGCCATGGCCACTGTCTAAAGCAGGGGTGGGCAATTATTTTCCCCAAGGGGCCAAATGAGATACATGAAATATTGTGGAGGGCCAAGACTAAAGCTGAACTAAAGTCTGCGTAATATTAATTTAATTTTCAAGATAAAAGTAAGAGTAAGACCAACGATTTTGACACCAGGGCCTGCTATTTATTCAGTATTTGGGCCATGGATCACCATTTGATGACATTTTAGGCCCACAGACACAAAACTAAAGATTTATTTATTTTTTTGTCCACAATTCCAGGCTGGATTTCACAAACAAAACAGGAGAACATAGATCAAAAATGAACATTCTTTTACATTCTCTGATTGTGTAAACTTTGGGCTAATTCAGATGATGAATATTTTAACTCTTGAGAGTGTAGAAATGAAACCAAATGGACCCGCAAGGGTCCATTTGGTTTCATTTTTACGCTCTCAAAGAGTTACATCTGGTTAACCAACTTTCCATATTTAATTGGAACTCTTTCAAGGACCACTGGTGGTCCACGGGCCGTTCAGAGTCAGCCAAAGGGCCGCATTTGGCCCCCGGGCCGCATAATGCCCAGGTATGGTCTAAAGCAGAGGTTTTCAACAGGTGGTCCGGGGACCACCAGTGGTCCCTGAGAGGGTTCCAGGTGGTCCCCAGGCTAAATGATGGAAAGTTGGACCCTTGATGGAAACCAAATGGACCCTTGCGGGTCCATTTGGTTTCATGTTTACACTCTCAAGAGTTAAAATATTCATCATCTGAATTTGCCCCATTTAATTAAGAAGTTTATGCTGTTTTGTTGGCAAAATACAGCCTGGAATTGTGGACAAAACCAAAATAATTCTTTAATTTTAGGTCTTTGGTGTGAAAATGTAATCAAATGGTGGTCCGTGGCTCAAATGCTGAATAAATGGTGGTCCCTGGAGTCAAAAAGGTTGAAAGCCCATGGTCTAAAGGTTCAACCTGTCTAGTCTGGTTGCACCGTAATATGATGTAACGGTGGTCCTTGAGTATATGACCCCAAAGCTCCATGTTTCATACATGTTCACAACCCCAAACCATTGTCATCACATGCCCCGGGCAGACAAGACAGATGAAGGGAGGAATTTGCGCTCGGCTGAGCGCCCATTTGTAGTTTAGATTCGATTTCCCCAACCCCACGTTCCATGAAACGATGCAGGAGATAGAGATGATTTCATGAGGAAGTAAGTCAACTATAATGGCTCAGCCTGTTCACTGACACACGGAGCTGGTTAGGACAAGTTGATTGAAAGTATACTGGAAGTGCATGATTCAATATTCACTCACTTTCTCACATGCCGGTAATGGTATAAGGTCTATTCTCCAGCAGGGACATAACCGCCAAATCTTCTAGAAATGCTGAAGTCATAATAGTTCCGGCCCCTACCAAGCATCCACACAGAACTGTTTAAAGACTATAAAATGAATCTATGCAATCTATTCTGTTTTGCGAGCCTCTATGATCACTTATTCCCAATCAGCTGTTCACCCAGAGTTAGGGTCGATGTGTACCTGAGCAAGACACTTAACCCCTAATTGCTCCCAATGTGCTGGTTGGTACCTTGCATGGTTTTCTCCACTGGTGTGTGACTGGGTGAATGGGATCCACAATCTATGTAAAGCGCCTTAGATAAAGGTGCTATATAAATGCATTATTTAACACAATATGGACGTTGGGCGCCATCATTAAAGGTAGGGTAAGTGATTTGAAATTCATGGTGTAGTACCAGCCTGGTGCACTAGGGGCCCCCAAGAGTAGCTAAACTATGTGAACCTGCTGCTCGATCCTGATTGGAGGAGAATTCACCCTCCACCTGGGGAACTTTTATTAGCTCCTCTGCTAACGTGGGGGAGGGGGAAACTCCATAATGGTCTGCACACCTTATAATAGAGCATTTTAACAGAAAAATGTTTTTTTTTGGGTGATATCTGACAAAAGTGAAATCACTTCCCCTACCTTTAATGTATGTTTGTTGTTAACAGGACAGTAGACGGGAACCCCTAGTGGTAGTTTTACCCTAGTTGACGGGAACCCCAATAGGGGTTCTGTACAGTATGTACAGTATTAAAAAATGTCAAAAATTTGATGGTGTTACACAATAATTTGAAGTTTTTCAATACGCTTAGGTTAGTATTTCAAAGACATTTTTAGAATCGGGATAGTCTACAATGGGTTAATGTATGTTTGTTGTTAACAGGACAGTTTGATCAATATTATAAATAAACATTTTTTTTTACTTCACCATACATTTGCATTCTGGCAGATGCTGTCCATCCAGAGCTTTTGTTCTGTCAACAGCAAAACAAACTTGGATTCCTCGATTGCCAATATCGCTCGCAGCCAATAGAAAGGGCTGCAACTGCTTCTGCGATTTATGGCCAATAAGCATCTTGGAAATGATTTTCATTTGGGGAAATGACACAAAGCATAAAACACAAAGTATTCAACACCGCACATCTGCCTTTTCCTCCTTGTGGGGCACGTTGTAAAACTCGATAAGGACAGGCAAAGATTCATCTGGCGTTGGCCAAATGCAAAAAACGCTGCATTGCCCTCCATTTATGACCAAATTACCTTTGGCAGGGACATGATTTGAATCGACAGCAACAAACAAGTTCAGAATGGCCACGGTGTACAACGGAACCCTGTCCCTGTCCTTTTCCCTGGCAATCAAATTTGTTATTGGGATTTATGGGCGTCTCATAAAGGGCTGCCCGCATATCTTAGATATAGTTTTATGTGTGTGTCTCGCATCTTGATCTGTATTCATCTCCACTGTTGCCCTGTCATGCCATTTCTGATGAAGGTAAATGAGCTGTACGGCCAGTATGTTTTTTGCTCAACTTGAAATGTCAAAATAATGAGAAGGGATGGCAGCTTTAACCACTTCAACCCAGTTGACCCGAGTCCCACAGCTAGGGGTCTAGACTAGCCCCCCTCCTACCCCCGTATTTTATGGTACTGTACATCACATAAGAAATTAGGTTCAATTCATGTTACTAATGATACAACTAGAAAGGTGATCTTAATAACTGCTTCACAGCACATGCCCTTGCGTTTCCATACATACTGTACTGGACAAAAAGTGGCCTGTTGACAACTGACTTAATTGACCTAATGAAAATATTTCACTGTCAAGATGACTCAGACATTAACCTACACTCCTCAACTGACCTTAATGATGACATGTCCGCTGAAAAACACATGACATTCTAAACTAGGTTGTATATTAATGACAAAGTAAAATGTTGAAAATGGGTGGAATCCCCCCGAATTACTTTGTTACCTGCTTACTGATATCTAACCGCCTAAATATTGTGTGACAACTAACTGCCTAAATAACAGTACACATCAGAGATTCTACAGAAATAACGCTTTGATTGCTTCAACAGAGCGAAACAGGAGCCATTTTTGTTTATACTGACATGAATAAACAACCTACAATACATCAGTGTCAGATGCTGCGCCACAGGAGCTAAGTGAAGCCCTGTAAAGTAATACACAACCATGACTGTGTTCAATAACGTCGATCTCAAACAAACACAACTAACACACACTGCACTCATCCTGATCTGTTCAGTTGGCTCAAACAAACAAATACAGATGTGAGATTTTTGTTTGTTTTGTTTTGTTTGTTTTTGTGTGTAGATCATTACTGGATTGTTTGGCTTTTTTCTGTTTTCGCATACATGAGCACATTTAAGGGGCTAATTGGTAGATTAGCCTGCGTGTCTTGGAGGCTGGGAATGGCGCCCCTCCTGCTGTGTTATTCACTGTTCAATTACAAAAGCTCTAGATGTGCTCAGTACATCTCTAGCTGTGGTCTAAACTCGCTCTCAGTCGGGAAGCTATTCCACTGACACAACAAGAGCAATTCAATTTTCACACCATTCCCGGTGATTTACCACACACTGTAACTCTTTAGTTTTTAACATTTCAAGCATTAATACAAATTTGTAAAACGCGATACGACTCTGAGATTATTTATTTATTTATTTATTTAAATTTTTAATTAATATGCTTTTCAACAGCAGAACAAATAATTGAAGGAATATTACACTTAGGGTAATTATGCATATATATATATATATATATATATATATATATATATATATATATATATATATATATATATATATATATATATATATATATATATATATATATATATACTCATGTACTCATGTGACCAACCCAGATAGTTTATAATTTACTCAATTCAATAATGAAATATTTGATGTTCATTTTAGCTGCCCTGCCCCCTTCCTATACAAACCCAATATAACTTGAAACTCCATTTTTACCATGACAGTTTAAGTGAAAACACCTAGACCCTTTTTTTTTCTGGTGACTGATATTGTCCTCCTAATATGTGAGGGGGGCACGTGGAATTTCATTTATTTTTAAAATATTGTTTGGGATCACCTATCCCTGCTTTCCGTATAAAGGGTTACAATTACACTATAAGTCCCTTTGTCATCCTGCCTTCAAGGTAATCGTGGTGACTGGTGCTGCATGGCATCGCGGGTCTCGGGTGCGTCCGAGCGCCCTGGGTGTGGGCCCGGACTGGCGGTCTTATTTGTGCGTGCATCATCTCATCAGGAAGGAAGGGACAACCAGGCAAATGGTTCTTGTTGTCTCATCGTGGTATCTTTATTTTCAATCGAGCAGATAACTTGACTAAGTCAAGGACAGGCATCTTAACAACAGGTGATAGTCGCATAATGGAAATGAGGAAGAGAGAGAGAGAGGGAGAGAGAGCGGGTCTCTCCCTGCGTCTTGCAGCCTCTCATCCCTCCGTGTCTGTCTCAGTGTCTGTCCCCAGTGCCTGTGTCTAGTGCCTGTCTCGAATCTCAAACTGACCAATGCATATATTACAAGCAGTAGGTAAATGTGGGTGTGTCTATAGGTGGGGTCTACCTATGTGTGTGTGTGTGTGTGTGTGTGTGTGTGTGTGTGTGTGTGTGTGTGTGTGTGTGTGTGTGTGTGTGTGTGTGTGTGTGTGTGTGTGTAGGTACGTGTGAGTGTGTGGGTGTGTGTGTGTGTGGGTGTGTGTGTGAGAGGACTGGAAAACTACCGGCTACCTACAGGCCACCTGAGAATGACAGTTATCTAAAACATCAGTTGGAGGTCAAACAGCCTGTCTACAAGAAAGAGATATGATCTGGCCAAGTCTTGGCCAGTAAAGAATGCCATTTGCCTTTGGCAATAACCAAATCATTAACAGACTACGCACAGGCCTTTAGAGAGCCGCTTGTGCAATAGTTTAAACCTAACAAATAATGAAAGTTAACTATTTAGACGTTTAATGTGGCTTTCCATTTACGACATTCCGCCCTTCGCTACACGACAAAGTGTAGCGACACTTTCGAAAAGCCACTTTAAACGTCCGCCCTTTGGTCAAGAACATACTAAAAATGTGTGTATAACTTTTAACATCCTAACTAATAATGACAATGAATAATCAATCGGAAACATGAACACAAGACAAAACTTAATATGAAATGATAGAGACAACATAACATGATTTGAGACAACATAACAAAGCAAAATGAACATTGAAAATAGCAAAACAAAAGTAAAAATAAAGAAAACTCAAAAGATATATTGTTGGTAACTTTAGCTTTTTGGAATTAACAAACAATAAAAACAATCTGACTGCAATTATCACTTAACAATGAAAAATAAAAGCATGAAATGAAATGACTCTTACATTCATTCAATTCAATTGAACAAAAACAGACAATGGAATTTTTGTGTTCCTCCAGGGAAAATTTTACTTCCCTTCGGACGAGCACAAATGGAATTGTACTACAACACTGAACACTACTGCATGACCAGTCCTGCCCCAGAGTGTAATTACTGCTGTCTTGTTAAAATGAAACAGAACAAACACACTATCACTCAATCACAAACTCACTCACTCACTCACTCACTCACTCACTCACTCACTCACTCACTCACTCACTCACTCACTCACTCACTCACTCACTCACTCACTCATAGCTTGTCACTCACACATTGACTACCTCACTCACATTAAATCACACAATCACACAAAGTCCATTCATTCAATACAAAATGAGATCATATACTAAAAAATATTGTCTATACTGCGGTGAAAGACAATAATGTTGGATTATAATGATATATCTTCCACATTCACTTAAATGTAGGGCCCAAAAATTTCCGTACTTGTCAATTTTCGCTCACAGAGACCATTTATCTTACTGTCTTAACCTAACCGAACCTAACTATACTATTCTAAATGGCCAATAATTATTAGCACTGATGTCAACTCAATCAACAAGGCTGGGCAAGTGGTGGATATAGGCTGAGGGGCAAATAGTTTTAACCCAATTATTTCCAACTGTGGCTCTACGTGCCACAGCGAAAAGATCCACACATCCGCGTGGGGGTCAACTCGTCCCTCTCAGCTCAAAGCTATTAGTTACTCGAGGGCAACTGGGTCTGCAGACTCCCAATACACCCATGCACTTCTCCTGTCTTAAAGAGCGCGTTGTGTCACGTCGTCACGTGACACTCCCCTTAGAAAACTTTTCCGTGCACTGAGTCCAATAATTGTTACACTCACACCAATTCACCAGTTCCTAAAATAATCCTTGCGATTGCTACACAGACATCAGACTCAAAACTAATCATTCAATCTCAAATTGCTACCTACTCTACACTAACCTAACTGCATTCTACTAGAATTTATTCTCACTTCCTTTTTCTTGAGCTATAAATTTGCTTTTCAATGTACTTTTCAGCAACAGACAATGGTCTCCATCAGCAACTTTTTTTTTTTTTTTTTTTTCCAAATACTTAATCTGCCCTAGTAACTTCATTCCATCACCTCTTACACTCTACACACCACTCATTCTGTCCACCATTCATCCATATTTCTTTTTGTTTCCAAATCATTCATTCCATAACATCATTCACTTCTCACATTTCATTCCTCATTCACACAGTCACATCCTTCCACAGACACACAACACTCATCCGTTCATTCATTTACTCTCTGATTTGCAATACTTCAATATTTATACTACTCACTAGAATCCCTATTGTCAATCTTCCCTTTCAAATCGTGTCTACAACTTGTAGTTTCCGCATTCTCACTCATTTGTTCACTCATCCATCCATATGTCCATCCATTCGTTTGGTCATTCATTCATTCTTTCATTCATTCTTTCATACAGTCATACATTCAATCATTCATTCATTCATTCAACCATATATCCATCCATGCACTCAAATCATTCAGTCGTTCAGACATACATACATTCATACTCCTTTCTCTCTTTTTTCCTTTTTTTTTTTTTTTTTTTTTCGTTTTTCCTTCTCCTAACTCCACGCTTACATTCGCACCACTCATCAGTGTTGGGACATATTACTAATATATTAGCAATATATATTACTGATAATCAATGGCAAATATTACCTTCCGAAGCAATATTTCCCAACACTGCCACTCATACACCAAGTGGAATACATTGTCCAGATAACATTTCTATATAAACTGCCTTGCCCATTTCTAAGCTAGCCGACCAAACTTATCCTGACTTCTTCAGGCCGGAAACGATAAGGAGGAAACGTGTTTAATAATCAATCACGTATTCCGTTCTCGCAAAATATGCTCCCAACCATTTAGCCACTGAAAATAAAAAAGCTCGACAACAGAGCGAGTCATGCTGTCTCTCACCCTAGCATGTTTTTCTGGACAACCTATTTTCACCTGCCAACTTTCATTCCAAACTGAATTATTAATACTAATAGTCTTATCAAACTACCAAGGGTTGCCAAACTCAAACTGTTTCTGTTGCAAGTTGCAGCATCAGTCCAGACTCCAGATGGGTATCTTGGGTGTCATCTGTGGAGTGTCGCTGCATTCAGACGGGGCCTCTGGGCGTGACATGAGACCCTCCTCATCTGATAGGCTGTAGCTTGGCTCCCCTCGAGGCACGGTGTGTGTGTGTGTGTGTGGCCAAACGGCCACGCCCCGGATGTTTGAAAGACAGAGAAAACAAGATAGTTTAGTATTAATATTCACTTTCCTAAGACAACATTCCAAACTCATATAAAGACACTATTCTCTCATTCAGTCCACTTTCACACCATAGTTACTAAGATTCAAGATTTTCTATTTATTATTTAACTTTTAATGTCCTAAAATTAAATCGCTCATAGAGACCATTCACTTTTTTTTCCTAATTTGACTCATTCGATCCACTTCTCCTTTGTTGTAAGAGATCCATACCTATTGCACGGAGTATTGTTTCATTATGCCAATTTTAGTTATTTCCACATTATTATTATTATTTATTATTATTATCTTTTATTTATTATTATTTATATTCCTATTTTTTATTAGAATTGATGTTTCTATTCACTATATTCAATAATCCTCCTCCCTTTGAGGCCAAAAGTACCCTTTAGGCCTCAACCATCCAATGACAAAACGCTTCTCACTGCGGTGTCTCATGCTCTCTACTCTACCACCTCCCCCCATGCAAATGTCATCGCATGGGCCACACGAAGACACGCCTAGAACAAGCCACCCACCGTTGCCCAGGGCAACTCAGACAATACACCACTCTAACCCCCATCATATAGGCTACCGTTTAACTCAAAGAAAAACGGGAATGAAAAAGAAAGAAATAACGCGTAAACCGATGTGCCGATATTACAGCACCACAAATACACCGAAAAAATACTTTAAATCGACCGAGATGAGGTTTGTCGTAGCCACTATTTCAAAAAGTCTTTGATCCCACAGAATATACAATGACATCCTGAAGTTAATAGCCGAACTATTATCGATCACTATTGCAGACTGATCTACTTTGACTCCACACTCGACACAGTAAAAGCACTTATGTCAAAGTACTGTAGCAACCCAAATACCATACATAATTTACACAAAAGAAAAAAGGCAAAAGTTCGAAAAAGTTCGGCCGACCAACAAACAGAAATGACAAAGAAGAGGCCACTACAGACGCAACGAAAAACGGACAAACAAAACGTATAAACCCCCCAAATAAAACAGAACAGTAACTACATATCAAAAATATCGCGCGTACACAATTAAAAACCTAATTTCTACTTTTACTCAATCATATTCTCTTTCTCTTCTTCTTATTCTCTTTATTCTCATTCTTCTCTTTGTCTTTCTCAAGGGTTTGTTATACGACAATTCAGGCACGCCACATGTCAAAGCGACGCTTAAATGTCACCAAACTGCAAATTCAAACAGCCAAAATTCACCGCGACCACACACGCCATATCTGAAAATCCTACACCTATTGATCAGCGATAATCAGCCTTATGGCACGGAATGAAGCAGGAAAAAAAAACGAACAGACTGTCTAAAATTTTCGGAACCAATGAACATGTACACGCCCAAATTCCGTCCATCATTTCGGGTCCTGGAAGCGATCCGGCCCGCGATCTGAAAACCCAATACTAATCTTCCAAATGGTCCGTTTACACCGAACATCAACATTTTAAATGTTCCGACAAACCCCCAAACGAAAGTATTAGCACACTATCATCACGTACGCGAAACGTCCCATCAGTATCTAAAACAACACCTCAGGCCTGTCCGCGTGACTTCACGTGCAAACACACAATTGCAAAAGTAAGAGTTATTCATATCATATAGCCAGTGTGACGAAAATTGTACATTTACAATCCTTTCAAAAGACCTATTTCTATAAACGCACCAAAGAAAACACGATGATGCAATACGTCGGGCACACTGTAACATAATATGAATAAGGAAAAAAATCTAAAAATCCCTCACTTTGCACATCCATCGGCCTAGTTTACCGGTCTCAATTTAGTTTCCTATATCTCATTTATCACATTTCTCATATCTCATTTCATATCTCGTCTTTTTTGATAGGCAAAAATAAAGCAATGTTCGGAAACGCCTATTTTCCGCCAATCATTTTTTAAATATTGCGTTTTTTTTTTTTTTTTTTTTTTCAAGCTTTTAAAATCATACTCTATGTATGCATTCACACATCATTCATTCAATAAACATGGTTGTCTTTTCCCCTAATTCAACACTCGGCACCCTAGACCCCAATACCACGTACAGCACCCACAAACAAAACTCAAAAGTCCTAGGTCCTTGTTGATTAGCTCAACCCTAATCAGATAGTAATCAACTCACCATCAAAAAAAGGTTGAACTATTGAAGACTTCTCCGGCTAGACTCGCCACTGTGTAGTTTCTGGTGCTGCATGGCATCGCGGGTCTCGGGTGCGTCCGAGCGCCCTGGGTGTGGGCCCGGACTGGCGGTCTTATTTGTGCGTGCATCATCTCATCAGGAAGGAAGGGACAACCAGGCAAATGGTTCTTGTTGTCTCATCGTGGTATCTTTATTTTCAATCGAGCAGATAACTTGACTAAGTCAAGGACAGGCATCTTAACAACAGGTGATAGTCGCATAATGGAAATGAGGAAGAGAGAGAGAGAGGGAGAGAGAGCGGGTCTCTCCCTGCGTCTTGCAGCCTCTCATCCCTCCGTGTCTGTCTCAGTGTCTGTCCCCAGTGCCTGTGTCTAGTGCCTGTCTCGAATCTCAAACTGACCAATGCATATATTACAAGCAGTAGGTAAATGTGGGTGTGTCTATAGGTGGGGTCTACCTATGTGTGTGTGTGTGTGTGTGTGTGTGTGTGTGTGTGTGTGTGTGTGTGTGTGTGTGTGTGTGTGTGTGTGTGTGTGTGTGTGTGTGTGTGTGTGTGTGTGTAGGTACGTGTGAGTGTGTGGGTGTGTGTGTGTGTGGGTGTGTGTGTGAGAGGACTGGAAAACTACCGGCTACCTACAGGCCACCTGAGAATGACAGTTATCTAAAACATCAGTTGGAGGTCAAACAGCCTGTCTACAAGAAAGAGATATGATCTGGCCAAGTCTTGGCCAGTAAAGAATGCCATTTGCCTTTGGCAATAACCAAATCATTAACAGACTACGCACAGGCCTTTAGAGAGCCGCTTGTGCAATAGTTTAAACCTAACAAATAATGAAAGTTAACTATTTAGACGTTTAATGTGGCTTTGCCATCCTGCCTTCAAGGTAATCATGGTGACAAGGATGCTTGCAGCATGCTAAGAGTGTCAAACTCTCATTTCGACTATTATTTTAAAATGATACGCACAACAAATGCATTTAAGATGATTTTTTTGTAGTATGCTGCTTAATATTCTATCAATTTTACCTGCTCCCAGCAGTTGTCTCTGCATTCAGTTGATATCCTTGTAATTACCGTAAAAAAACATATTCTTCATATTCGGTGTTAGCAAAACTCTTCAATTTCATACATCAAAGTAAACTTTGATTGCTCAAGCTAGATACAACACATGATGCAGCAACCCAGGAGGGTAACTATGCCTCATTTCTGTGCCTGTATAATGGTCTTTTATTATTAACTTTGACTCACAAATTGACAGGGCAAAAACACAATCTCCACCAGTGGCCGTCAATGCCTGGACAGAGATAATGAGGCCGTTGGTCTGCTTTACTATACAGTATGTCATTCCGTTTGCAAATCTGCCCACCAGATGGTAGTTTAATGACCTACAATATAGTACTGTGGAAACGTTAGGTCAGAACTCCAGTTCCCATGAGGCTATGTTCACCCACTGCTCCTCCGATGTGTTTGCATGACACTCTGGTCTGGTACAAAAAGCATAAAATATTACAAACAAAAATATAAAAATCTATTGATCTATATTGATTGTTTGACTGTTTATACAATACACTACAATAAAAAGCAAACATAGTCAGTGTTGGGACATATTTACTAATATATTGTAATATATTACTAATAACAACATAATATTACTTTCTGAAGTAATATTTCCCAACACTGAACATAGTACAGTCAAGCAAGCATTGGTCCAAAAGGAGCACCGAAGAAAGAACTTGCAGACTTATTTCCAGGAGGAGCAAAATACGTTGCAGCAGGTGGTCCAACCTTCTGAACTAAAAGTTAACTCTAGCTTCATTTCATTTTTCTTCACTTCATTTTGGAGAACTCACAAATATAATAAATCATTGTGTTCATGTAAGTCATCAACCAGGGAAGGTTCACGGTGATAGTGTGGAGGACAGTAGGAACACCTTTAGTCTGCATGAAAAATAAAGATTACAAATATATTACACATATATTACACAAGCACACTGGGATGTACACACACACACACACACACACACACACACACACACACACACACACACACACACACACACACACACACACACACACACACACACACACACACACACACACACACACACACACACACACACACTCTTGTCAGGAAATATCTACATTCTTGTCTCTGGCATCTGGTCATTCAGAGGTTGCATAATGACATACCCAAATGTCACTGGCAAGACTCGACTTTCAAATGAAGGATGAGGGTATAGACAGTAAAAGCAGATGATAGTGTTCCAGCACACTGAACTTCAGTTTAAAGTGACTTTTAGTGAAGTTCTGTTACTTTAGTTTGCAGCCATGTAAAGTTATAGCAGCTGTTGAGAACACATGGATACCCTATATACTTTGTTGACTGGAATCCCCACGGGTATAGGCTATATTATTCCTTTGCAGTAATATATCTTTCCAGCTCTGTCCAGCTCAGTGGCCATGTGGTTAGAGTGTCCGCTCTGAAACTGGGAGGTTGGGGGCTCAATTCCTGGCCGGGTCATACCAAAGACTCTAAAAATGAGACTGCATGCCTCTCTCCTTGGCACTCAGCACCAAGGGTTGGATCGGGTGTAAGTCCCTGCAGCATACTAGCATCATGTCCAAGGTGTGTACTTGTACATCAAGCTGCCTCACACTACAGAAATAGGAGAAAGGATCCTGACCTACAGTAAATGATCCTCATGGCTCAGCCGGGCCTCATGACATCATGACCCGGTAAGTCAGGCTACTAACTCACTAATATACAGAATCTTTGAAGAAACCAGCTGATCTACAAATTCACACGGTGACGCAAAGAACTATGAGCATGTACCATACAAACTTGCACGTTACTTGAGCATCAATGGGTAGGATGCCATTGACTGTCTATCATCATCATCATCCATATGCATTTCAAGGGTTTGTTCAGGAGTCAACATATATGAAATGTGTCACTGTCTCTGATTTTGAGCCAAAAATCACAAGTAAACAAACAGGTTTCTCGTGCTACTGTATACTGTGCATTATTTTCAGACTTGTGTGGGCATGTGGTTTAAAACTCGTCCAATAAATGACAGTGCCATTGTGAATATAGTGGAGCCCTTTCCCATTGACTTGGTGTCTTCCAAATGTATTCTGACAGTCCCCTTAAGACCAAGGATACCAGTAGATTGGGTGAGCACTGAGCAGTTCCTCCACGTACCTCAGTGTGCACACATCACTACAGCACTTGTCAGTGTGTACCGCCACACCGTATGGGAGACTAGGCACTGACTTTATACCAACTCAGACAGCTGAGTTAATTCAAAGTCTCAGAGAATAATCCTGAAGTCCCTCTACTTGCTGGTTAAGGACATGTAACATTGACAGGGGGGCTAGCGCCACTTGGTATATGGTGAACAACTCCTCACGCATTCTAGGAAATGCCTGGACTGCCCCGGACATAGCCAATGGGATTTGGAAGGACCCTGGGCAAAATGGACCTGTTTGTGTGTCACTGCGATCAGGCAAATGCCTGTTCTGTGACAAAGCCACTATACAGACACACACAGAAAGAACTTTTCCCCTCAGGCTAGCAGAGCATTGAATAATGACCTAACTGCCTGGGGTCAACCACCTTTAACCTGGGAATGCACGCTCGAACACCATACAATGCATTTGGTAATTTCATCCATAGTTTACATGTTTTCAGTTGCAAATCATTTCATCCATTATTTACTTTCTCTATATGGTCTTTTCTTCTTTGCTTACAACATGTTCACATAATCCTATTTGTAAAAGTATATCATCAGCTGCTAATTTATTCATAGAACTTGCCCTATAGCCTTGATGAACTTGCAGGCGAATACAGAATGTAATGCAAATGGCTGAATTGACGGAATTTGTAAACGTATAGCATTGTATAGCGTATACAGATACTCTACTGTTCTTGCTTACTCTACATCGCTCTGGATTAAGAGTGTAAATTGTATGTGTAGATTTCATTCATAAAAATAATGTTAATGGCATTAATTCATTTTGTTGATCAATCTGATTAAACATTAAAAATAAACAAAGCAATTAATGCATGTGCACACTGACTCCATCCACTGAACATACATATATATATATATATATATATATATATATATATATATATATATATATATATATATATATATATATATATATATATATATATATATATATATATATATATATATATATATATATATATATATATATATATATATATCCTTCAGTTTTTTTAAATGTTCAAATCCTGCATGGGAAAACCTGGCATAATTTGGCATAGTTTGAATGGTGATTAATCACGATTAAATACATTTTGAAGCTGTGATTCAACATCCCTATTATTTTTCTCTGCTTATTGTTATTATTATTATTTCTATACAGTTTCTTTACTCTGTACGTCTTGCAACCCAAGGGAAACTGCAATTCTAAATTGCAGTGGTGAACAGTTCCTAGCTGCTTCTCATCATCTGACGGGAGGAATTTCCCCGGACGGCATAGTGCGTGGAAGGAACATGTTTTTCCCGACCAATTTCTTTCTTCTCCATCAGGTGTCATGGCTGGCCAGGGGGAGGCAGTCTAGAGGCTGGGATTACTGAATCTTTTTTTGTGAGGGTACTTAACCCTAGGGGACAGAGGGAGAACATGCAAAATCCACACAGAAAGCCCCTATCGCCAGCTCTGCCTCGGGTATATGGGCACTGATGATGCTTAGGATGAACATGCCCACAGCATCCCCATCGGGAATTGAACCCTGAAGCGACAGCACTACCAACCAAATCTGCTACTGTGTCCCCCTTAAGTAAACTTTTGAGGTATTTTTTTTACTTTACTGGAGCATTCCCAATTTGCAATATGCCTTCCCGGCAGATCATGACTGCCGGGAAGTTAAAATGCCTATAAATTGAGATTTAATATGTAAAAAAAAAGTCATAGATATTTGGCATGGTGTATATCGGCATATTTATAGAAGCCTGCAGTACGCAAAATATTTCATAGAAGATACTTTTTCAATGGATTCTGTCAAAAATGTACAATTACAGAGATGTGTGAAGAATAAGAAAAGATGTGTACTGAAGCTACCAAACGGATATGGCATTATGCCTTACATGTGCTTTTAAACTCCACTATGTGCTTCCAGATGTCTGTGTCCAAGATAGTAACATTGGGGAAAGCGTGCCAACACTGACATTGCTCACACCTCCAGACACAAATAACAGTGTGGACATTGGGTAAGGCTGCACCAAAATGCCATTTAGGGACAGTACAAGCTGCCCTGTAATTTGGCAGCATCACAGATAAGCGAACTGATGAATGAATGAATGAATGAATGAATGAATGAATGAATGAATGAATGAATGAATGAATGAATGAATGAATGAATGAATGAATGAATGAATGAATGAAATTTGTATTAACAGAGATGAGAGTTACAGTACAAGTCAAGTACACACTGCTACAAAACTGATAACAGCTTGGAGAATTACCGTACAATTCAAGTACAACTGCATCAAATCTGAAAAAGTTGATTGGACACACTAATTAAGCATACACTTGTTTACAATAGTGGCCAACTTGTTCATTTCATTAAGGCATTCAAATACCGTACATACATACCAACTACTTCAGTAAAATCAGACGCAGCAAATCATGGAGGTAAGATCATAGTGAAGGTAAAAAGGGAAAAGAGAAATGTACAATGAGGAGAGACGGGCGGTTTATATACATTTTTGTTTTACAGAGGCCAGTTTCGAATTGCAGCCATCTGTAGGTGCCCTTTGAGAGTGGTTTTGAAGGAGTCAAGGGATTCACATGCCTTTATGACTGTTGGTAGGGCATTCATACTGATGAAAGTAGAGCCCAAAAAGTCCCTAAATCTTGAACAAAGTCACAACAACTCTGTGGTGCTAGGTTTCTTTTATTTTTGGGGCTTTTTGTCTATTCTATCTATTCATAAATTAAGAGTAGCTTGACTGGACACCAGGATGGGGAGTCAAACCTGGCGCAGCCTAGGTACTAGGTGCCCAGACGCTTCAGCTAACTGCCTGGGTCAGTGATACTAGATTTATAAAACAAATCCATATCCAGTGATGCGTGTGCCACAAATAAGCTACTGCATGTGCAGAAAAAAACAACAACAATAGCTTAAATTCAAGAAATGGAAAAATCTACTTTGTCAGTCCCTGTCTATGTCAATGCTCAACACCCAGGTGCAATTTCAGATTGATTACCTTCAGGAGGAGAAATTGATGGAGACAGACAGACAGATTTCGGCCCGTGGTTCATTCCGCATGATGGATTACATCACTCTGCAATGAGCTCAGCACTGTAAAACAACCGTGAAATCATCATATTTCGAGAGACAGCAAGATCATTTTGCAGGCCTCGACCTAGGTCGAGGAGGACCGTTTTAAAAATGTTGTGACGGTTGCTAGCCTGGTCGCAACCTTCCCAAACCATAATGACTGTTTTACAAACAGTCCATCTTTTTCTCAAACTGTCACGACCAATTTAGAAAACGATTTAGAAAAACGTCGCAACTCGCAACCGGGTTACCATCCACCACGACCGTTTAGGTCAAAGTCGAAAAAGGATTTCGCCCCTTCTGCAGCCAAGAGCTCAGCACTGTAAAACAGCCATGAAATCATCATATTTCACTTCACTCAACTCAGTACATACAAGTTGTCTAGCTACTTAATGGGAAAAGTATACAGCAACAGCAGAATGCACAGCATTCCGACACTGAGCCGCAGTGAAGCTACCCCACCGTTCACATCACTGTCCCCCTGCTAACAAAGCTGGGTTGGGATCTGCTGCATGTCCCACGTCACAATGGCATGCAGAACAAACGAAGATATTTCAAATTAAAGTGCCTATATTTAAAATGATTTGAAACACTACTATTGTTACTAATTTAAACCAACAGCATTTCATCAGTGAAAACAGAAAACTCTCGGAGTCAGACCTTTAGCTTTATGCATGCTGCGTGTCTGTTGCAACTGATGATGTTATTATTGATGCTTTATTTCCTAATGAAAGTCCTGTAACCAAAAATGGTTTCGCACCACGGGTGATGAAGACACAACATAGACACAACCAGCTGGCGTTCCCGTTTTGGGGGCGTGCCATGAAATATTCAATACTGTTAGAATATGAGTCACGCAAACCTGGGCAATGAGTCCCTCTTTATGGAAGTGTCTCAGATGCATACAA
Source organism: Benthosema pterotum (assembly GCA_039105355.1). NCBI lineage: Eukaryota > Metazoa > Chordata > Actinopteri > Myctophiformes > Myctophidae > Benthosema > Benthosema pterotum. The sequence goes on from CM076976.1 coordinate 22,507,424, forward strand.
AAGCTGTACTGCGCTGCGCATTGCCAAAAACCTCTCTGCAGCAGCAGGCTACTATAGCCTACAACAGGGGTTTTCAACAGGTGGTCCGGGGACCACCAGTGGTTCCTGAGAGAACTCCAGGTGGTCCCCAGGCTAAATGATGGAAAGTTGGTTAACCAGATGTAACTCTTGAGAATGTAAAAATGAAACCAAATGGACCCTTGCGGGTCCATTTGGTTTCATTTTCACACTCTCAAGAGTTAAACTATTCTTCATCTGAATTAGCACCACTTAATTAGGAAGCCTACACTGTTTTGTTTCCCAGATACAGCCTGGAATTGTGGACAAAACCAAAAGAATTCTTTAGTTTTAGGTCTTTAGGGTGAAAATGTAATCAAATGGTGTTCCGTGGCTCAAATGCTGAATAAATGGTGGTCCCTGGTGTCAAAAAGGTTGAAAATCCCTGGCCTACAGTATATTCCCTGGTGCCGTGTCTGTGTGGGCGTATGGTAAAACAGCTGTGATGAAGATGAGCTCCAATCAGGAGCTAACCAGGCCCATGTCTGCTGTTAACGAAGAAGAACTGTACAGGTATAGATGTGTTGAAATGTCAGAAATGGCAATAAAATTATGTTCTACAGCAGTGGGTTTTCAACAAGTGGTCCGGGGACCACGGTTCCAGGTGGTCCCCAGCTAAATGATGGAAAGTTGGTAAACCAGATGGAACTCTTTGAGAGTGTAACAATGAAACCAAATGGAACCTTTGCGGGTCCATTTGGTTTCATTTTTACATCATATTCATCATCTGAATTAGCCCAAATCTGCACAACTAGATCCAGCCTGGTGCTGTGGACAAAAGCAAAAGAAATCTTTAGTTTTGGGGTCTCTGGGGCTAAAACGTCATCAAATGGTGGTCCATGGCTCAAATGCAGAATATATAGTGGGCCCTGAATAAGGTATGAATAAGTTTGAAAACCACAGTTCTACAGGGCAACACCTTATTTGGTTGGTCTGTTCATGGAAAATGCGTTTGGCCCTCCTGCAAAATAAACTGGAAACTTTTATATACGGCCACTGCTTCTGCTGAAGGACTTATTCTTCATTTTATACTAAGTATTGAGTCGGTTTGCGGTAGAGAGAGAGAATTATATTATACTTCTCTTGTCCTCTTTTTATATCCATCACCCTCCATATTAAACTCATGATTCATTGCAACTTATGAGAGTGACATCTGCAATTTATTATGTGGGCATTTTTTCCTATTAGTGGTGACTCAACCAGGCAATCCACTAGTACACATTCCTTTGAGATTCAAACTGTTTTTTTTTTCCTGTGGCAGTTCTTGACGTCTGACTTCTCAATAACTAACAGCATCATATGTCGCCAAGTCATTTAACTGTAGTGGCTGGTTGAAAGAAGTCAAGGTGTACTAATACAGAGTACACACACAGCACCACTCAGTTCACAACAATGGGTGTGATCTTTTTTTAGTACTGGCTAACATTTTCATTGAAACAAATCTTATATTTAACATATGTTATGACTGATACACCACTGTATCTGTCACATAACCCACTCTCTGACTTTCAGCCCTCATGCCTATTCTAAATACTATGTGCTCCATTTTCGTTACATGCTAAACCCCTTATCCCAAATTCCTTATTTTGTTTTTACTATTTTGAAAAACTTTTTGGAATAGTTCAACAAACTTCATTGTGGGAAAGGCTTAAATTGTGTTACCGGCAGTGACCAGCAGGGAAACCACCCAGTATTACTTTAGTGGAACCAAGACCCACTTCCAACAATTAAAGGTCATGCCGCTGTGTGAGAATAGGGTTTAACAGGCAATTATGGCAATTGGATTTGTCCGTAAACCTCAAGGTGTTACATCACAATTTGAGAGTATACAGTAACATACGGTAATATAACAGCTGTGATGACACAATTTGTGAGTGCGGGAAACAGAGTTTCCGAGTAAGTTAAATGGGACATTCCTGTAATATACACATCCATATTCCATGTTTTTTTACGCAGTGAGATTCTGTGAACTTCTGTACTGTTCTTTAACTGTAAAATATAACAGTGAATGTGTTTCCAGGTAGCGAGAGCCAGTAAAATCATTTTGTGAACGCGCCCCCTGCCCCAAAATGATTTCGCCCCTTCTGGAGGTGGCAGTTAGTGTTAGAGTTTTGAAACAGTATACTGCCATCTCTCATGTCTCTGGCATAAAATGCCCCGAATTACCAGTGGAGACCTGCAGCACCAAACACTACAGATACAGCAGGTGGTGCATTATTTCCCGTACAGTTTATTTAAATGGAGTCCACTCTGAATACCCATGCAGACCTGCTGATCCTTTGGCACATGCAGTCAGATGAATGCAGAAAACTGCCTGTGTGTGAAGCTGACTTGTTCTAAAATTTTACTGTCCACATACACAGTGTTTTACAGTTTGAAGGTCCATTTCACCCGAGGCTAAACTCCTTACTCAAGCAATTTGTGAATTCCAGCTGCTAAAATCCACAATATTTAATGTTTAAGGGTGTTTGTATTGCATTTGGCCTACCGGTATTTAGAAGTTTAGAACTGGAAGCCCACAATATAGACTTCTAATTTAAAACATTAGCCTGCATACTGTAACGGTGGATCTGCAGGTGCAGGTGTGAATGCAATCACATTAAACATAGGAGTGAACACATGGAGATGTTGTGTTTTGTCACACACAAGGAAGGAGAATGCACATTACGCACTATGCAGCGATGTGTAAAGATGACGTGTTTATATGCTTGTATACAGACCTCAACAAGGAATCCTGATGGTGACGTGTGTGTGCACTCTCGCACGCGCGAACACACACACGCGCGCGCGCGCACACACACACACACGCACACACACAATATCCAACTCCTACTCCTAAAGTCCTCTTTAGTCCTAACTTTAACTATTAGAAGGCCTACTATATTTCACTGTGTAGTTAAGGTCCCTGCTGCTGCATTTACAATTGCTGCAGATGACAGTGCAGTCAGTGTGAAAGCAAACCGCAGAAGATTAAATATAAAAGAATCATAACTTTGCATCAAGTCTACCAAGGTATTGTGAGAAAATGCCTAAGTCTACATAAACATGCTATATCTAAGATACCATGATTGGTACTTCAAGTACTATGGGCTGTCAACTGTTATCAGCCCTATAGGGCTGATATGGCCATGCACTGCGGCATCACTACATAAAGTTACTGCACATCTTACAATGGAGTCTCCATGAAGCACTGTATATCTGTGGTTGAGATGCGCACCAGGTGCTGCTGGTTTAGTTTAAGCTATGAATCTGGCTCATGCGCTCTCTCTCTCTCTCTCTCTCTCTCTCTCTCTCTCTCTCTCTCTCTCTCTCTCTCTCTCTCTCTCTCTCTCTCTCTCTCTCTCTCTCTCTCTCTCTCTCTCTCCTGCACATGCAGCACACCACCGAATAACCCACACAACAGAAGTACCTTAAAAAAATACAACTCATAAAACCGAGCGTGAAGATGTATTCTGCTGCATTATGCATTAGCAGTAGTGCCTATGGCTGCAGATCAGGAATGCTGCTGTAGCAGAGCTGGTGCAGGTTGTAATATAATGCTAGACGCACCAGAACCTGCAACAGTCTGAATTATCAGTGAGAAATGTGTGCGTTAACAATGTTTACAATGAATATATAAATATCAATACAGGTACGCTGTGTATAAAAACAAAGACATACCGAATTGCCACTATACCCATTCCATGGCAGCTCCTTGTGTGTGGGCCAGAAAAAGGGCCTACTTTTCCGTGAACCCGCTACGTCCAGACTCTCACATTTTCCTTTGCAAACCGCAATAAAACAAATTGTGATTGACCGCTGGAGAGCATGGGCTTTGACAGCCTATCAAAACCTGTCAAGTCAAACTCCAAATCACGCGTTGTGCACTCATATCAAGTACACTCATATCTCAACAAACACTATAGAGTGTGTGACTAAATGATCGCTACACACACACTCACACACACACACACACACACACACACACACACACACACACACACACACACACACACATACACACACACACACACACACACACACACACACACACGCACGCACACACACACACACACACACACACACACACACACACACACACACACACACACACACACACACACACACACACACACACACACAGCTATGAGGTGCTATCACTGCCATATTCACAACAAGACACACACAATTATATGTATGGCAGGTTAGACGCATTCGATGCAAGACCTATACATGTCTGTCCGATGCATCTTTCATGGAGACACATCGGACAGACACGTATAAATGAGGAAACGAAATAAATACGCCCAGGCTTGAGTGTGAACCAAAATACACACACCTTAATTGGCACCCTGTACGAGGTACCCCGGAAATGTCATCACCGCCACAGCAGTGCCATGCACCATTCAAAGCGAAATGTAAGCTTCCCGAAGCGCACAACGCATCCATCGACGTGCTTTCCCAGAATTTAAAAGCGTTAGACGCGCAACCTTTGCGCGACATCCTCCACATCAACACGTCTCCATAGAAAATGCATTGAACAGATATGCCACGCTCAACACGCGCTTCGTGTGTTTTACGCAGAATACACACGTCAAATATAAAGCTTTGGAATATGGCATTGATCACACCTCATACGTGCACGTGCGCACACACACACGCACACACACACACACACACACACACACACACACACACACACACACACACACACACACACACACACACACACACACACACACACACGCACGCAAGCACGTCCTGGTCACATCTCAACAGACACTTAAGCAGTAAGACAGAGAGCAGCTATGTTCCTTTGCTCCGCCGTGGCGGCATGGTAAAAAGACCATGTAATTGTTTTTTTTCCCTTCCAACTCAGTCCTCTACACGGCTGCAGCTGGCTGCTTCTCATCGCTTAGCTCTGAGCGCAGTCCGTTTCATATCAATATTGTTGCACCGCCACAGAAAATTGCTGAAAATGAAAAATGAAATAGGTGGTGGTGTAATGGGCGTGTGTGTGTGATGTGTGATGTACGTCTCTCTGTGTGTGTGTGTGTGTGTGTGTGTGTGTGTGTGTGTGTGTGTGTGTGTGTGTGTGTGTGTGTGTGTGTGTGTGTGTGTGTGTGTGTGCCTGCGCGCGCTGGGGGGCGGTGTCTTAAGTGTGATGCGAGGAGCACAGGTTTCCTCTCTCCTTCTGTCTCACACGCTTCTCCAAGAACTTCTCTGTTTTTTCTCTCGTTTTACATTTTGCGGCACTTATAGCTGCCACTCAACCCCCACGCAAAAAAAGACAACAAAAACATCCCTGCGTCAGCCACGGCATCACCGGATCCTACAGTTCTTCTTCACAATTTCCAGTCACGTTCCGTAAAGGCCTATAGACACTAGTCGTGTGTACGCGGCGGCGGATGGTGCAGACACACCACGTCGCGCACAGAGAGACAGCATCGCAATTACTGTTGCATGTAGCGTTTAGCATGCATATATATATATATATATATATATATATATATATATACGGTACGGTAGATATACAGTATATACACACACCCCACCATCCATCCAGACAGGCAGTGCGTCTCGCACCAAGTCTACTGTGACTACTGTATACAACAAAGCTGCATCAACATAGCAGGAGGCCGACAGCATGGAACACAAGGCTCAACTTTTATCCGTGCAGGCAAGTTTTGCTGAGCACGCACCATGCTCTTGTTCAGTTACACACACACGCATGCTTGCATGCACGCACGCACGCACACACACCGATTCCCTTTGGTGCTCTAGTTATTCTCTATGTACGCCCAACCCCTGCAGAGATGCTCAATAATACCTCAATCATCTGCTACCGTACAGCTACTAAAGACACTTACTAAAGGAGCATTCAGTGATTTGGGTCTTTTGGAAGGAATAAAAGCAGTCCACCCCAGGTAACAACATACTGTATGCACATGCACTTGCAATAGACCTTTAGGTAAGCCCCGCCCTCTTGTGCACCCTATAGGACACTTTCCACCCAGGTTCATTCATTCCAATGTAAATATCATGGACTTACACAATAAATACTGGTTCATGTTTGGAACCAGAACTTCAAAATCTCTTTCAAATCCATCAACAAGGCATGCCCTATGCAGTGGAAAAAATGTTTGTGTGTGCGTGTGTGTGACATTTATTTTTTAAAACAATGTTTTATCATATAGGAAAACTATGGAGAGGTTTGTCTCACATGTTATGACATGATGCCATAACATGTTACCAAATGTTATGCTTTACTGTGGTTGGACTATAGCAGTTTGGAGAGGGGCTTACCTAAAGGTCTATAGGACCGACAGCATGCGCGCCAAGGCCTGCTCCGCTCAATCCTGATTGGAGGAAGCCCTCCTCTTTCCTGATTGGATGAAGGCTTTGTCTCCCAAAGTCCAAAATTAAACTAGGGATGTTTGACTCCTACGGTTCACTGGGGACAGGGAAAGAAAAAAAAAAAGATTTAAGTGACATCACTGAATACAATTAATGAAGGGACACTGTGGCACAGTGATCCTCGCCAGCCGGGGCGCCTGATGGAGGGGACAGGAACTGGTTGGAATAACGTGTTACTTCCACACACCACAACTTCCAACCAGGTGAAAAGAAGGCGGCCCGACTCCTCATGTATTGATAAGCATGATAAAATCAAATACAATATAATACAAATGTTTTAAGTAATTTTAAGTAATTACTTATTTTAATGAATGAAACCTCTTAATCTGCATAGTAAAGTACATTGTTATGATTGGAGGTTATAATGTTATAAGGAGGCGATCTCTCTGTTCTTTCGACTCTGCTGGTATATGACGAGCTTAAAGGCAAAGAATATTGAAAGTGGTCTCATATCACGCTGAAACTTTCTGTCTAACTCAGGTGTTGTGGTCTGGCCTGACTGACCTAAGGCAGTGGTTTTTAAAGTGGGGTTAAAGTGGGGTTCCTTGAGGGGGGGTTTCAAATGGACCCTTGCATGCCAGAGTTTAAAAAGTTTTTTCAGAAGCGCTGATCCTAAGGCAATACTTCAGGCAACCATGCAGGAACACTGAAGTCTCTCTCTCTGTTCCAGTAGCAGCAGGCAGTCGTGGTTCTTTCCTTTGCACTATATCATGTTTGAAGCAGGCCCAATTACTTTTTGTTTTTTGTTTTTAAGATCTGTTTGTTTCTGCCTTTATTGATATAGTATCAAGTGAAGAGAGACAGGAAAGAGCGACAGAGAAGGGCAGAGACATGCAGCAAAGGTCGTCATGAACAGGACTCGAACACGTGACACGCTGTCAGGCCAAAGCCTATATGTGGCATGCGCCTGGACGACTTGTCGGGCAGACACCCCTTAATTAACACTTCTAAGGTTGAGAACGCTGTATAACAGTCACCCAAGTTAGCCACCCAAGTGGATAGCTCTATTTTGCACTGTTTATACGTTTGTCTGATTCCTTTATCTAGAACTAATCTCTTTAACAGAACCGCCACCCTAGAGGTCATAACAACAACAAAGAATAGATATATAGTGCAGTAATAAGTGCAGATGTAATCTGAAGATGATATGTGCGATATGTAGCTTATATGTACTGTATATTGTGTCTGTCTGCGTGTGTGCATGCGTGCGTGTGTGTGTGTGTGTGTGTGTGTGTGTGTGTGTGTGTGTGTGTGTGTATGTGTGTGTGTGTGTGTGTGTGTGTGTGTGTGTGTGTGTGTGTGTGTGTGTGTGTGTGTGTGTGTGTGTGTGTGTGTGTGCGCGCACCCGCTTGTGATGGCGTGTGTTTTGTGTGATGTATGTCTGGAATGGCACACACAGGGGGTGTGGGTATGTCTGTAATGTGTGCGTGTGCATGTGTGCGTGTGTAATGTGTGTGTTTGTATCTGTGCCATGCATGGATGAACTTATCACTGGAATGACATACATGTGGGCGAGTGCGTATCTGTGTGTACTGTGTGCACGTGCGTGTGTGCGTGCGTGCGTGCGTGTGTGTGTGCGTGTGTGTGTGTGTGTGTGTGTGTGTGTGTGTGTGTGTGTGTGTGTGTGTGTGTGTGTGTGTGTGTGTGTGTGTGTATGATGGATCAAGCTATCACCGGGCAGACAGGATGACAGAGGGTGTAGATGATTGTTCCGGTATGCTGAACCAGAGGTCAGGCATGTCCTGGCTCACAGTACAAGTCCACTGTTTACGTCAAACTATCGAATGAGGCCCCACTGCTGTGCAACAAAGACACTGCTTCTCTGAGCACCAGTGAGCGCTGCCCACAGTAGCACAGCTTCAAAGGGCTGTGAGATAGATAGAGATAGATGGATCGACAGACAGGCAGACAGACAGACAGACAGACAGACAGACAGACAGACAGACAGACAGACAGACAGACAGACAGACAGACAGACAGACAGACAGACAGACAGACAGACAGACAGACAGACAGACACCTAAAGTCCAAGTCAAATGCCCGAGATTTCATTTATTCCCTATGACGTTTATTTTTTAATTATCTAGCATTGTTAGCATTGTCAGTCGCTCCTTAAGTAACAACCCAATGAGCGACTGCAGTCACCTAAATCAGCCAAAATCTTTGCATGCACAGTGATGATGATGGTGAATAGTTTTATTTCAGTGATTTTCAGTTACATGGTAGATTATTTCAGGACATAAGGACATGAGGTGATTTTTTTAATTTTGTGACTGATGTACATATACTGTAGCCCATCATATAGACTGTTCCACAGATCTACCCCAATTTTAGTACATCTGGCTTTTGTGTTGGTCCTTGCCCCTTTTTGTTTTAATACCCAAGTACGTGTGCGTGCACATATGTGGTGTGTATACACACAGTGTTGTAGTATGTGTGTCTATGTGCGTGCGCCCACGCTCAGCATTACAGAGCGATGGAGATGACAGTATTACTCATTCGGCCATTATTCACAACGTGAAGTGATTCTATATTCGGCACATCATTCTGAGCAGAGTGACTGCGTGTAGGTGTGTGAATGACTGCGTTGTGGACCGATAGAGCTTCCGAGGGACGAACAGATCACTGCTTTTGACCGGATGTCAATTGTGGATGGGACATTAAGCTGACTCTACTTAGTATAACAGGGAATTGATGCTTGGTGAGGCCATGGATCAAGCAGAACCCTCCACACAGAGAGGACAAGCGCAATACAAAGGCATTAAGTAACGAGAACGCCCAGTACTTTGATTCATGGCGGCTTGAATGCTGCTGAATGTCTGCGAGACAGGCAGACAGTTGGGCAAACTCCATCCATCTATCCATCCATCCATCCATCCATCCATCCATCCATCCATCCATCCATCCATCCATCCATCCATCCATCCATCCATCCATCCATCATTCCATCCATCTTCAACCCCTTATCCGCTCCAACAGAGCGCTCCAGACTTCCGTCTTCAGAGCAACATTAGCGACTTCCTCCTGGGGGATTCCGTGACAGTTCAAGGCCAGAGAGTCGATGTGATCCTTCTATCTGATCCTTGGTCTGACCCGGGGGACTTCTCCTCCCAGTGGGACATGCATCTTTCTAGGGAGACGCTTGAGAGGCATCCTAACCAGATGCCCGAACCACCTAAGCTGGATCCTTCCCAGGCAAAGGAGCTAGTGGCTCTACTTATCTTTTCTCCACCGCTTTTCTGCATGACTGAACTTTTCACCCTATGGGAGATGCCAGCCAAATACGGTAAAATACAGTACTAGTAGTAGCAGCACAGAATTTAAATTCTGTACATGTCTAGAAAATTCCAAGATCCGTATTTTACACAACTACTATATACTCCTTATAGCTGGGTCAGGCTGGGTGAGGTCGGGTTTATGTTTATATTTATTTGACTAAATCTGGGTTTGAATTGGCAAGCCTGCAGTTACCCACCCGGTCACTCTAACCTGAGCCACTGTCTATTCTGTCCATACTGGGTAACAACTCGGACAGGGCTGAGTCAGCTCTACCGAACATCACATCGTTCAACATGGCAATCCGCTGCCCTTTAGGGCTACCCGGTGGTGTCTCTCACAGCTCAGGTTTGGTAAAGATGCCACCCCTCCATCACTGTCTATGACATTGGTTTTCAACTACTGGTCCGGGGACACCAGTGGTTCCAGGTGGTCCCCAGGTTAAATGGGCCCTTAACTCTTGAGAGCACACACAAGAGTTAAATTGTTGTTAAACATTTTTCCAGAATACAGACAAGACAGTATAAGAATTGGTATTTTTTATGAAAGTTTGCCTTTTACCTCTCCAAAATACAGCATGGAATTGTGGAGGGGGAAAAAAACCCAACAGACAAATGCATCACAAATGTACTGTACTTGCAGGTCAGATATCTCCTCTATTATTGATATTTGTTGATTCTGGAAAATACATTTCTTCTTGCACTGCATTAGAATTCCAAAATGTAAAAAGAAGCACAGTAAATTTGACATACATTTAAGGAGAATTCCACACCAACACATTGGGCATCCATCTACTGTACCTTGATTCCTGTGAAATGGTACATAATGCTCTTGATTTTTGTCATAGATGCCCCCTTTTCTACATTTCACCCTGAGGTCCCCCTCCCCCAATGCAGTTTGCATTGCCACTGGTTGTCTTTATTCTAATGTGGGTATTTTAGTAGCTCCAAACTTATTTTTTTCACACATCACATCAAACCACCCACTAAAAATACAACGGGCCACTGCAAAAAAAAAAAAAAAAAAAGGTGGCACCCATGCGTGATGCGACAGGAGTTTCAACCTGAGTGATTGGAGAGGAGAGTGGCAGCAGGGAGGGGAGGAGAGAAGAAGGAATAGATTACCTCTGGGATTACAAGTAAAAGTCTGCCCCAGAATGACAAAACACATGCATGATTATCAGTATACTATTAAAATGTGATTTGTGGAGAAAAAAAAAATAAGTTGGGAGCTACTAAGACACAGACATTACAATAAAGACAATCGCGGCAATGCAAACTGTGGGAGGGGAGCGAGACCTCAGGGGTGAAATGTAGAACACTATATATGATGTCAGGTAGATTCATACCTAATGTGTTTTTGTGTGGAATTCTCCTTTAAACATATAGCCTGTAGCCTGCAGGAGTTTCTATACTTCTAGACTAAAGTAGGCCTACTGGGATTGAGTACTTCGGACGTATATATACAAACCAAAACAAGGGAGTGAGTAAGCCAGAGGGAGATGACAGGCTGACGTCCTGGGCCAGATGTGTAATTACGGAGGACTAAATGACAGCTACAGTGTCCCGGTATGCACAGGGAATGTCAGCCACGCTGGGCTCATAAAAAACTAAAAAAGTATATGGACAGCACTTTGTTTACCATGGGCTGTGTGGAGCAGGGTGTGTGTGTGTGTGTGTGTGTGTGTGTGTGTGTGTGTGTGTGTGTGTGTGTGTGTGTGTGTGTGTGTGTGTGTGTGTGTGTGTGTGTGTGTGTGTGTGTGTGTGTGTGTGTGTGTGTGTGTGTGTGTGTGTGTTCGACCAGACCAGTGACCTTGTGGTTAAGAGTGTCCGCCCTGGAACTGGGAGGCCGGGGTTCGATTCCCGGTCGGGTCATACCAAAGACTGTAAAAATGGGACCCAATGCCTCCCTGCTTGGCACTCAGCATCAAAGGGATGGATTGGGGGTCAAATCAACTAATGATTCCCGAGTGCGGCGCACGCTGCAGCCAACACATCCTCACAGCCTAAAAGGTAAAACTTGCCTTTTATCCAGACCACGTAAAAGGACCATGTCGCCTTCTGAGACCCTCGTAAAAGGACTTCTATGCCTTTTCTCTAAAAAGGCGTCCCGTGCCTTTTCCGTCAGAAGGCATAATGTGAAGTCTTAATACAGTTCATCAGAAAGCGGTCATGTGAAGTCAAAAGGCACATTCTGACCTCTTGTCAGAAGGCATAATGTGAAGTCTTCCATTTGTTGTTGTCAATATTAGGCTATTATTAATGTTATAAACGTCCCCCTGCAATATGATATATATATGATGATATATATAAAGCGTCTCCCTCCACCCACCCGCCCCCCGTCCCCCGTCCCCCCGCAGTTACGTGTCATAGTCATAGAACGACAGTTACGTAGAACATAGAACGATATACTTTAGGGGGGGGGGGGATTACTTGCATGCAGATCCGCCGGATACAAAGGTTCCGTTTCCGGTTCTGCCTGAACACGTTGAGTTTAGGCTGTGCATAATGCATTGATATATGTATTTATTTTTCCATAGCGTGCATTTCAATATTCATATTGAATGTTGGCCGAGTTGGCCCATCACCTTGTTGTGATTTATTGTATTCTTATTATTTTAATTTGATCTCGACTCTCATCCAATGACGTACTTCCTCCCTCCATGATGCATTGCGCTTTCCACACGGTAAGAACAACGTGTATTTGTTTACGTTCTCTGCAACATAATATAATAATAACTATTAAATACATACTTTATCTGTACCACAACATCACACCCACGGCGTTATTGTTAACATGTTGGGGGATGCATTAGAACGTTGGTGGCTCTGTAATCTGTATGCTACTTAGGACAATTCTATAAACACAGCTGTTAGCCGGCATGCTAATAACCCGGCATGCTTGGTTCTCGAAAGGGCCCGGGGTCCGGGACGTGTCTTGGGCCCCGGGGACCCCCATGTGTCCTTTATGAAGTGTCACGGGGTCCCCAGCTAAATGAGGGTTATTAGGAACCAATTGGACCTTTTAACACAGTACATAAACACAGCTAATTACTAGCCGACATGCTTGCTATTAAGCTAGGTTGGGTTTTGGTTCTCAATCAAAGGGTCCGGGGGTCCGGGCTGGTCTTGCTTGGACCCCGGGGACCCCCATGGGTCCTTGGTGAAGTGTCAGGGGGTCCCCAGCTAAATAGGAACCAATTGGACTCGTTTCTGACTCAGTGTGTACAAACTGACTCAGTGTGTACAAATGGAACCAAATGGATCCATTTGTACACTGTCAGAGCTACTGTAAAGGTCCATTTTGACCCCCTAAATGAACCCAGGGAGTCCCTGGAAAACGACTTTGAGAAACCATGAGCTAAGCTAACAAATATTGTTTATTGTTGTTTTTTATTACTTTGGTGCTATGGGGTTGTCTATGTACCCCATGTTGTGCATCCAGCTAAGCCAGTGGTCCTCAAAACTTTGCATTCTGGTCTCCCCTTGAAACTCTGAAAGTGTACAAATGGTTCCATTTGTACACTTTCAGAGTTACAGACTTGTAAAGGTCGAGAGTCCCAGGAAATCCACTTTGAGAAACCCTGAGCTAAGCTAACAGTACCAGTAGCCTAGTATCTATCTATCTATCTATCTATCTATCTATCTATCTATCTATCTATCTATCTATCTATCTATCTATCTATCTATCTATCTATCTATCTATCTATCTATCTATCTATCTATCTATCTATCTATGCTACGTTATGCTGTGTTATGCATGCATTCGATGTCTATACAGTACATCTCACAATTTGTCAACCAGTGGAACACCATTTGCTTACATCTACTCTCAGTCAAAACTAAAGACCATTCTGCTATTGTTGAATAAGATTTTGTCCACAACTCCATGCTGTATTATATTTGCAGCAACAACTGCTGCAGATGATCCAGATTCTTTGGCTAATCGGATTGAGATGCTCATGGTTAGTCTGAAAAGGAGGGCCCAGCGTCTGCGTCAAGACAACGACGGATGCAAAGCTGTTGCCAGGAGCCTCCGAAAACAAAGGCGGGAGAAGGAGATTCTGGCTTCTGTTGTGGAGAAGTATAACGGGACGGTTCCAAGCGCAGAAGCCTTGTGCATGGAAACCATCCTTTCATGTGAAACAGCATGACCATGGCAGCTACCACACGGCGGTATGTAGTCTGTTGACTAATTACAAAAGAAATGACACATAATATACAGTATCCTGACGCAGTATGCTTGTTGTGTGTTTGGGAGAGGCAACTTTGAGGTGTGTTTGCATTTGGCTATTTTCCTTGTTCTCCTAATTAATCTTGATCATAAATGCATTTCAGATTCTGTTGATCTCACGACAAAGACGAAAGCTTTTAACATCGTCATGGCAGCGAGGAGACTCCGGGAGGAGAAAGACATCCTTGTGGCCGAGATGAAGCGACATTGGGGGAGTCTTTCAGCTTGTGCCACTGCCTTGAAGGAGCTGTCCAGTACCATTAATTCTTCGACAATGACAAGTATGTATAACAACTAAATATTCTTAACACTTGCTATGCATTCCATGTCTATAATTCATTAGAAACATACTTATAACAAATTGTAGTCAGATTATAATACTGCATAATTATCGTAATAAAAATAATGCTTTTTTAATAGTTATCATAACACAGTATATTGCAATTCATAATGATTTGGGTCAAGTCAAGGTCAAGTATAACATTTTTTATGCATTATTAGATTGATTATATAGCATAAAAGTACCATAATGTCTTACGACTATGATATGGTTTCATAGGAAGACTTGTATTATAAAATTGTTTATAAAGTGTATAGTGTTATAAGCATAGTACAATGCATTCATGCATGACCTTATAAGTCATTAAACATTACTGCTATATAATGTGTTATGGTCATTGTTACTAAGTGTTATGAGGGTACATATGTAATTATGTATAACTCTGTAAGTGTGTTTATAACTCATTTTAGACATGGGATGCATATCAAGTTCAACAATATTTGATTTCCCTGGATTTCTTGAGGACTTTTTTTTTTAATGAGTAGTCGGGTGAAGATTCTGGGGAATTTAACAGGAACAATGAATATCCAACCGCAGTCACTTGATGATGTCATCACGGGACAATTTGGCATGCCTGGCCTTCCTCAAACTTGAACGCTGAGGAAAGCCGGGCGTGTCAAAACCGGCCCTTTCTCTAGGTATGCTTCTTGCTGCTGTGCTTGATATTCATTGTTCCTGAATAGAATGCACACCACTGATGACTGCCACTAACAACTTCTATCTTCTTGTTTTCTAACCCCAAGACTCACCATGGCAGCTTAGTGAAGAGGGGTGAAAGGTTTGAGTTGCCTACTCCGTCGTAAGCAGTGGAACCTGAACAACGCCATGATGCGCTCACGTGAATGCTACCTGCAGGTGCTAAGTGGAGCAGAGAATGTGAGCTTTTTGGACGACAATGATGGCGACAATGACGACGACGGCGATTATTTTGACAGTGACTCTGATGATGAACTGGATTAGGCCACCTACGGGGTGGCAGGGTGACATCGATGGCCCCGTTACGATGTCTTCCTCGCCACGAACCTCTCTTGGGGTCTTCAGGATTTGGACACATTGAGGGGCCTGCTGCTGCACCTCGCTTGAACCGTCTGGCTGATGTGAAGGCAACGTAGTCAGTAGATATTCATAGGCGGATCTCATCGCATCTACGTTCAGCCACGTATGTTCCTTTTTTATCCGGATGTGCAAAAATAATACTGGTACAGCCAAAGGTTTTTTCTAATTTGTAAGTGTCGCAGAGTTTACATGCCACAAATGTGTTTACCTGACAAGCAAAGCGCTGCCAGGTCGATAAATCAACGTCAATTGGTTAACACCACTCATTGACTTCAATGTACAGTTGTCCATATTTTAACACCTATTATTCACTCCAATGTAACCTCAGAGCCTCTGACATCACTCTTACTCGTGTAAAAATCACATAAGGACCCAGTGCAGCCATACCCAAATATGGATTGTGTTGTCTAACCTCAGACAGACAGGAAGACAGACATATGCTGAGATCCCCATATATCCAGGCTATGACAATGTAGCCTATTGAAAAATAAAAACTAAAAAGGGGAAAACAGGTAAAGAGAACTATATGTGATTCTACTTACTTAATCGGCTTGCCAGGTTATGAAAGGGCACCTTATATTGTTGCCAGACCCATAGGTCTGGCCTAGAAAAGGCTTTGGTCTGTCCCCCTTTTTTGTTCTCGTTCATTTTTTCCTCCTCAGCCAATCATATTCGGCAATTAGGATGACATAAATTATGCCATCATAATTATCCAGATATGGGCATTTGGGTATCTTAACTCGCCACAAAAAGTTCGGAAATCTAACTTTGGTCAATTATATATTCCCTTTAATAAAACCAATTGGTACTGTATTCTATCTAATTTTTATCGTTGATTTGTCACCTTTACAACAATAGCTGGTAAGGATTGGGCATTCATGGAAGCACAGGTAAACGTGTGGGTTGCACCCCAGAAAGATTTGCCAAAATAGCAAATTTTGGCTTAGTGGATTGGACGATTGCTCTTTCTCCCACAGTAAAAAAGGAAAAACACATTTTATTCATTTTACTCTCAGTGACAGGAATCACTGAAATCAGGAGCGTGTGGAAGAGTCGTACACAGCCACAACAGCTTTCCTCATGCTAATCACCAACCCAGCCACATTTTGCTGTGGGATGCCATCCCATGTCCTCAATCCGATCTGTTTCAAGTCAGCCAATGTGGTTCTGTTGGTCACTCTAGCTAGCACATACTGTACAGGACACCCAAGGTGATCCCACAAGTGTTCAATTGGGTTGAGGTCTGGCCTCAAGGCATGGTAGGCCATTCCTACTTGGAATTTGTTCATTCTGGGTCTGGCATAAGCAGGTCTCCAGGTCTTGTTAGTCTCTTGTTCTTTCTAGACTCGCAATGCCCCCATGTTTTGCTTTCAGAATAAAAAGCAGTATATTGAGGATGTTATCTCTCAACCCATTGAGAAACTACTATTTAGAAGACTTGTTTCCCGGGCCTCAAACATTCAAATTTCTAGGTGTCCCCTTAACTCTAATGGACCCATTAAGGTTAATATGTGTTCCATTTGCATATTGGCAGAGTTACAGACTTGTAACGGTTAATTTAGAAACCCACAAAGGCCCTGGAAATTATTTTGAGAACCATTGTTCTAAATCATAAACATTTTCTGCAGAGCTCATGATTCTATATCAGTCGTGCTCCAACTAACAAGTGTGTGAACTGTTTTTCTCTGCACCTTAATAAAAGGCGTCTAAACCTTTCTTGTTGCTGCTGTGTCTCATTATATTGGTGCCTCAGAAATATGTTCATATTATGTCTTTCTGTTTCCAACAGTACTTTATTGATGTGTATCTGTCATCTTATAACTGCTGCCTCTTGGGTGACTTATGTTTCCTTCAAAGATTGATTTAGGAATTGTATCTATATAAACTCTTATATGCCAATAACACTGATTAAGATTTCAAATTTAGTTAAAGCTTGTAAAGCTTGTATAACACCTGGAAACACCATAAAAAGTCCTGGAAACACCATAAAAAGTCCTAAAGTATTTTGAATTCAGTTGAGATTCAATGCCTTAAAACAGTGGTTCCCAAACTTTTTAGCCCGTGACCCAAAAGAGACATTTGACGTTTGCCTGGGACCCAAACTAGTGAAAATAGCAGACCTACAAGCTCACAACGCGTCGCTTCGGTGTAATAGGGTGTAAGGGTGTAATAGGGGTGTAATAGGGTCTAATAGTGTAATAAGGGTGTAATAGGGGTGTACTAGTGTAATAGGGGTGTAATAGGTTGTGATAGTGTAATAGGGGTGTAATAGGGTGTAATAGTGTAATAGGGGTGTAATAGGGTGTAATATGGGTGTAATAGGGTGCAATAGTGTAATAGGGGTGTACTAAGGGTGTCGTAGGCTCACTGTCTGCAAAATAACAAATTAATTCACACTTATTATAACACCAACACTTTCCACACAAACATGACACCTCACATTGCTTGTGAGTGCACCAAGATTGAGAGTGAGTTAGTTGACACAATTTCAATTAAAGGTCTACAGTAATCAACCAAAGGGTAACATATCCAGGATTACAACCCAAAGATCGGAGCCAATCACAGCCAATACAGGGCCAATTCACTGATACTATTCTAGTTGTGGTTTGCATCGTGGCCCACACAACCAACCAAAGAGCAGACTGAGAGATGTTCTGACTTTTTGGATAAAAGAACAAATGATTTTATTATTACTATAGTATTATATGACACTGTACAATGTACTATAATACTCAAGGTCCATCCTGCTACTGGTCCTTGCACTATTTACAATACACTAATAAGACATACTGAAAAATAATTAGTTTCTTATTATATATTATAAGACTTTATTAGAACCAATATGCCTTTATTAGAGAAATTGGCACTCATTACAACCCACTGTACTGTAAATTGGACTCAAGCTTCACCTTCTACGGTCATGACATATTGCCTATTACTACCTTTAGACGTTTAGACTTGTCCATGTCATATATATGTCCATATAATCTTTTGTATTGTGTCATTTTGTGTTATTATGCAATGATTAAGGCAATATGACCAATAATGTTTTAATAATACAATAAACTCATGCGATATAATTGCATGCTTTGTATTGCCTAGATTATGATTATAATACATGACATGGGAACGTAATATTATGAACAGAATAGCGCCCAGTAGGTAGGTCATGGTTATAATGGCAGAACCCATGAAAGTTCTGACACAGTAGGTTACTGGCAGTCGTGCAATGGACCTTCATAACAAGTTATTGGTAATGGAAGCAGGAAGGTTTGTTCTAATGAGCACTAACCAACAAATTCTATATGAGTGTGTGATGTCAGTCATGTGATATTCATTAATGAGTGTGTGATGTCAGTGATGTGATCTCAATATTAGGAATGTGTGATGTCAGTTATGTGAGCTCCGTATTAGAGGGTGTGACTGACTGACGGATGAGGTTTCCCCAGTTTCACAAAAACACGCAGGTTGCATGTAACTGTGAAACTGGGGTAACTTCTTCCATGGGTCAGTCAGTCAGTCAGTCAGTCAGTCAGTCAGTCAGTCAGTCAGTCAGTCAGTCAGTCACACTGCTGACATCTCGCTCCGGTCATCACACTACTGACGTCACACTGCAGACATCTAACTCTGACATCACATATTTCCATATGGAGATTCAGTAGATAGCCGTATATGGAGCCTACTTACCACAGAATCTGATCCTCCTATAGGATCCTACAGGAATCCTATAGGATCCTACTGAGAAAAATCCAATAGGAACCTCGGATCCTTTAGGATCCAATAGGATCCTATTGGATCCTATAGGATTTCCAATAGGATCCAATAGGATTTCCAAAATCTGATAGGATCCTATTGGAAATTTTAGAAATCCCATAGGATTTTTTGACTAGGGGATGTCAACCCATCATTAACTGGACTTCCAAATATGAGCGCGGGCATCTGCAGGTGTGGAGCTGCTCGACCTTACATCTCCATTCTCCATATATGGAGTTACCAACTTGGACCAACTCATCAACTGGATCTCCAAATATGGAGCTGTTGTGACATCACCCTGAGATCCCTCTGCTGGGATCTCTTATATGTGTTCATAAGTAACCCCAGATTTCTGGAAACTCTATAACATATATAGATCACCTAACCCTGACATCATATATAGGCTCGATATCTATGTCGACACATTCCATAATATGCATCTGATGTCATAACATGTCAGCATGATGACTCACCGTGACTACTGGGATCTATATATATGGAAATAAACTAAACCGGGATAATCAAAACAGTTTGTGTCTGTCACATTCCATACATTGACACAACTGGGTCATAACCTAGGTTTCCATACGTGGACCTGATCTCTACACTAATACAATCCCCGCAACTGAGTAAACTACAACCTGCGGTCGTGCACATTCGCACGAGATCGCTTCCTGCCATCAGGTGTCTTACTATATATACATAGGTGATGGTGGTTGGGGGTGTGTGTCACTAAGCCAATGGCTACTACTGGCTTAGTAACAATAACCACCAGTCTCAGGGAAAAGCTAACTGCATTGGATAAATGGGCCTAGAGAAACTATTAAAAACAATCACAAGTACCAAATACTGCCTTACAGAATAAATAAAGAACATTAAAGATGCAAAAAGAGACATAAGAATTAGGAGCCATTATTAAGCCAATACATGCATAAAGTTACATATTACATCGTAAAAAAAAAACGTGATGTCATTAACTGTCACTTCTGTGTCAATTGACCCACAGGCTGAGACCACTCAACCGCCTGTTAGCTGTTTCAATGCTGATATTAAAGGCTACTGTTTATATTAGTTGCTGTTGATTCACTCTCTCTTACATAATTATTCATTTAACTTTCCATTCAGTTGTATAGTGCAAACTGCAGCTGACATTGTAAATTAAAATTATATCTACCTGATACGAGATATCATGACACTACCTACTTACACTAATGACATACCTGTATATTGTACTTTATCCAATACACGATCCAAGAGCAGATTTGTACTTAAAGCATTTTACTGTACTATATAGTGAAAGACACACTGTCTACAGTACGACAAATAATCAGTATTGCATAGTCACATAGTATTTACACTTTACATTCATAGTTCATTCAATAGTTGTATAAATTGAAAAAATAAACACAAGATTCAAAGAGCAAAAACTTTATTGAAAAGGCACACCAGGTAGACACAAAATTGAAGGAAAAAGGTGCTTCTTGTGCTTATTACACACAAAATTGAGGTAAAAAAATATGAAAATGAAAAAGGTGCTTCTTGTGCTCATTAAACACGCAATTGAGGTAGACACAAAATTGAAAATGAAAAAGGTGCTTCTTGTGATCATTATACAAAAAAATTGAAGTAGACACAAAATTGAAAATGAAAAAAGGTGCTTTGTGTGCTTATTGCATGGATTAAAACTGAGTTACGTCCACGTTGTTCAAGACTGCACATGTTTTGTTAGAACAAGTCCTAATGTCATTTGCGGAAAAGGATGACACCAGAGGATTAACATCATATTCTATGAAATATCTGCAATAAGGGTTAACTTAAAATAACGAATAACCTAAAATAGAAAATCTACACACAATACGTCATAGCGCGACTTATTGTAAGCTTATAGATCCATGTCCATTTTTGCATGACACACTGTCATAGAAGACATGTTGAATTCTATGAGCTACAAAGACTGAAATCAGTCGTTGGCAACTGAGAACTTTAATCAATGGCTTGCAATGAACATGTAACCTGCACCGTGAACACATAAGTCTCCTTAGCTTTTATCCAATGTAACCAATATTTTAAACTTAAACTATTTTAAGAATCCCCTTGGTGATTACTGGCTGGCCATGTCTGTGAGGTTCTTCGTGGGTTCCCAGGTGATTACTGGCTGGCCATGTCTGTGAGGTTCTGCGTGGGTTCCCAGGTGTCTTCCCAGTGTTTCGAGCTGTAAAAAAAAGCATAAAAATGATTTAGGTCCACAGAGTTACTGAAGGGTAATAGGATTCATTTTTATTGTTTTACATTATCCACTAGAACCTTGAATCATTTGAAGAAAAGAGAACTACAAAGTCAAAGGCTCACACTGAGATGTGGTGAGAGTTCGCAGATCATCTATTTTTGGTGAAGGAGAGGTCTCCAGGAGAGAAAAACTAAATCAGCTGCAATGCACAGTTATGCCTGCTGCATAGATGTAAAAGACAAGCTATGTAGCATACCTGCCAACATTCCACTTTCACAAATCCTGCATAAATTGATGGATTTTTCATGGCATGCTGTTATTACTGATGTTAAGTTAGACTTACAAATAGTTTGTCCATAAAGTGTCCATATATAAAGTCAGAACGAAAATCCATTAACCACTTAAACCCCTGCATCGGTTTTGTGGTGAAAGCTTCCACTGAAAACAGCCGACCGACAAGCTCACAATGTGACGCGTTGTGTCACATTGTGAGCTTGTCGATCAGCTATTTTCAGCAGAAGCTTTCCAGACAAAGGCAGAAAACAGAAAAGACTAAGGGTGAGATTTTCGTTACATGCTAAACCCCTTATGCCATATCCCTTATTTCATTTTCACTATTTTGAAAAACTTTTTTGGACTATTTCAACATGTCAATCTATTAACACGTTGTGAGCTAGTAGACTGGCCATTTGAACTACTGAGAAATGTTTTTTTTTTAATAGTTTAAAAAGGCAAAGAAGTTAAGGGATAAGGGGTATAGCGGTAACGAAAATGGAGCCCCTGCCAACAGTATTGAGCCATGTGGGACTCTGGATGTTGTTAAGAACATTATGTGGTTAAGAACATTAATGGACAGTTAGTTAATAGAATACAAAAATCTGCACTTTGATACATTGCTGAAATGGACAATCAACATGTACAAGCTAGTTACAGATGCTTCCCATGAATGTGTGCAAGAATACAGAAAGGAATGGAGACAAGAGTAGCTGGCCATCAGCATTTCATTTTGGGCAATCTCGGAACCCAGAGTCAAAAGAAATTTGACTCTGGAGGTAGGTCTTCATTCTGTAGTACTAGACAGGAAGTTGCCCCGAATTCCTCCTTTCTCCTCTCCATTTCTGGAGAAGAGAGAGGAGGAATTCGGGGCAACTTCCTGTCTAGTACTGCAGTAGCAAGACCCGCCCCCAGAGTCAAAAGCGACTCTGGGTTCCGAGATTGCATTTTGGGTAGATAGACATAATCGTGCCAACTTTGATGTGAAAATGTGACTGTCAGCTAAACCACAAAAATTGTAAGATTAACCACAAACCATTGCCTCTGTTAGGGAAAAACAAGTAAATATAATGAGATCTAAAGTTTCTTACCAGTTGGTGCAAGGCTCCCAGCGGACCAACACTTCGTCTATGCCCTACGCACACGCACGCACGCGCGCGCGCGCACACACACACACACACACACACCACACCACACACACACACACACACACACACACACACACACACACACACACACACACACACACACACACACACTTTTAGTACATTTGCTTGTTTGTCTCTTGATGCATGACACCCATAACCAATCTCCCTGCTTCCTGTAACTATATAATGTGAGAATATTAGGCTTGGATGAGTCCACCAGCACATAGCACATAATAACACGTGACAGAACCATTTGTGACAGCTGTCACCACTGTTTTAGCTAGACCCAAACCACACCAATGACACTACTTGACACTAAACTATTTAGTTTTAGCCAAAAGCTTCCACTATCCCCACTTGCAGTTTTTTGGCTAAAACTTTTTATCTAAAGCTCTATAGTCTCAAGTAGTCTCATGCAGTGTCATTGGTATGGTTTGGGCCTAATTGAACACAGCCAGATATTTGAAAGCACTGTGCTTCTGCTTTATGGAGATGCTGATTTCCTTTTCCAAAAGCACTTTGCAGCTCCCCAAAGTGCCAAAGGTACGAGTAACTGGTGTACTAAGTACTGACCATGCTATTAGTGCACTAGAATGACCAGCCAACTGATTTGATCTTATGGATTATCAAGAGGAGGACTTGAGACACCAGACATAAGCACACAGATGACCTCAGGCCACTATCAAAGCATAACACATCAACAGTGCATGTACATGTTTACCTCACGTGTCCTCGAGTCCATTATCTCCTTATATAGGAACTTCTTCTGTCTTTTACACTTCTTGCAACCTTAAATGAGGAAAAGACACGATTTTATTAAGCCATGATGCTTTGTAAATATCTGCATTATTTAAAAAAAAAATGTTTTGTTTTTCGAGTTAAAATATTGTTGGTTTGCAGGATCTGTAAGAAAAACACAATAATCAGAATTGAATATCTCTCATCGTACAACAGAAAACAACAGTCCTCAGATAACTTATGTCATTGGATCTACAAGCTTCTCATGTCAGGATCCCAAAGGAATAAATAACAACTCATGGATTAGGTCCATAAGCTTACAACATGTGGCATGGCGATGCAAGCTTTAAGATGATTGTACTAATGCTTTTCAACCAGTGGTCCTTGAGGGGGTTCCAGGTGGTCCCCAGCTAAATGATGCAACACTCTTAAGAGTAAAATCATGTTGCATCACTACACACCACTTAATTTACGAGAAGTCTACACAAGCACAGAGAAGGAATTAAGAAATGCTATTTTGATCAACGTTTGCCTCTTAGCTCTCCTATGGTAACAACACAAATACAGCAATGGAGTTGTGGACAAAATCTTATTCAACAATAGCAGAATGGTCTTTAGTTTTGAGAGTAGATGTAAGCAAATGGTGTTCCACTGTTGACAAATTGTGAGATGTACTGTATAGACATCGAATGCATGCATAACACAGCATAACGTAGCATAGATAGATAGATAGATAGATAGATAGATAGATAGATAGATAGATAGATAGATAGATAGATAGATAGATAGATAGATAGATAGATAGATAGATAGATAGATAGATACTAGGCTACTGGTACTGTTAGCTTAGCTCAGGGTTTCTCAAAGTGGATTTCCTGGGACTCTCGACCTTTACAAGTCTGTAACTCTGAAAGTGTACAAATGGAACCATTTGTACACTTTCAGAGTTTCAAGGGGAGACCAGAATGCAAAGTTTTGAGGACCACTGGCTTAGCTGGATGCACAACATGGGGTACATAGACAACCCCATAGCACCAAAGTAATAAAAAAACAACAATAAACAATATTTGTTAGCTTAGCTCATGGTTTCTCAAAGTCGTTTTCCAGGGACTCCCTGGGTTCATTTAGGGGGTCAAAATGGACCTTTACAAGCCTGTAGCTCTGACAGTGTACAAATGGATCCATTTGGTTCCATTTGTACACACTGAGTCAGTTTGTACACACTGAGTCAGAAACGAGTCCAATTGGTTCCTATTTAGCTGGGGACCCCCTGACACTTCACCAAGGACCCATGGGGGTCCCCGGGGTCCAAGCAAGACCAGCCCGGACCCCCGGACCCTTTGATTGAGAACCAAAACCCAACCTAGCTTAATAGCAAGCATGTCGGCTAGAAATTAGCTGTGTTTATGTACTGTGTTAAAAGGTCCAATTGGTTCCTAATAACCCTCATTTAGCTGGGGACCCCGTGACACTCATAAAGGACACATGGGGGTCCCCGGGGCCCAAGACACGTCCCGGACCCCGGGCCCTTTCGAGAACCAAGCATGCCGGGTTATTAGCATGCCGGCTAACAGCTGTGTTTATAGAATTGTCCTAAGTAGTATACAGATTACAGAGCCACCAACGTTCTAATGCATCCCCCAACATGTTAACAATAACGCCGTGGGTGTGATTTTGTGGTACAGATAAAGTATGTATTTAATAGTTATTATTATATTATGTTGCAGAGAACGTAAACAAATAACACGTTGTTTCTTACCGTGTGGAAAGCGCAATGCATCATGGAGGGAGGAAGTACGTCATTGGATGAGAGTCGAGATCAAATTAAAATAATAAGAATACAATAAATCACAACAAGGTGATGGGCCAACTCGGCCAACATTCAATATGAATATTGAAATGCACGCTATGGAAAAATAAATACATATATCAATGCATTATGCACAGCCTAAACCAACGTGTTCAGGCAGAACCGGAAACGGAACCTTTGTATCCGGCGGATCTGCATGCAAGTAATCCCCCCCCCCCCCCCTAAAGTATATCGTTCTATGTTCTACGTAACTGTCGTTCTATGACTATGACACGTAACTGCGGGGGGAACGGGGGACGGGGGGCGGGTGGGTGGAGGGAGACGCTTTATATATATCATCATATATATATATATCATATTGCAGGGGACGTTTATAACATTAATAATAGCCTAATATTGACAACAACAAATGGAAGACTTCACATTATGCCTTCTGACAAGAGGTCAGAATGTGCCTTTTGACTTCACATGACCGCTTTCTGATGAACTGTATTAAGACTTCACATTATGCCTTCTGACGGAAAAGGCACGGGACGCCTTTTTAGAGAAAAGGCATAGAAGTCCTTTTACGAGGGTCTCAGAAGGCGACATGGTCCTTTTACGTGTCTGGATAAAAGGCAAGTTTTACCTTTTAGGCTGTGAGGATGTGTTGCTGCAGCTCACCGCTCCAAGAGATGGGTCAAAAGCGGAGAACTAATTTCACTGCGGCAACGTGAGTGACTAATCTGACGACTCTGACTTTGACTTTGTTCAACATCTGCTTTATTCTCTAAATATGCATACTGTACATACTTACAGTAGGGCCTGCAGTGCACATACACTAGAAAGTTTCACTTCTGCAAACACAACAGTTCCAAAGAAAGTCTCAAATCATGACACATTGAAAGCAGAAACTCTGTAGTGGTTTAGGATCGATGTGTGCATGTCTGTCAGCTAGTGTCTACAAATCTGTTCTTTGTTTGTGCATCTGCACGCATACATGCATCCATGCATCCATGTTTTATTGCATCTGCTGTGTATGTGTGCAGGTACTATGTTGTGTTTGTGCGTGCACGTATTTCCTTTTGTGTGGTGTGTGTGTGTGTGTGTGTGTGTGTGTGTGGTGTGTGTGTGTGTGTGTGTGTGTGTGTGTGTGTGTGTGTGTGTGTGTGTGTGTGTTTGCAGGGTCAATGAACCGTAAAATACCACAAATCGTATACCTGCACACTCCACCTCTCCTGCGAGTATCTGCACGTTTTGTTTTTCCTGTTTCAAATAAGCCCATGAGTCAATGGAGCCTTTATGTTACTCCCCTGCTACTCCCCTGCACACACAGCACTGTAAAACACACACACACACACACGCGCGCGCACGCACGCACACGCACACGCACACGCACACGCACACGCACACGCACACACACACACACACACACACCTGCCTGTAAGCCCTCTGTCTGGAGTGTTTCCACTCAACTGGTTGAGCAATCCAGGCTTGAAGCAATGTGCATTGAAGTAAACCTGATCTATTGACAAACACAACACTGTTTTTTGTTTCTTCCCCAAGTTAAAAGTATAGATAGATTTTTGGACATTAAGCTATATTAAAGGCATATGCTGTATGCACGAAATCTTGCAGACATACTGTATCTTTTATAGCCAACATGTCCCTCTATATACAGTGTGTGTGTGCTGTAGTTTGGCATTTCACGTCCAGGAAGAGCGAACTACACCAGCGACTATAGACCACACCGCGACCAGGTCGCATCCACTAGAGAATCCACGGTGATCTGGTCGCTATAGGCCACTAATGAGCAGGTCTTCTGCATGGTCGTTTGAACTACAACTTCTAGAGGATGAGGGGGTGGCTAGTCGGAACGAACACATGAGGGCTCGTGGTTATGTTTAGCGCTTAGCAATAGTGTTATGTTCAAGTTTATAGGCAGGGGTGGATCTAGGCATGGGCATGGGGGGGCAATGCCCCCCTAAATGCCTGACTGCCCCACCAAACATGACGGCATGGAAACAACCCAAATTTAAAATATATTTAAAATTAAAGTGCTTATAATTAAAATGATTTGAAACACTACTACTGCTATAACTACAGTTTTCGTACCACTAAACCAACAGCATTTCATCATTGAAACCATCACAGCACGTATCTGTTGCAACTTCAACAACAACTGATGTTATTATTGATGCTTTTCTTGCCTAATATATGTCCTGTAACCGAAAATGGTATGGGAGCGACTTCATCGCCCTTGGCGCGAAGCGAGACGGGCGATGAAGTCGCACCCATCCCATGCCCCCCCCCCCCCCCCCCCCCCCCCCCCCCCGCCAATTGGGAAATGTTACATCCACCCCTGTTTATAGGCATTCTGCCAACCGATAAACTAGTCACAAGCTACAGTATAGAGCATGCAACTATAGATGCATCACTAGTCGTGACCACAAGCACCTATCCGTGACCGTGACCAGTAAAGTAATCGTGACCAGTAAGAAACTGGTCGCCACCACGTTGCAACCAGGTCTGTAGTCGCTGGTGGATTTCGCTGATTCCTGTTTTGGGGGCTTCCAAAACAAACAGTGAAAATACCAAAATACAGTGATATGAGTGGGGAATGTGTTTCTGCCACCAAATATCCACCAGCGCGATTTTCCAGGGTGTAAAAAGATAAAGAGTTCTGGATCAAAATATCCATTTCCACACTATCCTATTAAAGGAACGCAGATATTTTCAGACTCTTCCATTAGCATACATACATGGAAATGAATTAAATTACTATTATTACCATCAGTATAGTTATCCTTTCAGACAAAGAATATGTGCATGACACATCCTGAAAACTGACACACTAACAATGCAAATTGACGACCAAGAAATTACTTTTTTTTTCCTCCAATGTCCACTTTGTTAAATTACACCATGCCAGTCAATCAGTGGGAAATTACAGAAGGTCCAGTCAGTGAACTGAATATATATCACAGTGCACGGCAGTGTACTGTGAGATGGTTTTTACACCATATAAACAATGTCTATATTTTGTGAAGGCAAGAATAGCTGATCTACAAGCTCCACCACACGTTGGTCATTAAAATTCCGAGATTTATTGCTCATATAAACTTATACTGTATATACTTTGTTTGATTAAGGTTTGGTTAAGATTATGGTTAGGGTTTGTACAGTGGCGGCTGGTGACTTTTTCTCTGCGGGGGCTTAGACAAAAATTGTCTACAAAGACAAACAATACGATCTGATATTTTCTGTTTTCATAATGATATACTTCGATGTATTAAAATGAAAAATTATATTTCAAGTTGCTACATCGTTACTACACCCCCACACGACACCCATAAAACACTATATGGCTGTTCCGTGGCAGCCACCACCGCCGGAAAGTGCACTCTCTCTCTCGCTACTTGACCAATCAGCAAGATCTTTCTCCGCCCTCTCTGGCCTCGTATACCGCACCGTACTGTATCACTCCTCCACTCAGAGAAAATAAAAGTAATGTGATAAGTGTTAGCAAGCACAAATTAAAACAATGGCAGACATTTAGTGCAGTTTCCCTGACATTACGACGAAGCAACAGACTGCGAGTGTCAGAGCCCGCGGTGCTTTTAGTGCAGGACGTCCGGTCCGCTAGGCCTTCCTTCATCCCTCCCCCAACCTCTTCTCTCTCTCCTCCCTGAACCCATAAGTGGTTAATAGTCCTCTCGCTGACTCTTAAATGGCCCAGATTGCCATTACTAAGGGTTTTTTCTCCTCAGGCAGCACCCCACCCACAAAGCCCTACTCACACACACACACACACACACACCAACCCCCCCCTTTTTAATGACAGTTGCTTCCGCCATTAATTCCTGATCAATAATGCAAAAAAACACTCACAGGCCGAGTCCATCCTGCCACAGCTTTATTTTCTAATGCTCTTCCCAAAGCTAATGAGTCAGGCTAATTGGTCCGACAACATCAGTCCCACTCATCTTCACCTACATCTCATATGGTTTCAGGCCTGCTTTTTGTACTTCTTTTCGAAAATCACCGCACATTTAAAACCCGTTTAGTGTGACAGTAGAAGGGCAGGTTGTCGGTCGGTTGGGGTGTTTGTTATTATTTCGTTTTGTCTTTCATTGAAAGGATAAGTCTAATTTTTGCAGGCGGTCTTTTGTAATTGTGCATTTTGTTGTTTTTCTTTTGTTGTTTGTTTGTGTTTATTTCCCTGAGCCCCTCTCCCTTGACACTTGCCGCCAACTGCCACATACGTGGCTTTTATCTGGCAGAAGCAATTAGCGAAACAATAAGTGTCCCCTGACGGAGAAGTGCTTGTGCTCAGCCTGCAAAAACAACACCGTCATGGTTTGGCCGGTGCATGTACACCATCTCTCTAGGTTGGTTTGGAAGTGCCGAGGCACTTAGTGGATGTTTCCGTTGCCTGTATTAGGCTGGCTTGGGTCTCAGCCAGGGTCATTTCATAATGGTGAAGGAAGCCATCATTTTCTTCTTGTGAAAGTAAACAAAAGACTATACTCTCAAAGAGACACACTTGTAGGGTTGGATCAGCTGGGAGGCAGGGGAAGATATTGGTATTTTTCTGGTCATTTGTTTCCATAGCTGGTGGAGATACGTTTCATTCCTTTATCTGAGAGACATAAAGCTCATATTGTGACTGCAACCTATTTAGAGTTCGGAAACCCCAACCTTTTACTATAACGTTTTTTATCGGTCGCAACTAATCCTAAACCTAAGCTTAGCCCTAAACCTAGCCTTAAACCTGAACTTACCCTCCAACTTATTAAAAAAAGGGTTTAAAATTTTCTAACCATTTTTGAAAACGCTGCAACTGTGGTGACCAATTTAGAAAAAGGTTGGGCAGATGGAAAGTATGCAACCGTTGAAAAAGATCACGATGACGACAACGGTTTTCGAAAGCAGTTGCAACCGGTCGGGGGAATTATTTCATTTCCGGTCAGTTTCTGGTCAAATTGAATGAAATAAAAGACTTTCATATTGGGAAATGTATACTGTATTTCCAATAACTTTAATATTTATATTGGATTATAACACAATTTGATTCAGATGTCATGTTAAAGGTAGGGGAAGTGATTTCACTTTTGTCAGATATCACCCCCAAAAAAATGTTTCTGTTAAAATGCTCTATTATAAGGTGTGCATACCATATATGGAGTTTCCCCCCTCCCCCACGTTAGCAGAGGAGCTAATAAAAGTTCCCCAGGTGGAGGGTGAATTCTCCTCCAATCAGGATCGAGCAGCAGGTTCACATAGTGTAGCTACTCTGGGCGCCCCTAGTGCACCAGGCTGGTACTACACAATGAATTTCAAATCACTTACCCTACCTTTAACACTAACCCTGGCGTGGCTATTTTAGACAGATTATGTGTTTTAATTTGAGTAAACAAATCTCCAAATTTGTGTTTGCAAAAAGCAAAGACAGCAGCGTGCATCAGCTCTTTGCTATTTGCCGTATAATGAAGTATGATATATCGGTGCATTCACCCCTTTAACATCACATTGCAATTTCGTTATTAGTCAATAGCTTGTCCATTTATTGCACGTCGTTACTTAGCGTACGCAGGGGCCGCTTACCATGTGATAATGCCCTTCATTTACCATTATATACTTGGAATAATTTGGTTGTTTATGTTTCGGGACGTTGAGGTAATGGTGATAAGAGAGGTCTGCTGTTTATGAGAAATGAACCCAGGGGAGATTTGTTGCTCCCATCAAAGGTTATATTAAATTGCCGTTTGAAAATGTAATCATTGTAACATTCATAAATTCTGAGGGGGACTCCCCTCCCTCCTCTGTGAGGAGGTGGGGGGGAGGGTGAACTCGCCCCCTCCTCCTACACCACCTCTTGCCAATACTATGGGGATTTCCCCAAATCCAATATTATCTTGTAAAAACATATAGCCTCATGGATTGCCCATAAATCATTTACTATGCAATATCGCATCCATGATCAGCGACATGTAATCACAGCCATCGTTTAAAACAAATAGCCCCGTGTTCAATCAATACCGGTTGGGACACAGGCGAGAGCAATGCGTTCCTCCATGGATTTTGTAATCAGCGATACGTTGGCGTGGCCACGGCGGTGCATTTCTCAGAAGAGACAAAGTGCCTGTTAGCAGACTGCATTAAGAGATGAAATGCCTTGAATATTGAGTGTTATACTTGAAGGATCCAAATGCCCTTTAAGTTGATGAAAAAGCAAACACACGCACACGCACAAGTACCCATGCATACGCACACGCACGTGCATTGTTTGACTGGGCATTTCCAGTGCTAGACGGCTGTGGCTGAACTGGGCAGCTCTCACTGGCCAACTGGAGGACTATGGCTGTAGCCGGAAGTTAATCGAGCAACCACACACTGGGCCATCATTGGAGCCAGGTCTTCCTTTGAATATGGCATATTGGTACTCTCTCTCTCGTCGCACACACGCACACAGAATAGTAATGGTTACATTAGGTGAAACCCAGGTCATGGCTACTGAAAAAATGAATGCTTTCCTCTTCAAGGTCTTGAATTACGTCAGAAAACCCAGAAAACATACCATCCATACATTCATACATACCAAACATACCTTCATTCTGAATAGAGCTCTGCCTGCAATAGAAGCACAAAGGCCCAGATAAGAACACAACATTTTTTTAAAAAATGTGGACATATACCTGTCTTAAATGTGCAATTCCCTTATTCCTGAAAACCATAAGCAGTGGTAGAAATTACAAAAAGAAAAACATCACAGAAATTATATTACATTGTTACATAAAATATCACCGAGGCATTGGAGATGAAGTCCACCAAAAACATTTTTTTAAATTATTTTTTCTTAGCCACAGTTTCATGAATACATTTTCGATAGACAGCAAGATCGATTAGCGACCAACGACCAGGTTGTGACCAGTATCTTCGTGACCAGTTGCTTTGCGAACAGTAAGTAACCTGGTTGCGACTAGTTGCGTATGGTCACTACTGGATCTTGCTGTCTCTCGACTTAATAGGTTGGAAGCTCAACTCTAAATATAACCACAAGCACAGAGAAGTGCATGCACATGAAACCTTTCGCATTTGGACTTCTCTCCCTAACCAAATGCGACCAGAAGCGATTGGTCGCGACCTGTGTTGGGGAAGTTACTTTAAAAAGTAAGGGAATTATAGTTATAGTTTCTTCCCTGAAAAAGTAACTAGTTACTTTATTCCTTACTAAATTATGAAAGTAAGGGCGTTACTTTACTTTACTTTACTTTTTTTTTTAACATACAAAAAAGGGGTGTTTTCTGTAGTATTCGTGCTTACAAGTTTAAAGTGAAATTCTTCCATTTTCAACATTTTACTGACATTAATATGCCTTAGAGATGTTGTGTGGACAAGATAAAGATCTCCCCATTCTGTGTTTTACTAGAAATGGAAACTAAATGGACCCGCAAGGGTCCGTTTGATTTCATGTTTACACTACAAGTATTGCATCTGGTTAACCAACTTTCCATCATTTAGTGTGAGGACCACCTGGAATCCTCCCCGGACCACCTGTTGAAAACCCCTGCTTTACCAGCAAGAATGTAAAATAGTGTTTATGTTTCCACACTGCAAAGGCTCCAGTCACGCTGTCGTCCTCGTATCATTGCGTCTGAGAGCGTATTTTACCGCAGCTCAAATGCTAGTGTGTGCGCAGCAACAACAACACAGCTGGTTGTGTCTATGTGCTAGAGGCCAGAGCCTTTAGTTACGCGAAAACTCTGTTCACTTCATGGGGCCACTTCAATGGCGGCTCATCTATATACACTTCTATTGAATTGGGACAACCGAGGTTACCGGATGCATTTAAGTCTATGGGATCATAAGCATTTTTCTGCCCCCTCAATGTCGCAGCTGTTCTACTAGATGGCTCTGCTCTGCTCGACGAATAAGACTGGCTCTGATTGGCTTATACTTGTCACGTTACACACATAGATATATTAAAACATCAGACATCCGGAGGAAACAATGCAAGTGGACGAGAGGGGAACTTTCCTTCGGTGCTTCTCTATTCAATATACTCTGTTAGACTGTGAAGAAGCGAGCTGAAGAAGACAGACAGCACACAGTGCAGCGAGTCCTGCCGCCGCCGCCGGAGTAAATGATAGTAATGATGGTACACTAATCATAATGCCGTTATGAATTTGAGAAATGTAAGGAGTTACGTTAGAAGTTACTGAAAAAAGTAATCCCTTACTGTAAGGGCGTTACTTTTAAGGGCGTTCTTCACAACACTGGTCGCGACCTGGTCATTGGTTGCTCCTGGGTCTCGCCCTTCTTGACATTTTCTCAGTAAATTTTTAGTTTGTGGGACAAGTGTTCTTGTTAAGTAAACTCAATCAATTCCCAGTCTAGCGCCAGGTGTGACACTGTCACGCTCGCAATGTTTCACTAATTGTGTTGTTCTGGTCAAACCAGCGTTCCATTGATCAAACAGTCGAACAATCGTTCCATTGAATTGCCGAGATTTGCTTTGATCCATTCCGAAGCATGTGTGCGTGTTGATGGCATGGGTTGAAAATAGGTGGCTGCATGGTAGGTTAGAACGGTTTTATATATACTGTGTATATTTTACAGTAGACTATGTCGAGACATTACGAGCAGGATGATGATAGGTGAAGAACCTTGCTGGAGCTAGTACTTAGCAAGTGTTGTGTGAAATGTGGTGGCATGTGAGCGTACGTGTTGTGGCGTGACGGGGTGTGATGGTGTGAGGAAGGTTCTGGCTGCGGCCGTGATTTGTGGAGCTCGAGATGTGGGATGGAAAAAACACTGTGTCCGAGACACAGATTAATCCAAACATCCAACGTTACAGGGAACTGTCAGCACCACAGTTTTCCCATCTACGCCGGTGTCATAGAGAATGACTTTCAGCTCAGTTTTTTCTTCACTTCACTATAAGCCACAAGAATTGTCAACATTACAATCGCATGAAGCCTGAGAATGTGGGAGTTATGATATTGTACATCGTAGGCGCCACTTCAACGTTTATCTTCTGTCCCACCCAAATTATCGTTGGAACAAAAAGCGAATAATGTATGCCTGTATAAATATAAATATGAGCGACCTTTTATAACACACTGAAACGGAATTATACGGCTACCTTCAACAACATGAACCCTGGCCTCTCCTATTCGATCTGGGAATGTCATAATGGCTTGAGCATTATGCAAAACTAGGCAACCATTGTGTGGAAAATAAGCAGGCCTGGCAACGTGTCGTGCAAATTACAGTGTAGGTAGGCATTTAGCGGACGCTCTTATCCAGAGAAACGTCCAACAAGCGAGGGAGAACACATACATCAAATGGCACAGGGGTAGTGCCTCAGTATCACAGGTCAACCACCAACCCTAGCATCAGTCTAAATAACCACCTATTGACGTTGTGCATTACATTTTGAGCTCACAAATCTGCCATTTTCTGCAAAAATATTGCAAGAACGAAATCCACCAATGACTACAAACCTGGTCTCGTCCTGGACAGCGACCAGTTTCTTACCGGTCGCAACTACTTCACTGGACGTGGTCGCGGCTAGTTTATAAGCCTATACTGCACTTAACCATATCTATAACACTAAGCTTAAAAGTATAGTAAGTGATTTGGGTGATTTGGAAAACTCTCCGGTCCCCCAGTAGCAATTTGTGCACATGCACACACTCTACAGTGAGGGGAAGTGCAACCGGCCAACATCATTATACATCAAGACCCACCTCCACTCGATCCTGATTGGAGGAAGTAGTAGTCTATAGTAGTAGTAGCCAAAAAGAAGGAACAAAAAATAACAATATTTAAATTAGTTGAAATCACTTACTGTATACCTTTAAACATAGAGCAGTGCATGTTCACCAAACCTGGTCGAAGTGGTCGCTGTGGAGGAGCTAGTGGATTTGTGTGTGTGTGCGCATGCATGCATGCATGCATGCATGCTTGCGTTGTGTGTTGGGGGAGGGTTCTGCAGGCAAGTTCATCCAGTTCAGACCACATATAGGCCACATACAGTACCTACTATACTATCGGGCATGCCACGGGTTTGTATCCGGTTTGTGTCATCCGCTCGATCTGCCCTGTCTATCCTGTCGCCCTGCACTATAGAGGGCCGTGATGGAGTGATACCAGACAGAGAGGGAGAGAGGGATGGACGGACGGACGGACAGACAGACAGGCAGACAGATATGAGGAGAGGGGGAGAGGTATGGCTATACGTTGATGAATGGTGCAGTCACCATCAGTCCCATTGTTTGGACAGACAGGCAGCTCAAGCTAAGGCATCCATCAGCTGCACGCGTCTTGATCCCCAGGACTCCTGTCGCGGTAGAAAGAATGACACATGCTCCGGACATCCATCAGCCGAGGATTACACTGCGAAGTCCGGAGTGTGCATTTAACTCTGCCTTATCTGACCAAAAAGGACCCTCACGTAGCGGCCCGTGTTCACGCCGTCCGAGGCCAAGCGAACCCTCTGGATTTTGGAGGACTGTCATTCATTCTGTTGTCTGCCATGTTGACATGCTCACGGAGCTCTGAGGATTGATTTGCTTGTGTCTGCTTATTATTTGGCAAATTCCCTGCGAACTACAGTACATGGCTTTAGCTTTTATGATGTGATGTGATAAGGTAACATATCATAACATATTAGGATAAGAGGAGAAGCGTGCACTGTTAACTGTTCACTTCACATGATAACATTTACAGATTAAAGGGATATACCTTGAATTTGACATTTTTCAAGATTGTTGGTGTTTTTTGCCTCCCCAGTGTGTTTTTAAACAGTCGGACCCTCATTTAGGTATGTGTGATTTTCTGAACGGGTTTGAATGGTGCATCTCAGACTCTTTCGTAATGTGATGTCATATTCAGGGACTCCACCCACCCTTCACTCAATGTGAAGCATGTATCAACCCCCACCTCCTCCCACTGTGGTTCAACCCCCCTCCCCACCAAGACTGAGGTGGGTGGGGATAAGTGGCGAGGAGGACAGGAGGCAAGGATGCCCCTCGGGCGTGGACATTTTTTGTATTGCAGCTGTAATGGCTTGGAGAGAGTGGAGCATTAGGCTTCAGCGGGTATAAAGAGGTATTAAAGGGCGACATTTAAGAATTTTCATTCCATGGTGGAGTCCCTTCAACTCTTTAGTCCCACATCTCTGAATATTGTGTGGAAAAATGCATACAACTGCTGAATGTGGGAGTTATGGTATTGTACATTGTAGGTGCCATATCAACGTTTATCTTCTGTCCCACCCAAATTATCGTTGGAATAAAAAGCAAATAATGTATGCCTGTACAAATATAAATATGAGCGACCTTTTATAACACACTGAAAAGGAAATATACGGCTACCTTCAACAACATGAACCCTGGCCTCTCCTATTCGATCTGGGAACATCATAATCGCTTGAGCATTGTGCGAAACTAGGAAAGCAGATCATTCATTTTCCTCCACTCTGAATTTTATGTGAAAAAATGTATACAACTGCTGTTTGTGATTTTTTTTTAGATCAATTTAGATCAATCAATTACTTAATGCATATGAATGGCACTCTGGACCAAGTGTGGTGCTACAGGCTGGGAAAGTGGCACCCAAGGAGTTAAGTACTGTATTCATATACATAAACTACCATTTGACCTAGTCTGAAGATACCAAGGATAACATGTACTGCTTATAGCACAGCATGCACAAAAAACAGCATATTAAGAAGAAGTGTGTCATAACATATACAGTGCGACAACATGCGCATCCCATGCGCCCCCAAAGGTTGGAGATAATGTGTCTGACGCTCATTTCTGTTGATGTGAACCCATTAATCGCCCCCTGCTTCTTGTAGACAGATGTGCTTCATTTCCATCTGATTGAGCTCTGCCTCTCCCTGATTGGTCACCCGCTGTTTGTGAATGGGACCTCTGGCTGGGAAATGTCATTCATGTGTTTGGCTGGGAGTCTCAGACTAAAGGTTTCATTATTGTCAGATGGCCCCGCTGTTCCGGTCCCTCAAGCAGCGCCGCTCTGCGCCGGGTCACAATGTTAATAGCACCCAAAGAAACCCACGCCATTAGCATTTTATACGTACATGCTGTTTGGCTGAGAGGCTGCTATCATCATTTTGGAAATAAACAAGTAATTAAAACAGCCGACTAGTGAGAAGATATATACTGTACAGAGCGGTATTTAAAAACACTGCGTTGCTCCCTATATAAAAAACCATAATTGATCATCTGTAATATAAATTCATTATAATATAAAGAAACACACAACAGTAACTATTGCGATAAAAAAACAATTTATTCTTCTAATGCATTTGTTAATGTCAACCTGTGATATTTTCTTTGACGCATGTACACCCCCCCCCCCCCCCCCCCCCCCCCCCCCCCCCCCCACACACACACACACACACACACACAACACACACGGGATCTTAAGGTGAATATCTGCCTTTTGGAGCTACGGCGCCACGCAGCCTAAAAAAAAATCACATTTAATACAAAGTGATTGAAATGCTGCTGTGAGCCTCATGATTGTTCCTGCTGGGGAACAAACGTAATGAAAAACAACATGTGACATCCATAAATGTTAACTCAACAAACGAATGGACTCATTGCCCTCATTCTGGACATATTGGCCTGAAAGCAGAGCTGGATGGACAAAAGGCTAAACATTGAAATTGATGGTATTGATTGAGTTAGTGAGAACTAGCCTCGGGTTATATAGGAATAAAAACAGTCAGGTTGGATTTCTCTGGAAAAAAGACACAACAACCAGCTCTGAATGGAAGAGAAACAAGGTGAGGCCGGTGAGGGGAGAACTATGTGTATGTTGTTTTTTTGTTTTTCAAATCTCTGCTATGCCTAAAACTTTCATTTGATTGCATATAATGTGATTTTTATTAGGCCGTGTATACCAGGGCCCACTGTTTATATAGCCACGGCCCTAAACTCAACACCATTTGATGTTGAGTTTAGTCTCTCGGTCACAAGACTAAGGATTTTCAAGTTTGTTTCCACAATTTAGTGGCACAATGTCTGTCAAAATAACAGTTCTTCTACATTTTCCAATTGCGTAGATTCTTGAAATTGAAGTAATTTAGATGTTTAAATATAATTTAAGTCTTGTGAGCATAAAATTAAACCCGGGAGAGCCCATTGGTTTCACTTCTACGATCTCAAGAGTTACAGATCTGTAAGTTTGGTTACCAACTGTTCATCATGTAGCTGGGGAAAATGATCACCTGGATCCGCTCAAGGACTACTGGTGGTCCCCGGACTCTGCTTAGCTAACATGGTAATCTCACTCACTACAATCGCAATAGCACAGTAAAATGGTTATGAACAGAGAATCAAGACAGGGTTGTGTAGTGTTGCAGGTCAACCCGCCTCTGCATTTTACATTCCTTTCCTCTCTGATGCATGTTTTCCAGGTGTATATTGAAACAGCTTGCTTCCATATCATAGGGGCTCAAGGGTAGAGTTACTGTATTGTCGATGTGTCCCTGAACAAGACACTTTGCATGGTTTCCGCTGCAAAGGAATGAATGTGATGCACAATCTATGTAGTCACCAAGTGCCTCGGATGAAGGTGCTATATAAATGCACCATTTACCATGAATTAGCTCCAATAATGTTACAATAATGCCACACTGAATCCTGAGTATAAACACTGTGAAGTGGCCTTCCGTTTACTCTGTGCCGTATGCATGTGCATGTCTTCTGGAAAGAGCGTATAATATGAACCGAGCTGAAAGGAACGTGCACTAATTGATCCATTTACCGCCCCTGCTAGGAATGATGTTTGTTGATAGAGGAAAATTGATCCAGCCTTGAATTAAGAAGGCAGCTAGGAAAAAAAAGTTGCAGGAGATAAAACAATAATACTGTAGGCGTCTGCCGCTGTACAAGGCTATAAGGTTACAAAAAATAAGCTTAAACAACAAAAGCCTGTTATGATCCGTGTTTTTCCTCTTTCATTCACATTTACTGTAGCTCATATACTTCATAGCCAAAGTAGCTGCCTGCCCTTATCCAGAGGACAGCAGCATAATAAGCTAAAGCACAAAGGCTAGCTAAAGATGGTCATTGGAGGGACACGATGGCAGAGTGGTAGTGCTCCATAGCTAGTAAGTCCTGGGTTCGATTCCCGCTAGGGATGCTGTGGGTGCTGGCAGCGTGTCTCCTCCTCTGCCTCATCAGTGCCCCTACCCGAGGCGGGGTTTGGTGAAAGGGCCTTTCTGTGTGGAGTTTGCATGTCCCCTAGGGTAGATACCCTCACAAAAACATGCAGCAATCCTGGTCTCTAGACTGCCTCCCCCTGGGCAACCATGGCACCTGATGGAGGGGACAGGAACTGGTTGGAATAATACAGTATATATTCCTTCAATGTGCTACGTCCAACCAGGGAAATGTCCCACTGTCTACAAATACAAATTCTAAAGCTGGTTTTGATATAGTAAGAGACGGTATTTATTAGACAACCACAGAGATGGGATCCTGCAGAGAGATGTACGGGTTTATGTTCCTTCAAAGCATCAATGGTGGGTGCTATAGACCAATGAAACTAATATGGAGTGAGCTATGACAGTACAGTATGTTCCTTGTCACCAAGTGCCCAGTGAAGACACTTTACCATCATTAGCAAATTGAAACATATTAAAGTCGTGACATAATTAATATGCAAGCGGGATATGTTAGGCTGCTGTTTATGGACTTCATTTCAGCTTTTATCACCACAGTCCCCACTGGTCTGTATTCTATTTTCTGTATATAGGCTACTGTATTTCCTCCTGGCTGCAATACTGTACAGGTAGTAATAAATCCAACCTCCGTATAACTCAGAGAAGATGCTATTCTAATTAAATTGACAGACAATATGGTTTCTGCTGCCAAGTTTGTTTGTTCTTTTTTTTACTCGTGTTATGCCTTATTGTATTTTATTATATCTTGTTTTTAATATACCTTTTTTATAGTGTAGAGCACAGTCTGAGCAGCACGCCACACCAGCATTTTATTGCACATTCTCGCATATACACACACCTCTTCCTTCTCAAAAAGCTCAGGTTT
Source organism: Benthosema pterotum (assembly GCA_039105355.1). Lineage (NCBI taxonomy): Eukaryota > Metazoa > Chordata > Actinopteri > Myctophiformes > Myctophidae > Benthosema > Benthosema pterotum. The sequence goes on from CM076976.1 coordinate 22,547,802, forward strand.
ATGTGCTGAGCCTTCTGCTGTACTCACTGTATACACAACTGTGGCCAGGAATAGCTACAGTACATGACACGGTGGTGGTGGTGATCATCACCAACAGGGGCGGATCTAGGCATGGGCATGGGGGGGCAATGCCCCCCTAAACACCCAGTCTGCCCCCCCAAACACGATGCAAAACAACCCAAGATATTTCAAATTAAAGTGCTTATATTTAAAATGATTTGAAACCCTACTACTGCTACTAACTAACTACAGCTGTGTCACCACTAAACCAACAGCATCTCATCATTGAAAACAGAAAACTCTCTGAGTCAGACCTTTAGCTTTATGCATGTTGCGTGACTGTTGCAACTTCAACAACAACTGATGTTATTATTGATGCTTTACTTGCTTAATAAAAGTCATGTAACTGAAAATGGTATGGGAGCGGCTCCTGCCCCTCCAACGTGTTCTCTTGCACACACCGCCCAAACGGGACATGTTACATCCGCCCCTGATCACCAACAGTGACGCAAGCTAAAGGAATATGAAAGGACTCTGCATCACATCGAAACTTCGCTGCACGATGTATACTTGAGCGAGCTGCAAGTGACAAACACCTTCTTGAGGAATCTTGCAGAAGGAGCGTAATGCAATTGCCGGTGTTGGCATTGTAACGGCAGGTTGCCCGGCGGGGAGCGGCAAGGTCCTCGTAACTATGTACAGAAACACAGTCTGGCCTTCGACTTGTACCAATTTTTCTATTCTGGCCTGCTGTGTATTTGAGTTTGACATCCCTGGGTTAAGGTTAGGTTCAGGATATAGGCTACACTGGCTGTGACGTGGCGGCTGACACTGCCGGTGATTGCATACGCTCTCTCTCTTTTCTGGTCATTTTGGAGAGCGCTTTGCTGGGTTGAAGAACACACCAGATGGTGTAGGACCAGACAGTTATTAAGGATCGCAGCAATCCTAACAATGGGCCGTTCAGTGCATGCTGCGGTCCGGCAAACACTTCTGCGTCCATATGGTCAGGTCAGAGGCGCGCAAAAGGATTTTTTTTAAAGGACTTGGGAAAATGACCTGCACGTTGCTCTCTAACTGCAACAGATGACAGTGTGAGTTGGACAAGAAATGCCTTAGCACATACTGTACATATACACTGCATTATTCACATTATATGCCTACATGTCTTACAGCATAATAGCCTGTACTCCACATTGTATATACAGTAGCCTTCTAATTATGCAAATCTCTGCAAGCGTTTCGTATGAATGAATCCGTCCGCGGTGCATCTCGAGAACCCGCCCGTCCGAACGATCGTCTTGCACGCTGGAGCTACTGCGGCGTCCCACTACGACGGCAGCATTAGAAACACTCTTCTGCATTACAGGCTGTTTGTTTTGAATCTCTCACATCATTATACACCAGTAAACCAGATGTAGCGTTTACATGGTGTGGCATGTGCGCTCGCTGCCAAGCGAACCGGACCCCAACTCCTTGAGTCATCTCGTATATAAGAAAGAAGAAAGCCTCCTCCCACCCACCACCTATTGTCTTCGCTTTCGCTGGGGTGGTCAGACGATGATAAACTGCCTTTGATCAGGATTAATCACCCACCCACCCGTTTACCCCCCCCCCCCCCCAACCCCCGTTCTTTTTTATAAACGAGTGTGTGGGTGAGTGACTTTTTTTTTTTCTTCTTTTTTTTAACAAACCCCTAATCTCTCTCTCTTCAAAAATGTTCTCAGACCTGGTTTGAGTTTGTGATCAAGCTAAATTGCCTAAGAGGGGCCATTAATAGTTTATAGTGCCCGAGGTTTGATGGGAGACAGGCACAGGGAGAAGCAGAAGAAGAAAGCTAATTAAATCTGTGTCGGTGGGTCGCTGGGTGTCTTGGGCTGGCATGGTGGGCCGTAAAGATTACCATTATCATTTTCATTACCCCCGTTGATTGTTTGGGAGGGGAGGCAGAGACGGGGCGAGGAGGGGAGGAGGGGGTTGCACGTCACACCAAATTGCTTCCCGTACCCATGCAGACCCTCGCCTTCCGTCTTCAAACCGTTGACAATTTCTATTATCGTAAAGTTTCCTGCTCGGCGGGGGAGAGATTTGAGTTGGGAAAGAATATCCGCCTACCCGTTTTCTGTATGTTTTTGCAGGCCATGTTTGAATTGTTTTTCATTAAGCTAAGAAACAGCTCACTTGAGAGAAGTTTTTAAGACGTCGGAGATAAAAGGTCCGACGGTTCAATCCCGGGGCCTCAATATGCTGTGCAAGCAGCTGTACGTAATGCTGTATTTTGTTTTAGGGGCGTCAGGTGCGCTTTAAAATCTTAAGTGTCAATTTTGACTCAGAGGGCTAGATTTACATACATCAAGTGTACATTGATTGCAATTTGTGCTTGCGATGTTCGTAGGATTCGCTTGCTATAACGGCAGAATTTCAACATTTTGCAATCAGCATTTTAATTTAAAGCATGCAGTAGATGGGACATAACTGCATAATGCAGCCCTCAAAAGCCTCCAATATGAAACATTTAATAAATGCAGTGATGCTGAAATGTATACACATCAAAACATTTTAGAGGTTTGCAGCCGAATTAAACGTATATAGCCACTCATTAATTTCACTTATTTCAAATATCACTATATTTTTTTCTTTAGTTGTGATAATCTTCCCTACTATCGAGTATGCTGACTAACTGCAGGAGTAAAAAAAAAAAAAAAAACAGTTTCATTCTAGGCTCTGAGAGACAAAGCCTTCATCCAATCAGAAAAGAGGAGGGCTTCCTTCCTCCAATCAGGGTTAAGTGGGGCATGGGCATATGCTGTTGGCCTGTTATTTTTAAGTATTTGTTTTTGTCTTTTTGTCTTTATTGATGTACGAACGGGACTCGAACATGCAACGTGCTGTCAGGCCGGAGCCCATATGTGGCATGCGCCCCGGGTCATTCGGCCAACGGACGCCTCCATGCTGTAGGCCTGTTGTGTTTTCCCCAGTAGAGTGTGTGCATGTGGGTATGTTGTTACCGGGTGGACTGTCTTTTTTCCCCGAAATCACTGAATGCTCCTTCAACCTAGACCAAAAAAATTTCTTAAATGGACCCGTAAGGGTCCATTTGGTTAGGTGGGTTCCAGGGAAAGTCTTGTATCATATTATACAGTATATATATGTGGTTTGAATGTTCAATTCTATAGGGGACAAGTATAATGTGCGCTGCATTTACCCATATCCGTATTTAGCCTGGGATCCTTTTAAAGCTTAGTTCTAGAGCTAAGAGCCGTGGCCGACGGCAAAGATCGCAACAGAAATGCGACGGCCAAGCTGAAAGAGCCAGGAAGAGGCCCTCCTCTCCGCACTCGGACAGACGTATGCTGGTAAAACCAGTGAGGAGAAAAGACAGTTGAGGTTAAAGGCTGCGTCTGGAAGCGACGGAGGCTCCCTCGCTGACAGAGCAAAGGAGGAGGAAGAGGAGGACGAGGTTGGAACAGGTGAAGCAAGTTTGTAAACAGTCCCGTTCCAGAGTTATTGGTCCCCGACATGATGGCCCTAACCATGCCTCCATGCGGAGAAACCTTGACCTGCAGCGATGCGGAGAAATACTACCTCTGTAGTTTGATCGGCGAGATGGAAGACGTCATACCTTAGATATGGCCCGCCGGCCCACATTGACTCGCATTTTACGTACAGACAGGCTACATTTGTATTATCTAGCTATAACTAAAAAGTACAAATCACATTTTGCTCTTATCATCTTACGACATTGATTATTACTACATTATTGTCAGTGTGGGTGCTGATGTCTGTTTATGCCTGAAAACTATTATCTCTGTCAATGGTGTTTGTTTTTGCTTTTTAAACAAACATCACTTGAAAAACAAACAAACATTAAAGCTGTAGTCAAACTCTCATTTTTGATCCTCCTATCACATGGAACTACTTTTTGGGTGTAGTGATATGAAGACAAAATATATACTGTAGTTCCCTGTGACAGAAGATGAACGAAGGACCTGCTAATATTTTGGAAATAGGTCAACAATACAAATGATGATGAGCAGAACTCCCACCACAGGAATTAATACAGTTGACACCTCTGTATTAATGGCAAGTATTTCATACAGCTTAACTTCGGTGGAGACCTCCACCGCCTCGGGTCAGGGTGAAGACTGTTATGTCACTCTGCGGGTGACGTAACAGTCATTGGTGGTGACTATGCCTCACCTCTGCAGGCAACTGTTACGTCATCCTGCAGGTGACGTAACAGGCGCATGGACGGACAGATGCGTGCATGGACGGACGGATGTGGATGGACGGACGGATGTGGACGGACGGACAGATGTGGACGAACGTACAGACAGGGGGCGAAACATAGTCACCAAAAACAGAGTGCCTACAGTAGGTGCTGTTTGTTATTCTTTTAAATCGGCCTCTGCCTTTAGAGTAGTCCATACTGGTTGCCCAACCAGGTGATAACACCAAGGACCTTGTTCCCATAGCTGTAGTTCACTATTGGATGGAGCTTGGCTGGATGGGAACCTCAGATCCCGTGGTATAACTCTCACACTTCTCTTCTAGCAGTTCATTTGCACTATCTCTCTCCTTTGCTCACTTTTTCCAGCCCTCTGCACCCATGGGTGCAGTGTGTGTGTGTGTGTGTGTGTGTGTGTGTGTGTGTGGGGGGGGGGTGCGTGTGTGTGTGCGTGTGTGCGTGCGTGCGTGTGTGTGTGTGTGCGTGTGCGTGTGTGAGTACTGCATGTGCGTGTGAGGTCTAACAGTACAAGCCGGTTCATCGACACGGGTTTAGGTTTATAAACATGCGGTAATGAGAGAGATGCTGCTGATGATTGCGTGCGCTGCACAGCACACTTAGCGTTGCCGTGGAGATTGTGGTTACGCAGAGCAGACAGCGGTGCATCACCATGGAAGCCACAGGCACAGCAGAGAGGATAGGAGCGAGGGCCAAGCATACAGTACTTACATAGTTACATCTTATTTTGATTTCGTAATAGTTGGGGTATAAGTTCTGAAAATAGGGGAACTAAATTGTTTTCAAGACATTTCTTCACCAATGTGTTTCTAATGGTGTCTAATAACATGTACTAAAGATTGACATTCTAGGGCTGTGGGAAACCTCATGAAAACAGTTCAAAGTCAGGGTACTAGTCACAACCTATAGAAGGTAAAATATATACAATTTCAACATGCTATGTAGCATGTGATATGTCTAAATAATTCTGAATCCATTGAATCCGTGAATGTGAATGAAAGTGTGCACATATGTGCATGCGCTAGAGGGTGCAATCCTGTTTAAGCTAACATCAGACAGCCAACCGAAGCCAATGTGAGCAGACTTTCCACAGAAAAAATGCATTCATATTCATAATTATGTTTCAGATGTCCAAAACTGAGATGGATGATTAGGGTTCATGGAAGGAGAACGTTCTGAATGTGTGGAGTTTTGTAGTTGTAATGGGTTTATATAGGAAGGGACTGTATCTGATTAAAAAAGAGAATATGGAATATCTAAATACAGAATCGAGCAACTACTGTTCACAAAAGCCTGCGTAGACACAAAATGTCGCGATGAGAGTTTGACCTGGTTAAATTAAGGATATGATGCGAGCCAACTCGTGACCCAGATATGTGCAACAGCTTTGGGCGTATCAAACCTAAGGCACCACCATTTTGCTTGTTGACTGATGTGCCAATGGCGACTTCATACGAATGTGTGGAAGTGACATGTGACACATGCGGTGATGTGAGCTAATGTTCTTGTCCAAAGAGAGAACCAGGCTAGACTGACGACAAGGCTGATGATGTTTGTGACCAAAAATAGCTGTCAAACTCAGTCAAAGTCACGTTGCCCTAGACAGGAGACTGCATGTGTCCATTATGTATGTTCATCCATAACAGACAAATTAGTAACTCGAAAGATAGACAGATGTAGGTTAGGGATGTGCCAACAAATCTTGGCCAACATCAGATATTTCTCATACTACCCAAGTCGATATGATCTTCTGTATTCAAGAAATAATCAATATAATCAATAATAATTGTGTCCATCCTGAGAAATATGCATCTGCACTGCAGGCTTAGACATGCCAGATTTAACTTTATTACCTTTACATTATAGCATGAGCTTGTAGATCTGTACTGGCTGTTACTTTGGAGTAGTTTATCTGTACAGACAGATCAATTAATTGTAGCGATTAATTAATCATTACTTATTAAGGGCTGATTGATTAATCGAACTGAGGCCGATTAATCTTAAGACAACTCAATTGGCCGATACCGCTGTGTTAGTCAACCATCACTAATGTCTCTCTCTCTCTCTCTCTCTCTCTCTCTCTCTCTCTCTCTCTCTCTCTCTCTCTCTCTCTCTCTCTCTCTCTCTCTCTCTCTCTCTCTCTCTCTCTCTCTCTCTCTCCCTCTCTCACGCAAACACGCAAAGTGTAACTGCAGTGATTTGGTTAAGGGTAATAACATTACAAGTACAGAAATGTCCTCTCTATGCAGTGCTGTGTTGGTTGGCTGGTTCAGTGGCTGCGATGATGAGACAGAGGAAAGAACCAACAGATGCAGTGCAGCACGCAATAATGAATTCATGATTAAACAGGAGTCACATTGTGATTGTTAAAAATCATGTTTTCTTGTGTGAATGTAATTCCAGAGAATTTTGCCCAAGTTTTTGTCCTCCCCAGACCAGGAATCACATCTCCCTACGTTCTCCCCAGATGACCATAAGCGGCTGATTAAACATTAAAACAACAGCCCCCCTGGAGTCACACTGCACAGAACCTGAATCAAATCGATAGTACACTTCAAACAGGCTTTACTGCTGCATAGTAGTATCTCTAGATTAGAAGGTGTAACGCTTCATTCATTCATTCATTCATTCATTCATTCATTCATTCATTCATTCATTCATTCATTCATTCATTCATTCATTCATTCATTCATTCATTCATTCATTCACTCACAGTGTTGGGGAAGTTACTTTTAAAATTTAAGGAGTTATAGCTGCTTAAACCAGCTGTCTCTCTACTTGCCAATACAGAGGGAAAACTAGATCATACATGCCAATAGTACAATATCCAAAATCCCAGACAATATCCAGTGTAATGATATGGATATAACCCTCTGTTGACCAATCATCATAATTGTGATGACGTCTTTGTCTCGTGAAATTTGTTTCACTCTGCGAGCGCACTCAGTGTACCATGTCAGTTGATATGGCATCACATAGGCAGGAGGAGATGTGTTTTCTTTTGTTTTATGTTGTATTACACCATGTAATGAGGGTAGCTATTAACTCACCCATTGAAAACATAGTAGTGGCATTACTGAATGGGAAGGGTTACAGCAAAAAGTAGTTTCTTTACGTAAGGCCATTACTTATACTTATAGGTTAGACCTAACACCATTCATTCATTTATCCATCCATCCATCCATCCATCCATCCATCCATCCATCCATCCATCCATCCATCCATCCATCCATCCATCCATTCAAACTTGCAGCTGCATTTGCTTGACCTCAGAGCAGATTCTGCAGATTCTGTGGCAGGCATTATACATTATATAACGTCGTACTCATACCTAGTGATAGGTGCATTATGTACAGTGTTAGTGCTGGAGCATGATTGTGTGTGTGTGTGTGTGTCCCTCCAGTCTGGTGGGCTATAGCAGACATGGACAGAAAGAGGATTAGAGCGCCAGCCGGCCTGTTGGACTGTAGCCCTCACTTCAATAAAGCACCACAGACTATGGCCAGCCGGCAGTAAATGGCTAATCAAAATGTCAGAACGGGGTTATGTAACAGCACATAAATCAATTTGGAGTTGGATGGCGAGGGTCGTGTTTGTGTCTGTGCGCGCGTGCTGTGTGTGTGGTTGTGCATGTGCATGTGCGTGCATGTGTGAGTGTGTATTTATCTTTTACCATGATTTTTCGGGAGGTGCGGGGGATGTATTGTGGTGGTCGGGTTACTATGTGGACATAAATCAATTTGGAGTTGGGATGGTGAGGGTCTGTGTGTTTGCATGTATGCGCGTGCGTGCGTGCGTGCGTGCGTGCGTGCGTGCGTGCGTGCGTGTGTGTGTGTGTGTGTGTGTTTGACAGAGACAGAGAGAGAAAGAGTTGGGTGTGAAGCAGCTCATTATCTCATTTTGCTGTGTGATTCCTGTGGAATTTCAGTAGTTTTGTGGATCGGCCCTTTTATGAGACCTGCCATCAGCCTCTCTCTCTCTCCTACTGTTCATAATGTCTCTGCTAGTTCTGCACTCTTGCAGGAGACAGCTCTGCCTGCCAGACGGTGTAATGGAAAAACCAAGGGCCCAGGCCATGCAATGTTAGGACGGGCCAAGTGCTGTACGTGCGCGCACACATGCGTATGTGTATAGAGAGAGGACAGTGTGTATTAGTGAGCAGGCCTGTCCTTATAAGATACACAGCACACAAGAATACATTTTTTTTTGTGAGAGACCAAGAGGCCTGCACGCATTTGCACAAACACACACCACATTATGTGCATATGTATGCACGCACGCACCACACATGTGCATATGCATAACATATACCAGACATCTCTGTCCCCAAAAGTTTGCTGATCGAGGGACCCTCCCTCATGCATCTGTGAGGGGATATTATGTGCATTCACAGACGTTTTCCGCATGTGCAGCATGCAGGCAGCGCGAGTTCTGGGGGGAGAAAGTGCGTGTGTGTGCAGAACCGAAGACTGGAACATGCCTGGGAGTTGTGTGGGAGGAGAGGAGAGTAGAAGAAGACGACGGGTGAGCAGAGGAGAGATGAGAGGGAGAGGAGAGAGAGGGGATAGGAGAACCAGGCAGCATTCCAACATCTGCAAGGCCCACTCCCACACTGAGGGAATTCCTTCAGATATGTACACTATGCGTATGCGAGGGAGGGGTGGGCGTGGGAGAGTGAAGGGTTGAAGGAGGGGGCATGTGGGTTGTGGTTTTTCGGGGATGGAGGAAGGGAGGTGGACGGACGGACCCTTGGCATGCACACATCGCCGGGTCTGAATCATCTTATTCCCAGCGCCAATATCGTTGCGTCGCTTCCTTGGACACGCTGTGCACGAAGGCAGGAAATGAGTTTCGGCCAGAGAGAGAGAGAGAGGGAGAGAGAGAGAGAGAGAGAATGAGAAAGAGAGAGAGAGGGCAAGATGGAGAGACGGGCGGATAGATACGAAGGAGAGGGGGGAGCGAGGAGTCACGGCAATGGCGGATAGGTCGGCCGGGGAGGGAGAGAGTGTGACAGAAAGAAGAGAGGGGGGGATGGTTTTCATTTGGCCCTCTTATATGAGTCACGCCAAAGATATCCGCCTGGGACAGACATGAACTGTGTGTGTGTGTGTGTGTGTGTGTGTGTGTGTGTGTGTGTGTGTGTGTGTGTGTGTGTGTGTGTGTGTGTGTGTGTGTGTGTGTGTGTGTGTGTGTGTGTGTGTGTGTGTGTGTGGGGAGAGAGGTGGAGAGGAGGTGAGGCGAGGAGGAGAGGAGAGAGAGGAGAGAGAGGAGGGGAAAAGGGGACTTCACTTGTCGGTTTGATGTATGACAGATGTGTGTGTGTGTGTGTGTGTGTGTGTGTGTGTGTGTGTGTGTGTGTGTGTGTGTGTGTGTGTGTGTGTGTGTGTGTGTGTGTGTGTGTGTGTGTGTGTGTGTGTGTGTGTGTGCGAGAAACACCGCGAGGGAAGAAGGGAGAGGAGAATTGGATTCCTGGACAGGTGTGAATAGTGATGATGAATAGTTATGTTATTAGGTTCAATGGAGTGTCGGTGGAGGCCCAGGCGCCGCGGTGAGGACTGTTGATTATCATCATCACAAACAAGTACAGCACACTCTCACCCTTGGACCGGGGAGGGGTGGGGGTTTTATGAGGTATTAGGTGAGAATAAATGCCGTATAAATTCTCCGTCGGAGTCCGTTTAGAGTCGCTCCGTCTTACCGGTGCCGTTCACGACGCCAAGTTCACACCCCGATCGCCGATTCTCAAGTATATTCTCCATGTTCGCTGTGTTTTTGTTTATTTGTTTTGAGGCTGGCGTTGCCAGTCATCCGGACATCTCCATCTAGTAATAGGGATACTTCGAAATGTGAGGTCGTTGCTAGAACAGCACGCGAGAGCCAATAGGAAACGCCTACGCTGTCGTGGGAACCAATCACGTCGCCTCTCCGTTACGAAGGACAAATCCGCCAAGACGTGGAGTGGTTGTGCAATGCGGTTTTGTTGTAATCGCTCTTAATTGTTTCCACCAGGTCTTACCAAACAAAAGCTGGGCGATGGTCCTCGGTCTCTGTCGAGTGAAATGTTTAGAGACTTGTGAGTCAAACATGTGAATTGGAACATGGCGGTACAGTAGTACCGCCATGTTCAGGCCAGGCATGTATAAGTGCAAGACGGTTTAACACCCTAATGTCACACATGTGGGCCGTCATTCACTCTTACATTGCTCTGAAATGGCAGCTGATTAGTGTTAGTGGTCAAATGCTCTCCTCCACCCCTGTTGCCTTTACTGTAGGTTGAGAGACAGCGAGATCCAATAGTGACAAACGAACAGGTGGCAAATTGGTTGCGACTGGTTTCTTAGTAGTCACGACCATGTTCTCACTAGTTGCGACTAGATTATGGTTGTGACTAGTAAGCAACTAGTTGCAACCTGGTCGCAACTAGTTTCTGATGGTCGTGACTAGTAAGTAACAAGTTGCAACCTGGTCACGATTAATGTATTATGGTCATGACTAGTAAGTAACTAGTTGCAACGTGGGCGCGACTAGTTTCTGATGGTCGCGACTAATAAGTAACTGGTTGCAACCTGTTCGCGACTAGTTTATTATGGTTGTGATTAGTAAATAACTAGTTGCAACCTGGCCGCAACTAGTTTTTGCAACTAGTAAGTAACTAGTTGTAACCTGGATGTGACTAGTTTCTGATGATCACAACTAGCTTGCAACTAGTCGCGACCAGATTTGAAATCGGTTGCAATCAGGTTGCAACTAGCAACTAGTCATGACCAGATGGTAGGTTGCAATCTAGTCACAACTAGTAAGCAACTAATTGCGAGCTAGTTGCGACCTGGTCGTTGGTCGTTACTGGATCACACCCCTTCCTGAATAAGGTTTCACTTTCCATTTATTTCTGTATATGTCTCAAAGCAGCGGTTCCCAAACATCTTCCTGTTAGGGACCCAAATCGACATTTCTTAGGCCGTGGACCCCTATTTGAAGACATAACACAGTAATCCTGATAACAGAATAATGATAAAATAATCATAATAATGTCATCATATTTTATAAAATTGCTCCTCTCCTTCAGTCTTCAGTTCCAAATTTGCATTTCCACTTTCCTTTGTTTGTAATGTCCACCACTGATTTTCCAAGTTGACATGGGATTTAAACAAGCCTAGTTTTATCTCGCAGTATTATAATGAATATAAACTATCCTCCATACCAGCGCCCCCACCAACTCAGGACATTGTGGTACTGCAGCTAAAATGACAGGGATTGGTTATATCAGTTGTGATTGAGGCTCAAACCATTAGAAATAAGCTTGAGGGACATATCCAATATGATATTAAGTAATAAAAAAACATTTTTAGGAATTCAAGTTATTTGTGCTTTAAATAGTTATCACCATGAAACTACCCATTGATTACTTACACAAAGACACTTATTAATTATATTACATATACATTTCAGCTAAATATACAATACATTTTACCCACATGAAAGGGTTATCATATATTAATTTACATATATAGACAGGAGGGGTAAAATAAACTTGCGACCGCGACATACGGGTGATCACGACCGATGGCCAAAGCGGTAATGACAAATTTATGTCATTTTTCAACTTCGGTTGGTTAACTACTGTAAAATCACCACATACACCTAGTTTATTAAATATACAATTACAGATTAGTGACAATTCGAGAAAATTATCTTAAATTATATTAAAATACAACATGACAATCTGTGAATTATTAAAACGAAATACAACTGGGACTACAGTAACAGCATATACTGTACATAAGAAAGAAAACTAAAGCAGATCTGTAAAAACAGAAGATTTTTCCAGATCTAGCCGTGATTCTAAAACATAAAATAATAATTTCATGGACCTAAAGTTTCACTTGCAGTAGCCTAGGATCCAGATTTAATGGCATTTATCTATCTCTGGGACTCCAGATTGTAAAACTATTGTTATTCTACCTCTGAGAGTGTACAAATGGAACCAAATCCACTTGGTCATAATGTAGGTATACTCCCTCTGACTCCCTCGAGTACCCGTAGAGGTGGTCCCCAGACCCCACTTTGGGAAACCCATGTCTCAAGGTTATGCCCCCATGACAGGCTTTAAATAATGTCTATTATCATGTCAATGTAATGCATAACTGTGCATCTTTAGTACATCCGCTTCAGGGGGGATGACGTGACATGCTTGCACAGATTGTTCTAGAACAGCCCTGGATCAGAGCCAAATACAATGCAATAAAATGCTTTTCATCTTGACAAGAGTGTCTGACTGAAACGCTGTCCTATGTTTGTGTTTCCTTGATACAAAGTGCTCAATACAAATTCCTCTTACTGGGGTGAATAAGTTGATGGAATTGCACGTACACATTGCATTCATAATGTAATGTAATGTCACACACACACACACGCACACGCACATGCGCACACGCACACACGCGCGCACACGCACACACGCGCACGCACGCACGCACGCACGCACACACACACACACACACACACACACACACACACACACACACACACACACACACACACACGGTTGATACAAACACACACAGCCAGCTGGTGTATGGAGGCACACACAAGCATGCGCATGCACGCGTGCACACACGCACACACGCACACACACACACACACACACACACACACACACACACACACACACACACACACACACACACACACACACACACACACACACACACACACACCATCCAGTAACATCCGTGGGCACTGTGCTGCCGAGAAAAGCTTTCAGAGAGCCCAACATGGAGAAAATAAGATCAAAAAGATTTCCTGTGGAGTAAAAAGCGATCCTGACTCCTAAAAGTCTCCCCACAGCCTCGTCTCGAACAATCCTACTGAGATCCTAGGGGGGAAAAAAAACAGAAAAACTTTCCACCGACATCTTTCGTGTGTATATTTTCCTCACAATGCACTCCTCATCACAAACAAACGCCTTATGGGTGAGAAGCGCTGATTATTATTATTATCAGACAATTGGTCTTGAATCGTACTGACTCGACTCGGACTCGAGACGCATTTTTATATATGCATACTATACAGTACATATTGGGACCCTTAAGGGACCTGTTCGGACTTGTTAAGAGGGACCCGTTAAGGACAACCTTGTGACTTGACTCGACAAGCTGTGACTTGATTCGACTGGACTTGACAACATTGTGACTACACTCGACCTGACTCGAAATAACCGCGTGACTTGACTTGACTTGCCCAACTGTGTGACTCGACTTGACTCGCCCACAACAGAAAAAACTTGGGACTTACCAAATGACTTGCACTCTTGAGACTCGGCTGGGAGGGATTTGTGCAATTATCTGATTATTATTATTAGTATTATTATTAAAGTTCTCCATGTAGCCTATGTGAGTTTGATTATATCAGTGCAGAGACAAAGATTTTACGTACATTTTACCTTAATTTAGCCCTGAAGAATGCAAAATGTCAAAGTTTCAAATGCATTATGAAAACATCACTGCAGCATGACAGTATGAATTATGAGATGACATTAAAAACAATAACTGTAAAAAAAAAAAAAAAAAAAAAAGCCTTCTATTGCTTGTACCGGTAAAGCCTTTATATTCTCTCTGGAGGAAAGACATCTGGTGGCTTTTTATGTGACTCACAGGTTTGTTTTTTGTGTGACTCACAGGTTTGTTATGAGTGTTCACCCATGTTTTAATCCGCAGTGATTTGTGTTTGATCTTCAGAAACTAATGGACTGACTCACACAGGTTGCAGGTTAAAGTCTTGCTCAAGGGTACGCGGGATGCTCGCTCAACCCCGTCATTCTGCACCGCTGCGCAAGTAGCACTAACCTTGTGGTTTTGTTGTGTTGTTTTGTTGTTATTGTTTTAGCTTGTGGGGAACCGCTGTTAGTGCCAAAAAGTGCCAGACTATGCTAGAGAAGCAGTACAGAAACCTGAAAGGGCTTTTTCCTATTACACAATGAAAAGTACTTTCCTGGGGCTGTTAAAGGAATTTAAAATCCAATTTATTACAAGGTATATACAGTAAATGTTCCACTGTAATACCTCTTTATACTCAGTGTTGGTCTATATTACTTAGGAAAGTAACTTCTTTACTTTACTCGTTACCCCTTAGACAAAGTAATATCATTACTTTACTTATTACTGGATTTGAAGAGTAATATATTACATATTACGTTATTACTTTCCCAAGTTCTCAACACCGCTTTTGAAAAAATAGAGAAGTACAACATAATCTGTTTATTACAAAATAAAGCAGCAAGCGATTTGTAGTGTACATAACTGCGCAGGATGCACTGTAACAACATCTCTGTTGTTACAGTACCTGTCAATAGCTTGTACATCTGTTCTATTTTTGCATGCAACAACAAGCTCATTTTAAAAAAGTAACTTGGCGTTACTTGCAAAGTAATGCGTTACTTATTACCCATTTTTGCAGAGTAATCTCGTTACTTTACTTTTTGGAGCAAAAGTAGTAATATTACAGTAATATGTAATCTAAAATTAGTTACTGCTCATGTTACACTGTAATACCTCTTTATACTCACTGAAGCCTAAACAACCATTCAGATCATTCATTTCCCTCCTCTAGGATGCTATTCCAAAGCCATTTCAGCTGCAGTACCACAAATGTCCTCCTCACCACTTATCCCTTCCCATCTCAGTCTCGGTGGTAGGACATGGGGACAAATCCAAGCATAGCAATGACTTAAGCGTGGCTGGAGGGAAAACTAAAGAAGGGACAGTGAGGAATCATAGGGGGACCATTCAGACACGCCCTTTCAGAAAATAATAGATTTGTCAATGAAGGGCTGATGTATTTTTTTTTTTTTAAGAACGTTTTGGGGTGTAAAAATACGCTGGGAGGCTAAACAACACACAAAAAAATGTCAGTGGTGGCACCCTTTTAAAACAGGAGCTTAACAGGCTGTTATTACGGCAATGGTGCTACATACTATAGCACTTCAAACTACACCAAAGAACCGTTGTAGAACCACAGTTTACGTATGCGTGTGTGTGTGTGTGTGTGTGTGTGTGTGTGTGTGTGTGTGTGTGTGTGTGTGTGTGTGTGTGTGTGTGTGTGTGTGTGTGTGTGTGTGTGTGTGTGTGTGTGTGTACTGTGTACTACACTGCACATAAGTACAGAGCAAGAATTCAATTAAGGAACCTCCAGCACAGCGGCAGCATAATTGAAACCATGCAAGACAAGGTCAGGGAAGGACCTCAAGGTGTGTTGATCTTCTCCCCTCTTAAAGGAGAGTGTGTGGTCCACCACCACACCCCTTGTTTGGATCACCCCCCCCACACACACACACACACACACACACAACTCGACTAAGCCGGGGTGTCCTTGAGCAGGACACTTTACCCCTGACTGTCCAACAGTGAGACACTGTTATGAATTATTATTGTGATTATGGGACTGACCTTTATGTGTTTGACCCTGTACATGTGTTGAATCACCTCATCTGCATAAAGCACATAGCGATATGCTTGACGCCGTGCAGCCGCGACAATCAATCAACTATACTTTTCATTCTTATCTTACATCCACTGATCATGTCACTCATCAGTCCAACAGAGAGCACATTGTCTGTCTAGACCTCCAACACGGTTTGAACCGCTTCAGTTCTCTTTGGCTCTTACATGAATATGAGCCAGAACTCCGAATTTGGAACATAAAGGAGGGGCAAAATCAGACCTATATAGGGGAAATAACATGAAATTCAGCTTTTTATTTTTATTTTTTGTATCCACACAAATTAACTAGTTTGAACAATCAGTCTTTCATATCATATAGGAGCTTTAATAGAAATTGCTCTCAGGAACAGCTTGGCCTCATAATGACGTCATCAATGCACTCTACTTTGTAAAATTGCTCCTCTCCTTCAGTCTTCACTTCCAAGTTTTCATTTCCACTTTGTTTATAATGTCCACCATTGATTTCCCAAGTTGACATGGAATTTAAACAAGCCTGGTTTTATCTAGCATCAGTGTTATAATGAATATAAAATATCCTCCATATCAGCGGCCCCACCAACTCAGGACATTTTGGTACTGCAGCTAAACTGTCCATAAAGAAATTGCAAGGACTGGTTATATCAGTGGTGATTGAGGCTCAAACCATTAGAATTAAGCTTGAGGGACATATACAATATGGAATTAAGTATTAAAAACCTTTTAGGTTAGTTATTTGTGCTTTAAATACCATGAAATACCATTAAACTACCCATTGATTACTTACAAAGACAATTATTAATTCTATTACAAATCTTACATTTTAGCTACGTGAAAGGGTTATCATATAATAATTTACTTATCGACAGGAGGGGTAAAATCAATTCACGACCACGGCGTACGGGTGGCCAACGGTCACGACCGATGGCCATTTTTCAACTTCGGTTGTCATCTTGTGCTGACCATACCCGACTCTATGGAAACATCCTACCCTTAGCTAGAGGGAGACTATTAAAGGACTACATGGTTGGTCAACTAAAATCACCACATACACCTATTAAATATACAATTAGAGATTAGTGACAATTAGAGACAATTATCTTAAATCATATTAAAATACAGCATGACAATCTGTGAATTATTAAAAACGAGATACAACTGGGACGACAGGAACAGCATATACTGTAGACTACATAAGAAAGAAAACTAGAGCAGGGAACATAACACAGCATAGAAACACAAGACTGAGACAAGTCAATAAACGAGACAAAGTCTCAACCGTGACATTTACTGTCACATCCTTTTCCATGACATTGCAGCAAACACATTTTCGATCATCTGAGGCACATTCTGGCTGCCTCGGGCGTGCTGTATGGACACTGAATGTGTATAGCCGGAGAATCTCTCTCTCTGTGTGACCCTGAACCCCCCCCACACACACACACACACACACTACCAGCGTTCAAGGTTGGCCAACATCTGGTTGGACGCACCATGCCGCCATCGGCAGGGGGGTGGGGTGGAGCGGGCTGGGGCGGGGGCAAGGGGGTTGGTTCTCGCCCCCAGTGCCACATAATTCATTCCTCAACAGATGCGGACCTTTGAAGGACGCTTTTGAAGATGGTTCCCCTTTTCTTTTTTCTTTTTTTTAAACCAGCCCAGCTGAAAATTGTTTTGTCTGCAGGGTGAAGGGTCAGAGGAGCATCAGGTGTTTTGGTTTCACAGGGCAAACACAGTGTTTGGGTTGTAAGACTGAATAATCGCAGATGGAACGCACAGACTCGTTAAGATTAGGGATGTCCCAATCGCGTTTTACGAATCATCTGAAAATTACGTGATCGTGACCACTCTAATCATTATTATCTTTGTTCTCACTAATGGCGCTTTTGACTGATTAGATGCAAAGTGCATCCTCACCCAATTATGCCTTTAACATCTTTTTAGAGCACCTTTAATGATATACTTTACATATGAGTTGAGTCACTGCGCCTTTAATGTTGATAGCGATCCACAGCGCAGCGTTTGTTTTGGCTTTCCCTTCCCTTCAGTGCATTGATGCTGCTGTTGAAGCATTTCTAGTCCATTTTAATGTTAATCCAGTTTGGATGGCAGTAGATGAACAAAGCCACCGTCTTTAGTGGCTGAATAGCAACTGACTATGGCCGTGCGTGTAAAATATGAACGTTTCTAAACACTCTTATGATGATGTCCGTGGGACGCCAGGAAAAATACCGCCATCAAAAGGGACAAGACATATGTGGTATCATTACGTTCGTCTGACATCCAGGAATGCAAAAATGTGTGATAGCAGTTTCAGAAGAGTAGCTGAATACAGTTTTTTGGCATTTATATCTGATAAAATGTTGTAATAACTTCATAACTTGAAATGCATTGATTTTACGCCCCATAAATGTATTGAACGTTAATATAAAGTTGAGCATTACGAACGATTTGGTACCAACTACATGTCTGTATCTCCTACGGTTCTCGAGATACAGTATATAGGTACATTCACAGATGGAGGAGAGCAAGACATTTGTAACATTGATTTTTAAGTCAATCAAATGGTGATACAGGCATGAGAATTGGTACACACACTCTTCAAACCCCACTATTTCTAAAAGTACTGCGTGCCCTGCAAAATTCCAAGATGGCACCCCCCAAAATCCAAGATGTCCGTCCAAAAATGTGGTTTTTCCTTCATAACTCAAATTACAAAGATCTTAAGCCCCATAAATGTATTGAACGTTAATATAAAGTCAGGCATTACGGACATTTTGATACCAAGTACATGGCTGTATGTACTACGGTTCTTGAGTTACAACATATACGTAGTGATGTGGCACCATAAGTGTAACATTTTGGCATGTTTCACTCTTTAACTCAAAGATCCCTTTATCACCATTTATTCTATTTTCAGGAAATGGACCTACATGTATCTGCTATCATAAACCACTTCAAGTTTTTCAATTGATGAAACGGGTCGGGAGTTATTAAGCCAATTGTGAAGGCCTGTTTCAGTGCTAAAATTGCTGCGTACATTCTGCGAATATAAGCCACCCAGAAATGTCTGTCTGTGCATCTGTCCTTCACAATAAGTGTATATGTGAAGTGGACGCACCAAGTGTACCATGTGTCATACTATAATTGTATAATGTGCAAAAATGCGTAATAGTGTAATATATGCAATAGTGTAATAGAGCTAATAGTGTAATATATGCAGTCTATAGCGGTATACTGTAATAGGGTAATGTATGTAATAAGTGCCACAGTGTAACATGTGTAATAGTGTAATAGGGTAATATGTGTAATAGTGTCATAGTGTAACATGTGTAATAGTGTAATATGTTTATATGTGTAATAGTGGCATAGTGTAACATGTGTAATAGTGTAATAGGTTGATATGTGTAATAGTGGCATAGTGTAACATGTGTAATAGTGGCATAGTGTACCATGTTGTAATAGCATAATAGGGTAATGTGTGTAATAGTGTAACATGTGTAATAGTGTAATAGGTTGATATGTGTAATAGTGGCATAGTGTAACATGTGTAATAGCATAATAGTGTAACATGTGTAATAGCATAATAGGGTAATATGTGTAATAGTGTCATAGTGTAACATGTGTAATAGGGTAATAGTGTAATATATGCAATAGTGTAATAGGGCTAATAGTGTAATGTCTGTGCATTATGGTAATAGTGTAATATATTACTGTAATATTGGTATAGCATAATAGCGTAATATGTGTACTAGTGTCATATTGTGACATGTGTAAT
This sequence comes from Benthosema pterotum, assembly GCA_039105355.1. Lineage (NCBI taxonomy): Eukaryota > Metazoa > Chordata > Actinopteri > Myctophiformes > Myctophidae > Benthosema > Benthosema pterotum. The sequence goes on from CM076976.1 coordinate 22,567,300, forward strand.
AGGCAAGTATGTGTATCATGTGTAATGGTGTAATAGGACAATTACACTAGACCACTATTCAATATATTACACTATTACCCTAATGCACATATATTTCACTATTACACTATTACATGATTGCGTATATTGCACTATTACCCTATTACATATATTACCCTATTACGCTGTTACACAATTGCATATATTACACTATTACATGATTGCGTATATTGCACTATTACCCTAATGTACATATATTGCACTATTACACTATTACACATATTACCCTATTACACTATGACACTATTACACATATTTCCTATTACACTATTAGCCTAATGCACAAATATCACACTATTACACTTATTACCCTATTACACATGTTACACTATGACACTATTACACATATTACCCTATTACCCTATTACCCTATTACACATGTTACACTATGACACTATTACACATATTAACCTATTACAGTATTACACGTTACACTACGACACTATTACACATATTACCCTATTACCCTATTACACATGTTACACTATGACACTATTACACATATTACCCTATTACACATATTGCCCTATTACAGTATTACACGTTACACTACGACACTATTACATATTACCCACATTATACACATTATACCATTATACTATGACACATGCTACACTTGGTGCGTCCGCTTCACATATACACTTATTGTGAAGGACAGATGCACAGACAGACATTTCTGGGTGGCTTATATTCGCAGAATGTACGCAGCAATTTTAGCACTGAAACAGCCCTTCACAATTGGCTTAATAACTCCCGACCCGTTTCATCAATTGAAAAACTTGAAGTGGTTTATGATAGCAGATACATGTAGGTCCATTTCCTGAAAATAGAATAAATGGTGATAAAGGGATCTTTGAGTTAAAGAGTGAAACATGCCAAAATGTTACACTTATGGTGCCACATCACTACGTATATGTTGTAACTCAAGAACCGTAGTACATACAGCCATGTACTTGGTATCAAAATGTCCGTAATGCCCGACTTTATATTAACGTTCAATACATTTATGGGGCTTAAGATCTTTGTAATTTGAGTTATGAAGGAAAAACCACATTTTTGGACGGACATCTTGGATTTTGGGGGGTGCCATCTTGGAATTTTGCAGGGCACGCAGTACTTTTAGAAATAGTGGGGTTTGAAGAGTGTGTGTACCAATTCTCATGCCTGTATCACCATTTGATTGACTTAAAAATCAATGTTACAAATGTCTTGCTCTCCTCCATCTGTGAATGTACCTATATACTGTATCTCGAGAACCGTAGGAGATACAGACATGTAGTTGGAACCAAATCGTTCGTAATGCTCAACTTTATATTAACGTTCAATACATTTATGGGGCGTAAAATCAATGCATTTCAAGTTATGAAGTTATTACAACATTTTATCAGATATAAATGCCAAAAAACTGTATTCAGCTACTCTTCTGAAACTGCTATCACACATTTTTGCATTCCTGGATGTCAGACGAACGTAATGATACCACATATGTCTTGTCCCTTTTGATGGCGGTAAATTGCCATTTTTTGCCTGGCGTCCCACGGACTATCTGATGATGATGATCATCCTATGCGATCAGCAGCAGGACTGCTGTTTTCAGGCATTGGAGATGGTAGTCTTCTTCTACTACCTATTAGAATGGTAGTGGTTAGCCTGAGTTGAACTACTGTTAGTGCCACCTAGCGGTGAAGGAGTTAAGATGTCCACCATTTCGTGTGAGACGATGAAGAGTTTTTATGATGTATGTCCAAAGTGTTGGGGTGAGACGCTGGTGCACTGGTGACAAATAACACTGTCTTCTCTCTTTAAAATGGATTATTAGACTCTTTCTGGCCTGATATTACATGTCCTGGACTGGACACTTGAAAAATGCCCTCTCTAATGTGCTGCCAGATGCTTCACTCCAGCAACAGGGATTTATTCCAAAGTGCAATCTCCACCACAAACAAATCAACACAAAAACAAACTAATTAAATCTAAATGACACGAGCTACACCATGACTCAAGAAAATGTGAAACTAATGAATTTGTTTTCATTTTTTTAAGGATGGGGTTTGTTGTTTACTTACAATAAAAGGTCCTTGACTAAGGCAAGCACAATAACACCACTTTGCAGAGTGGAGACTTGATTGTGCATAAATATCAAAGAGTGTATTCAGTGGAGTGTTTAACCTTTAATATAATGAATTAAGTAATTATGGCAATTATTCTAATAATGACTCATGTCATTATCCTTGTCCTTGTAGTTTTTTTTTTTTTTTTTTTTTTTTTTTTAGCAAACAGACACTTAACAGTGTTGAGGAAAACCCCCTCAGATTGTCTGGTTGCACAATGCAGGTACACTAAACATATACTGGATCTCTGTAACCATATTCAGATGGTGGCCATGTTGCCATCAGAGTTTGGAAGCACTTGTTTTCAGTAAAGCAATGTCTGCATGGGCTGTTGACTGATATTTAACAGGCGCTTCCAAAAAATAATCACCTGGTGAAACACAACTTGATGGTATAGAGCCACCATTGGACTGATCCCATGGGAAAGGAGGTTGCGACAGCGTAACTCTGTCTATACTCAGGGCCCAGCCTTCCTGTTACCTTCGCAGGTGTACACACATACAGTACAGTATAGCCTACTGTACACAGATTGGATTAGAAATATAATAATAATGCATATGCTGTACATCCTTCCGCCGACAAACACAAGCACGTGCAGCCGTGCATGCAAGCACGTATGCCCTGTACACACACAAAACAGTATTGAGCATTTTCCATAATTGAGGTCCGTACCATATAGTCATATACCCAACTGCAGAGAGCCAGTCTAAATGACAACTCCCATCTGTGCTTCTACACTGAAGATGTGCAACTACACACACACACATGCACACGCACACACACACACACACACAAATAACAGAGCGTCGGCAGGCTTCTTTCCACACACCCATATGTTTTCCATATTCCCTCAAAACAAACACTGACAAAGGCAAATTGCCCTTTCATTTGTGCGTGCACATTATGCAACAACATGGCGGGCGTATGACGCGGAGGGAGAAAAACAACAATAATAAGATAAAGAATGTGCTTCCCCCTGAAGAACAGAGAATGTGGTATTCATTTCCCCCTCCGCCGGCGGCGACGGCGGCCACACCTCCGCCAGGAGTGTCTGTCAGATGGAGCGGCTCGTCCACTGACTCCTCTGCCTAGAACACACTGAGTCGTGTGTTGTAGCAATTAGACAGCAGACTGCAGACGCACCGCAGAGCTCCTCTCAGGAGTTCCTACACTTCCGGCAGTAAAGCTGAAGTACACAGTAAACACTCTAGACTGGAAGACACACTCATTACCGTCAGCAGTGAGGAAGTGCCGCTGCTACCTTTCAACAACATTATGGATGCAACAGCAGCAGCAGGCCTGAGCGAGCAGCGGCGGCGAGTTTAACCTGATTGTAGAGTCTCCAAAACGTTCGCTCTGAAAGAACATATTGAAAGATTTGTGCTGCATTCTCACAACCCCCCCCCCCCCTGAGATTGTCTACCTGGTTGCGACTCCTAAAGCAACGTGGCTGCAACATTGTCTATCCACGATCTTCCCTGCCAAGGCACTGGGGCCACTTGTGTGTGCTTACCTTCCGCACGGGCAGTGTTGCCAGGTCTACTTATTATAAGCAACATTTGACTTTTATTCGGTAAAGTCCAGAAAACCAACCAGTGTATCCCACATTTTTTCCACATCAAGGAACCCCAGATTGACATGTAATTGTCCACACTGAAAATATTTTGTGCCTTCTTTATTTACATTTTTAAAAAGTATTTCAAATTTTTCAAATTATTCAATGTGGTTTTAAATTATAGATGCACAACCTCACAATGTGTCGCTGTGAGCTTGTAGATCAGCTATTTTCATTTGTGCTTGATTTCGTACACCTGGTCACTTGTTTCTCTTGCAAATCTGGAAACAAATCACAAGATAACAGGAACTTCTGCACACACAAACGCAAAGACTTATGGGTTGTAGGAAAGTTGTGGATAGTTAGTGGATCACTCCCAGGGTCCCATTTAGAAGGTCTGTTTGGCACAATGTGTCAAGGTCTTATGTACTTTGTTTCTGACTTTTCACAAGATTGCAGTGTGCCAACAATTTGCCCGACCGTACATCATTTTAAGACCAACACACCCATGGTTCGAACAGATGGGCGCCAGCACATTTGGTACAGTACTGTATGTCCACAACACAGGCATGGGGCGTGAAAATAACAACTGTATCAGCGTGTAAACTAGCATTAACACATCACAATGTCTTTTGCCACGTGTAAAATAGACACAAGATAGTGTTAAATTTGCACTTCACATCCTGCAACCAGTCCATATTAGCAAACATGTTTCCATGATATGGTATTACCCAATTTGATATTTTGTCCAGTAAGTATAGAAAATACACTCCTGGTGTATTTTCTCTAAAACACATTCTTGTAGCACTTTCTACAGCATGTTTTTTAAAGAGCTGACGTGCAATTTCTATTCTATACTTGTTCTGTATGCCGTGCGGGTGGAATAAACAAGCTGCTGAATATTTACAGTACGGTCCTCGCTATCTCTAGCCTACTGTGTATATAGTTGGTCTTACACTGTTGGTTTTGTCAGACTATCGGTTTGTACATCACAGATACACACATTACATAGTCCACGGGGTCCCCCAGGGCTCTATACTAATATACTGTATCTACCCAGTCTCAGCCCAAATCACTCACCCCAAAATAGCACAGAGCCAAATTCCATAATATACGAATAGAAACAAAAGTACCCTATTGGCCTGAATATAAGACTATGCTTTTTTCCCAATGGAAATATCCCAAAAATGAAGTCGTCTTATATTCAGGGGCTATACTATTTGACATTCAATGTTCTTTTTTCTGTAAATGGGTCTTGAAAAATGAGGGTCGTCTTATAAACGAGTCGTCTTATATTCGGGACAATACGGTATTAGAAAAGGGAGGCACTGGAGCAGCACAGACAGTTCAAGCCTTTTAATTTAAATACAGGGTGCAGGTACAAAAGTGATGTTTTGATGTATCAGTCACATCTTCGTCAGGTCATCAACAAAAGTATGTTCATATTATACTGGAATACCTCCCCATTGACAATGATGGAGAGGTGTTGTCTCTACCCAACTTGAGCATCATGAAGACCCGCTGAAGGAGGCGCTAGCCAACCGAGTGTTGCGAATTTCGGTGGAACCGATTTAGCTGCATCCAATTTAGGATGACAAGGACAGGATAGTAAATATTATGAAACACATATAAAACTCATTCAACCCAAAACTTCTGGGTTTGTGACCTTTATGAAAGAAACGCCTCCATCACAGTAGCTATACCGGTATATAAATGGACTTAGGGCACCTTTTCACCCACTGCCAGTTTCTAATGCGATCCTGGGCTCTACACACCCTCCACCAACCTGGGTAGGCAGTGGACTGGCCCCATGCTTCCTTCAATGAATGAGGAGTCCAAGCTGCCTTCTTTTCACCTGACAGTTGGGAGTTTCCCTGGTTTGACATGGCGTGTGGAAGGAACACGTTATTCCAACCAGTTCCTGTCTCCTCCATCAGACGCCCCGGCTGGCCTGGGGGAGGCAGTTACGGAGAGAACATGCAAACTCCACAAACTTGCCTCGGCTATGGGCGCTGATGAGGCGGAGGGGGAGACACGCCACCAGCACCCACAACCTTCTAGCTGTGAGGCTATAGCATGTGCCACTGTGCCCTCGGATCTGAGCGCTCACCTACTGTATTATGGCATGATCAAAATCAGGAGGTTAGGGTTCACGCAGTTAAGTTTCGCCTCATGCTGGTTCTCTGCAAGGGGGCAAATAAACACTAAGGCGCTGCCTTGCAAAAGAATGCTTTGCTTTACTCCCATACATTTCCACGGCATAAAACTTACTTAAGCCATACATTATCTGTAATTCTATACGGTGCCGAAACCTGGGGAGCAGTGAGGGGTTTTTAGCTGCTCAGTAGGAGGTACAAATTGCTCATAGATCTTTTTTGTGGCTTAGCACAAACTCGTTTTGTTTTACAATGCTGTTAAAGTGGAAGGCAATGCGAAAAAAAAAGGCCCTAAAAGAAATACTCCCCGGACCTGAATAACTGTGTTAGAAATGAAGTATTCACAGCAAAGGCAAAGCTATGCCGTCTCCAACGCATATAAGGATTTTAATCATTTATATCATCGTCCTAATCACGATGGGTGACGCCATGACAACATGACGCCTGTACAACGCTCCACACGCCACAAAACGTATCTACCTTCTGGCCCCAAAAACATGGAATGCAGGGGCGGATCTAGGCATAGGCTAAATGCCCAGCCTGCCCCACCAAACATGATGGCATGCAAAACAACCCAAGATATTTCAGTGCTTATATTTAAAATAATTTGAAACACTACAGAAAATGGTAAAGGGCCGGGGCAGCTTCATCGCCCGTGTTGCTTCGAAGCCGAAGCGACACGGGCGATGAAGCTGCCCCCTTACCATTTTCTTCTGACCCCCCAATTGTGAAATGTTATATCCGCCCCTGATGGAATGCACTGAAATCAGAACTGAAGTTTCACTCCCAATCTTCCGACGTACGCACTCTGAAAACGCTCCTCTTCAGACTCCATCTTAACCCGTAGCACTTGCAATAGTACTTGCCATATAGCAGTGGTTTTCAACCTTTTTCACTATTTATTCAGCATTTTAGCCACGGACCACCATTTGACATTGAGTTCAATCTTTCTGGCCCTCTACAGTTTAGAAGAGATAAACTGGCAAAACGTTGGCCAAAATAACAATTATTCTACATTTTATAACTGTGTTTCTTCTTCTTGAAAATTAAGTAATTCAGGTGTTTAAATATAATTTAACTCTTGAGAAAAAAAAAGAAGCCAGGTGGACCTGTGAGAGTCCAGTTGGTTCTGTATGTTTTAGTATGTTTTACGCTCTCAAGAGTTACAGATCTAAGGGTCCATTTGGTTACCAACTGTCCATCATTTGGCTGGGGACCATCTGGAATCCTCTCAAGGACCACTGGTGGTCCCTGGACTACCTGTTGAAAAGCCCTGACCTATAGCCTTGCCCTCCTACTGGCCTATGAAAAGCATTTAAGTAATGTCGATGACTTATAATATACAGATAACAGTGTATGTAGACAAATAGCATTTTATGTGGCCATTTGATTCAATTTGTATATAGTTTAATTAGCCTATATAGATCCTGTACTCTTAGCTTATGTACTGTTCACATTAACTAATCTGTATGTGTATGATGTATTACCATTCTGTTTCTTTTGTTCAAGTCGCTCTGTATTAAGTGCGTCTGCTAAATGCCTAAATTGTAAATTGAGTGAACATGAGCTGACAAGGACCCAGAGATATGCCATGGTGTAAACTGAAGATAGTGTTGTTGTTTTGTTTAATACATTTCGGAGCACAGAACATTTTTATTTGACATGTTACACCACAGCGCAGTGCACTGTAGAGTGAGTGAGTTCACTATAGTTCAGGCAGCGGGTTAACATAATATCATTTGTTTTCATTCATTTAATTGAATCCCAATACTACAGCCAACAGGTGTGTGCATGCTCTTGTGATTGTGTGTGTGTGTGTCAGGTGTGTGTGTGTGTGTGTGTGTGTGTGTGTGTGTGTGTGTGTGTGTGTGTGTGTGTGTGTGTGTGTGTGTGTGTGTGTCAGGGGAGTGAAGGTCATGGCGGTGTGTGTGGAGCGAGTGTGGAACGGAGCGGAACAGAAGGTGTCATATTCTAAAGTATTAATCACAGTGCCGCACTAACATGTCAGAATTATTATGTAACCCTATGCACGGACACACATGCACAAGAGAACACATATGCATGCACGCACACACACACACACACACACACACACACACACACACACACACACACACACACACACACACACACACACACACACACACACACACACACACACACATTAGACAGAGAGACAGACAACAGGCGAGGAAATGTTTGCACTTACACACACACATGCGCATCCACATGCGCACCCTTAGTGCATGTAATTTGACCAAAATCACACACGTCTCAAAGGAAAATCTCCACTCAATTTATGCTGCCAGTCTTTAGGGAAGAGCTCAGAGATACAGGCCCTTGGCTTGTGCAACCAAGCAAAGAGAAACCGAGAGAGAGAGAGAGAGAGAGAGAGAGAGAGAGAGAGAGAGAGAGAGAGAGAGAGAGAGAGAGAGAGAGAGAGGGAAAGAGGGAAAGAGAGGTAGAGAGAGGGAGAGAGAGGGAGAGAGAGAGAGGGAGAGAGAGAGAGAGAGAGAGAGAGAGAGAGAGAGGGAGAGAGAGAGAGAGAGATTCTATATCTGTCCCTGCGCGGCCTCTCGCAGGATATCAGATGATTCGGAAGATGCTATCGGTTGTCATGTTGAAATAACTTGGATTGGAGAACAATAGGTGGCGTGCACCCATACATACATACTACTGCCTGACGCCTCCATCAGTATGCAGCGCATTACTTTCTACCACAACCTCTGCCAATGCACACATACCTCTCTCTCTCTCTATCTGGCTTCTGCCTCTCGCAAAGAGAGAGAGAGAGAGATGAAAATAAATGGAGAGGTGCTGAGTGCATAATTAATGTCAGCGCTCTGGGAGATGGTTCGTTCGGCGATGGCCTTTTTGCTGCCATATTGACATGTATGTTAGCCAACAGTACATGACAAAATCATACACATTATAGGCGAGATAAGAAGGAACACATGCACACAAACACAGGCACTTACTGTGTACTGCACTGCCACTCAAGTGTGGAATGCCTTGACTCTTTCCCTCAAAAAGTGTACATCTCTGGCATCATTTAAAAGCAGGCCTGGAAATCTAGCCTTTCAGCCAGCCAAAGGGAAAGGAAATGATCACCCCCTTACTATAGTGACTTCTCCATTCCTCTACAACCCTTTTGTTCTCCAATCTGTACATAGGATTTTCGTGATTTTATATTTTATAATGACTGTATAGACTTGCTCTCGCACACCTAGATGAGGGCGTGCCTGACGAAGGTCCAGAGGGACCGAAACGTCACTTCTTAAACAAATAAACATTTTCTTCTTCCCGAGCAGTAAACAGTGTGCGGGCGTATTACTTCACCTTTTACCTTTTATAATGACGCCAGGACCTGCATAGAAACAAGACCGTAAGGAACTTTTTTTAGTCGTCACACTGGTTGTGTTTGACCGTACCCTGTACTGATTTCATTTATGTCTGACTGTACCCTGTACTGATTTCATTTATGTTTGACTATACCCTGTACTGATTTCATTTATGTTTGACTGTGCCCCGTATTGATTTCATTTATGTTTGACTGTGCCCTGTACCGGCTGCTTTTCTGCCAATAAGCTATTCAATCAAAATAGATACACGCACCGGCATGCTGTCTTATTTATCATACATGAACACATATTTTCGCAAACATCCTCTCAGACAATGTACTACATATTATGTACCCATGCATCCCACACATACACAGTACAACGCACTAATCAATTAAAGGCAGATTATGATTGTAGGCCGTTTCAACCCCCGGCTGCACAAAGCACTTGCCATGAAAAGGTTGAGGGGAGTGGGAGGGTTCAAGGGGGGACACGAGGGAACAAGGTTAACAACGATCACGGGTCGCGGTTCTGCTCAGAGTCAAACTTCAGATGTTGTAATGCGGATGACCTGACCTGGTATTAGCATCGCTAACCGATCTTCAAGAAGGGCCTCTGCGCTGCGGCGACTGCAATGTACAGTGCGTGCTCAGGTCAGTGGCTGGGCAATTTGACTCTGATTATGATGGATATGAACCTATTGTGGACCAATTGGAATGGTGTCGGTTTAAGGGCACGGATTGTTTTTTTACCCACGTACGTACGCTGACATTTGAGGATTGATGAAATAACTGTGAAAGTAATCAGCAAGACCCATGGAAAATACTGGAAACTGCCTAATATATGTCACAAATGTGTGAAAGACAACTACACTATTATTATCATCTGATGTAAAAGAAAAACACAAAACATTCAGGTGTAAATAATATGTGTGTTAAAAGAATTTGGCTTAATTTAGGGGACAATTCTATTATACATACTCTACCACATACTTCAGGAAAAGTGCAAGATTCAGCACAATTTTCATTCATTATTTTGTTCTGGGATAGGCTTCTGCAACTTTGAAAACTAAATTCATTCTCTACTGGGAGATACAGTGTTTCTTTCTTTTCAACTGCTGAAAGTCCCATGTTCAGTGTATCTACATTACAACACAGTGTTGTTTTTTAGAATCATTTAATTTAGTCTTAGTCTTTTGAACAGCACACATTTTTGTTATAAAGTCTAGACTCAGTTGATGAAATATAAAAAATGATTTAGTCTTAGTCGAGCCATAGTCTTCTTTTTCTTTTAGTCTTTTCTTTTATTCTTAGTCAAACAGATTATAGGTTTGAATATGCAATACAGACATAGATAAATACATTTAGTAAGAAATGTCTTCATTCTTTATTATCAAATGACTGAGTAAATAATCTTATGCTCTCCTGAAAAGGTACACAGTGCATACTGCAGATATGACATTCATTCAACACAAGCTGGTCTACAATGTTCCTTTAAAATAGATCCACCGAATACATTACTTTGAAGTCTGAACAAGTTATTGTTATGTCTTCAACTGTTTAATATAATCATGCACCTGTGGTCAAGTAATTAAAACAAATGTTATTAGTCCTAGTTTATGATCTAGCCTTAGTCTTTTAGTCCAATTTTGTCTTCTGAAATTAGTTTTTGTTAGTCTTGGTCGACTAATTATCAAAAAACCTTAGTCATCTTAGTCTTTAATCTTTAGTCAACAAAAACAACACTGTTACATCTACCTGCTAAGGTACATGCTACTTGAACTTGAGTCACCTGCTCGCATTCTCACCATGACAAGGGGCCATACCACCAGACATAGCTCCGCTCCTCCTATGCAGAACCATCATTCTCATTCCAAAACTTTTTATACCATCAGGCTCCAAGCCAGCCCTCCAGCACTTGAACCCTCTGACCCTGCAAAGAGCCTTACGTTTCTGTGCACGCTGCTCTTGCCCAGAAACAGCAGGAAACAACGTTTTCTTTTTTTGTTACGGTATACCCCCCACCTGCGCAACTCTCTACCTACGTAGCAACGTCGTAGGTTGTTCTGGGAGCATTGCCATTTCCAAGGACTGACTTATAACCTATCTTTTTTGGGGGAGTTGGCCTTTGAAATGAAGCTCAATGTAAAGCACCTTGAGGTCCACTTTCAACAAAAAGGGAAGGATTTTGGAGTACGGCCAGTTGTAATGGAATAATAGGATAGAATGTTCTCTAAAGGGGAAAAAAGACAGAGGAGCGAAAAGAGACAGAGACAGACAGAGCAGCGCCAGAAGTCAGAAAGAGACAGGATGAGAAGTCGTGACAAGTTATGTAAGTTTAGATTAAGTGTTTTGTGTATGTCAAGGGCGGGGGGTGGCGGCTTCTCACTCGCACATACTCAACCACATGTATGGGATTTCAGAACATCGCTAGTGCAGATGTGTTGGCACATCCACTCACACGCCATACAGGCTACCGATAATTTAAAAAACTCTAACAAAGACTTGGCAGATGGATAAAGGTCCCATATGAGATAATAGGCTGTTTCATTTAGTCATTTTTTTGTGTAAAGTCTGTTATGTAAAGTGTTTTTTTCTTTTATTTTTATCATCATAATGGTATATAAATGGGATCATAACGGTATATGGTGCAAATTAGAGGTTCGATGCCTTGCTCAAGGACACTTCGACATCAACTATGGGGAGCGAAATGGGAACTGGCGGAAATAAGTCCTGCAGGACTTTATTGATTTTATCGAACATACACTATATTATTTGTTACCATTTTGACCAGACACAACAGTTTTCTGAAAAATCTGTGTCCATGTCAGTGATGCTGATAATATTTCAGGCCAAGGACATCAAGAATTATCATGTGTTTAGTTTGACTGCGGACAAACACATCTGAAAATATGGATTCCCAGGGACCTCCCAGAACGAAATATTTGAGTTAATAATGTTCGCACTGAAAGAACATAAAATTCAAAGATTTGCACCATGTTTTGACCCCATTTTCCCCTCACCCCCCCCCCAAAAAAACAGTAGAGCTACAAGCTAATAGCTTGTATGAGCTTGTATATCTGTTTATTTTTCAATAGCTAAAGCTCATGCTAATGCTTTCAATACCTAAAGCTAAAGCTAGCTAATGCTAAAAAAAACACCAAAAGAGGTTCCTGAGCAGATTACGTTCTAAACCATACCATACACAATTCATTAATAAATTGATAATAATTAATAATAAATTAATAAAATAATAACTGCATATGGAGATTGTCAGGATCTCAAACTAATTCCACGTCCTTCTTTGAGTATCTGTTTATGTTATATAAAAGTCCATATTGAGTATCATTTTTCCCATCTCATTCTCCAGTTCAACACGTGGTCTATAGCATAAAGGCAGGTTTGGGCTCCAACACGGTCTGTCTGTTATGCCACATACTGTCAGTCAACACTTCAAGCGAGGATATGAGTGATTGTATCAAACTATGCTATTATGTAAGCGCAGCTCTCAAGACGTGACACAACTTTCCACATAACGTATAATGTATGGGTGTTTGTTCGCACCATCAGTCATTTCACAAAAGTATTCTTTTTTTCTCTCCCACCATATGGTTTCATATCTTCTGCGGAATGCAGTGAATGCTTTTTTGGGGCTCACAAGACAGGCATCTGAAATGTTCAGGTGTGTGTTCTTTCAAGAAAACAGATTTTTTTTTTATTCCCACGATTTTGTAACCCATTTTTTTTCTAGTCTGGCTAAAGCCAGATCGAATCAGCTGTTGGCAAATGAATTGCCTGTCAGCAGATACAATAAGTCTGGAATAGCTCAATGGTACACCCATTTCCTACTCCAGATTACTGGGTTGGCCAAACAGGAGTCATACTATTCGACTGTTGTCTGGATTAGCTACCCCAATTTTGCAGGAAATGGCTGTATAACTGAGCTATTCCAGACCTATCTGCTGACAGGCATGTTTCCTTCAATGCATGATGAGTCCTAACCTGAGTCCGCCAGATGGGGCAGCAGAGGGAGTAGGGAACACTGCCCTCTCTGCTGCCTCATCTGGCAGAGTCAGGTTAGAGGAGTCCAACCTGCCTTCTTTTCACCTGACGGGGGAGTTTCTTTGGTTGGAGCACTGTATGCATGGAAGGAACACCTTATTCCAACCAGTTCCTGTCATCTCCATCAGGCGCCCTGGCTGGCCAGGGGGAGGCAGTCTAGAGACCAGGATTACAGCATGCTTCACCAACGCACCACTAGGCCACAGCGGGCACCCCGGAACTGTAATGGTTTTAGTCGACAAAATAAACACTGCCGTGTAGGTGGTTGAGTGACACCTGAGCCAGCGCACATCTGGATGGTAAGACGCTCTCCTGCCCCCCCCCCCCCATCCCCCGCCACCCCACCTCCCCTCCCACTGGGACACATGTGGTTCTCATTGAAGATGCCACGCTGCAAGGTCACGACACAACCAGCCCTCAGGGAGATGTGCGCACACACGCACACACAGGTGCATGCACGTATGCACACACATAGTATGATGGTACACATGCATACCGTAGATGCACACAGGCATGCATTCACACATTATGCATTTGATCACACACACCACTCACACGCACATTATGTTCTGACATGCACAGGTACAGTGAATGCATAAACATTGTGCGTGCACACACATGTTCACATATAAAACAGGCAGACAAACAGAGACACACATATGGAAAGAAACGTATGTACACACCCACACACACCCACATACAAAGAGACACACATACACATCTGGATTCCTGACAGCACCTACCCAACAGTATTTGAACTCTGACTCCTTCAGTCTGACTTCAGTCTGAATTCACCTTACATAATATATATAGGGACATGATGCAGCACGGAGTAATGCTCATGTACCCTTTTTTAAATTGTTAGCCCACAATTTTGCAACCCATCTTTTTCACCCAGTGTCAATTATCTATTATCAATTATCAGTGGTTGTCAACCTTTTTGATCCCAGGGCCCACTATTTATTCAGCATTTGAGCCACGGACCACCATTTGAGGAGATTTGAGCCCCGCAGGCCCCCAAACTAAAGATTTCTTTTGCTTTTGTCCACAATTCCAGGCTAGATACAAAACAGTCAAGGTGGAGTTTCTATAGAGTCTATAGAAACTCCACCTTGACTGTTTTGTCAAGGTGGAGTTTGTAGTAATCATGGTCTATAGTATAGACCATGATTACTACATTGTTTTGTGAGGATACCTACCCTATACGGGACACAGGGAGAACATGTAAACTCCCCACAGCAAGGCCCTTTCGCCAACCCCACCTCGGGTTTGGGCTGCGCGAAGAAGGAGAGAGGCCGCCAGCCCCCAAGTGGGAATCAAACTCAGAACGTTCTAACTGTGAGGCATCAACACTACCACTTTTCCAACGTCAGCAGTATATATTTTTTTGTTTGTTTTTTTCATTGCCATATTTGAAGCATTTATAATCGGGACTGTTATCCAGAGTGACAACAGCAACAGCTCAGTTAAAGTGGTAATAGAAACAATGGTGCCTATAATTCAAAAAGCTCGGAGGGCTTTTATGTTTTGACGTGGGAGTCACTTTGGATAAGAGCATCATCTAAATAACTAATTTAAAAGGCATTTTGGCGGCAGTGCGCTATACTACTCCCCACACACAGCTCTCATTATCTGCTAGAAGTCGAGCACTTTTCCCGCTCGTCACGCTATACCTGTGCCGTGCCGGACGAAACATTGACTTTCAGGTTCTCGGGTAAAAAAAAGGCAAGTGTAGCTTGACTCACATTGTCATACAATTTACTTTAAAAGGCAGAGAGAGGACACTCCATTCCCCCGTTTTAATAAGACAAGACAGGATGAAAGTGGAGAGGGGAAAAAAGGTGCTGCTGAGGAGGATAATAGACCATTGGGGCGACATCATGGGTTTCTGTCTGCGGGAACACGCAGTTCCACAAAATGTGTTTCTGAACGCGGGTGTCTCAAGCACCGCCGCCAGTCCGTCTGTCCATCCGTCTGTCCGTCCATCCATCGGTCGGGCCGGTCAGTCACGCGTCCTTCCACTTTACCGGCAGTGGAAAATAAGACTTTGTGCTGAGCCACACACAAAATATAAAAGGGAGGCAGGCCCAGACCTCTCTCCTTTCAAACAGCACCAAAAAAAGATCTATGAGCAATTTATCCCCCCACTGTGCAGCTAAGAAAACATCACTGTTTCCCATGACTTGGCACTGAATAAAATTACAGCTAATGTATGGGGACTATTTGTCATAAAGTCTAGGTTGTGTGGTCTCTGGCTCTGCCTAGAACCAAAGATCTACGGTGCAGGACCGTACTTAGCATCCAAATGGCCCCCGCGCCGTCACACGCAGGTGGCACTGATTAATTCACTTAGCGTTTCAGACCTGACCCTGATAGGGCAAGTGCAGGCATGCACGCACACACGTGCACGTGCACATGCACACATCGCACGCACACAGGCATACGCTCGGTTACATACGCTCACACACACACGCACACACGCGCGCACGCACGCACACACACACACACACACA
>CM076976.1:22588075-22648075 GCA_039105355.1 Benthosema pterotum
TAAACTGACGGGTGACTTGATTGGCCAGTTCCAGTCCATAGGCGAACTGGAGGCGTATTGTAGCCCATAGCAGTGAGGGATGACTGCTGTGTGATTACTGTCTCTGTCTATAACATGGGTGTCAAACTCTGGCCTGTGGGCCAAATTTGGCCCGTCGTGTATTTTCATTTGGCCCTTGAGACATTATCAAATTAAAGGGCAAGACCATTGCAACATTTTAATATGTCATTAATATACCTTAGAGATGTTGTGTGGACATGATAAAAAAAAGTTCTGATGACCTCACCAAGATGTATTTCACCATGTTAATGATTTTTCTTTCAGACCCATTCGTTCAAACTTGGCCCGCGGCTTTGTTCAGTTTTAAAATTTGGCCCACTCTGTATCTGAGTTTGACACACCTGGTCTATAAGATTGGCAAAGTAGTTATGTGAGAGAGTCACACACAGCACACAACACGCACACACACTGGGACGAATGTAAGAACATCCAGTTGGAGATTAATAATACAATTTCATTGTAAATACTGACACACTGTCACATACCATGGTGGGCCGGCTCTGCATAGTTTACATCTCACACTGTCCTCCTCTCTACATTCTGTCATTCAGACTTTGCCATTTCAGACTCAAGCACTTGGATTGCGTCGGTGACTTGGCATGTCGACGTCGTAGATATCTCATGTGAGATCAGCTGCAGGTAGACAATCAAACACACACACACACACATACGCACACAGGGACGAATGCCAAGAAGAACGTCCGGGCGGGTAGATTAATAATACAGTTTCACTGTAAATACTGACGCAGTGTCACATACCTTGGGTGGGAGACACCGATGGCCAGCTATGCATATTTTACGTTCTCTGTGCATTCAGTCATTGGGCTGAGGAATTCATCTGAAACGTCTCATGGTGTATATGTATAGCAGGGGTTTTCAACAATGTGGTCCGGGGACCACCAGTGGTCCTTGAGAAGGTTTCAGGTGGTCCCCAGGCTAAATGATGGAAAGTTGCAGGTTAACCAGATGTAACTCTTGAGAATGTAAAAATGAAACCAAATGGACCCGCAAGGGTCCATTTGGTTAAAATATTCATCATCTGAATTAGCACCACTTAATTAAGACGTTTACACTGTTTTGTTGGCAAAATACAGCCTGGAATTGTGGACAAAATCAAAAGAATCCTTTAATTTTATGTCTTTGGTGTGAAAATGTATAATCAAATGGTGGTCCATGGCTCAAATGCTGAATAAATGGTGGTCCCTGGAGTCAAAAAGGTTGAAAACCCCTGGTGTATACTGTATGTACAGGACCATGTGAGTGAATATAGCCACCATTTTTAGCATGTTATACTGTATGTCCCTGCGGTGTCGCTCTAAGTGCTGACATGCACATACAGGCACCCTGCCTGCCATGTGTGAAACCCTGTCATTGTTTTATCGTGTATGTCACCGCGTGTATACTGCAGGACTCTGTAAAGCCGTCACTGTATCTCATGCAGCAATGTCTGAATGTTGTTGTCTTGAAGTATTGGAGCCGCGAGCAAGCGCACGCGCTCTCTCTGACTCTCTCTCTCTCTCTCTCTCTCTCTCTCTCTCTCTCTCTTTTTTATCTTCGAGAGACAGTAGGCAAGCTGCGAGGAGGGATGCCGTGTAGCGGATTTACACATAAAATAAAGCTCTGGTGGGATTCGATCCCACGCCACCACCACCATGGGTTGTGCAGCAAATGCGTGGCTATATGGGAGGAGAGGAGAGGAGAGGAGAGGAGAGGAGAGGAGAGGAGAGGAGAGGAGAGGAGAGGAGAGGAGAGGAGAGGAGAGGAGAGGAGAGGAGAGGAGAGGAGAGGAGAGGAGAGGAGAGGAGAGGAGAGGAGAGGAGAGGAGAGGAGAGGGGGAGGTACAGAGATCCTGTGTAAAGCTCTGTGTCTCTCTGTAAGAATGCGCCTCTGAACTGGATGACACGCACAGACACAAAACAACCTCTGTCTACCACGCACACACACACACACACACACACACACACACACACACACACACACACGCACGCACGCACGCACGCACGCACGCACGCACGCACGCACGCACGCACACAGACACAGACACGCACACACACACACACGCACGCACAGTGTGCGCGTTTGTGTATGTGCGTATCTGTGGACGCACACGCTGATGCACAAGCTTGTGTTCTTGCGTGTGAGTCACATAGCTTGTATGTGTGTGTGTGTGTGTGTGTGTGTGTGTGTGTGTGTGTGTGTGTGTGTGTGTGTGTGTGTGTGTGTGTGTGTGTGTGTGTGTGTGTGCGTGCGCGTGCGCACGTGCGTGTGCGCACATGTCTGCGTGTCAGTGTGTGTCTGTCTATAACTTACAGTATGTGTCTGTATGTGACATCAATGTCTAAGGATGGCACATAAAGATATAAATACACAGACACATTCACACATCTACCCAGCACCCCGCCTCACCACACACACACACACACACACACACACACACACACACACACACACACACACACACACACACACACACACACACACACACACACACACACACACACACACACACACACACACACACACACACACACGTCAGTGCAGGATATAGAGGGTCTCTATGTGTTCTCTTCCATGTGCAGGAGTGAGTGGGAGGCCATGTGCCGCACATCACTAAGATAAGTGTCCCACACACAGCCAGTGAGCTGAAATCCTGGAATTTCCATTGAATACCACGTTGTGATGGAATGGGAAGGGATAGGATGGAAGCCCAGTTGTGTCAACCCCGAATAGCAGGGTATATGGCTTATATATCTCCCTATTTACTGTGTACACGCACAGTATCTGGAACGCACAACACACTATGGAAGCAAACTCTTACTTATTGACGATTGATGATGTGATTGTAACCTGGGAAGAAATGGACACTGTATTCAATACGCAGCTGCAAGATTTGCGAATTCATTGTTGTGACAACAGAAGGTTGAATAAAAGCACATTAAGGACTACTATCTGGAGCATGGTAAAGCAGGTAGACCAATGATATGTGGGTTGGTGGTTGTATTCCCAGCTTCTCCTGTCTACATGCCAAAGTGCTCTTGGGCAAGACACTGAACCTCAAATTGCTAGCTCTCAATGTGCTGGTTGATGCCTTGCATGGCTTTTGCAAATGCTTTATCCCGCCAACTGTTTTTTTTTATTGTATTGTATTCGCGACACTTGCAATGTAAACATTTGTCTTCTCATGACAATATAAAGCTCCTTTGAACTGAATTGAATTGAATTCTCTTCCATAGTACCACAAGTACAGCAAAATGTGGGTTAAATTCACAATAATATGCTAATATGCAAGAGAAGTGTGTGTGTGACTCCAGTCACACTGCTAGGTCATTCTCTTCCCCCACTCTCTGTCTGTCGCTCACTTTCTCTCTCTCTCCCCAACAGTATCTCTCGCTTTCAGCCTCCCTTTTCATTCTCTCTTTTTCTCTTTCCCAAACTGTATCTCTCTCTCTCTCTCTCTCTCTCTCTCTCTCTCTCTCTCTCTCTCTCTCTCTCTCTCTCTCTCTCTCTCTCTCTCTCTCTCTCTCTCTCTCTCTCTCTCTCTCCCTGTGTGCACGGCTCCATTGAAGCAATAGAGGCCATTGTATGAAGAAAGCAGGCCGGATATGGGCCTCTCTGGTAGCTGATGCACCAGCCACGGATCTGTGTGTGTGTGTGTGTGTGTGTGTGTGTGTGTGTGTGTGTGTGTGTGTGTGTGTGTGTGTGTGTGTGTGTGTGTGTGTGTGTGTGTGTGTGTGTGTGTGTGTGTGTGTGTGTGTGTGTTTAGGGGCCATGGCCATTTCAGTCACAACAATAGAAGAGGCACACATGGTTTGTCTTTTCCCTTCACTATACGCCACATGAGGAAAGCATGATGGAGAGAGAGAGAAGAGAGAGAGAGAAAGGTTGTGAGAGAGAGAGAGAGAGAGAGAGAGAGAGAGAGAGAGAGAGAGAGAGAGAGAGAGAGAGAGAGAGAGAGAGAGAGAGAGAGAGAGAGAGAGGTCGCCATAGATATTATCACTGTGGACCTAAAACCTTGTATGTCCAAAACCATTAGTTTTGTCTAAAATATTTATAAAATCTAGGTATAGTTCACAAATTTTGAGAGTGAGTAAGAGTTCTGCTCAAATTTGGTGAAATATTAAGTAGTTCCAGTCATTTTGTGTGGGGTCACTGGGGTCACTTGTTAAAAGTAAACTAATCAACAAACTAATTGTACTGTCTATTTCTAAAAAAAAAAAAAAAAAAAAAAAAAGTGCAACGTTCATTCAACTTTGAACCCCATTTCTGTGTGAAACATGAACAAGATCTAAAAGGCAAGATAAAAGGCAAGATCTACAAACTCATAATACACTGCATTGTCTATCTTTTTGTAATGTGTAATATGACATAATAAAGCATTCTGTCATTAAAAACATGAAATGAATTGCTGAAAAGATGAAATAGGATCATATGATTTGTCTGTGTGCAACTGTAATAGTAGGCCTGCTGTAGCAGTGGGTATTAGTATTTGCAGCAATAGCAGAAGCAGTATGTGAAGCAGTAGCAGCAGGCTGCAGTATCAGCAGTAGTAGTAACTAGAAAAAGTTCCCTTCTGGGCACAGGTCATTTATACAGCTTTCTCCAAAGCAATTTGCAGCGAGCATTGCGTTCAAACACACACATTCACACACACATTCCCACACAGGAAACGGAACGGGGCGATGCCAGCGTGTGGGTAGACTGGGAAGCAGTATTGGGCTGCAGAGAAGAGACCAGGACTTGCGTGGATATTTGTAGCATTTTCAGTCATACAGTATAGCCCTCGGAATCAAATCCAGTCCGATCTCCTTTGGAAGGTGGGAGTAAAAAAAAAAGCAAAAGATGGTTATTTTAAACTCCCAAAGGAAATACTGGAGTCAAGCCAGTATCGTACCACGCAAACAGTCCTCGTCTAGACAGACTCACAGCACAGAATCGTCTAATAAGATCCTCAAACAAACTGTATGGAATGCCTTGCTCTGCTCTCCAATATTACATCTACCTTATGGAAACACTTTATTAGCACTCGACCTGCATTATTGCAATTTCACGGCTTATGAGTTAATATCACTGAAGCATGTCAGCTTCTTCGAGACTCACTGTATGTGGGATGTACGAGTGCTACTGAACCATGACAGATGCCATGTTGAGGATGATTGTTGTGTGAAACTCGCTTAAATTCAAGTGAGTCTCAATTCACACATTCATTATTTTGATAGATTGCAGAGTGTGCTCATTATCTTCACCGTTGATAAAACCGTACATCCAGTCTCATATTCATGGTTGATAGTCTTTGTGCGTATATCCATTAATGCAGTCAATGCCGATAGATTGTATGTACAGTGTACTTCTAAAAACCCCACTACTCTGGAGGAGAGGGGGGTGGAGCTAGGTGGCCTGGTAGTGGTTGGGGAGTGGCCACTGACTACCACCACCTGGGATCTATATAGGAGAGGGTAGTGGGGTGGACAAACATTTTTGTCTCTTGGGAGGTGCTGGTAGCACCAAGCACCATCAGATGCATTACTGTTGTAAGTGTTGCTCATTTAACATGCCTTTGCTAAATATTGTTTGTTTTTCTATAGTTTGTTATTGCTACTGTCTTATGTTTGTGCACTTTAATTAGTTGTATTTTGATTTGGATTTTCTGTGTTTTTGTTCCTTTCTGTCAGCTCAAAATCATCTGTTACCTTATGCCTCATGCTGACCTCAGCCTCTAATAAATATCCTCAAAGATAACGCCTGCCCCTTATTCCATCTTAACACTCTAACCGGTGTTCTGGCGCTGGAGCGCAATTCGCTATAATATCAAACCAGCAATCTCCCTAGTACATTTTACATGGTCCTCCGAGCAGGACGCTCTGCCGCCAGACAAACCTGAGCAGGCTAGATGGATAATAATGAGGCAATCAGGAGAGGAGCAAGGCAGAGGACGGCACCATCTTTTCTGAGGGACTACGAACATTACCAGGCCACCACCCGCCCTCACCCCTTAACACACGACCAGTCTACCTCAATGATGAGTGATAATGGTGAATATGTGAGTGGTGCGTTTGAGTTGGAGTCAGTCTCCATTCATCAGTCCCCAGAGCCTACTCTGGATCCTGGAGCTAGGTTTCAGTCGTCACCTGCCCTGAGCCAGCCACCACCTAGGCCTCCTCCCCAGTCACCACCGGCATTTGGACCCCCCCACCAATTGGTGCTACCACCTGGGGCCCCCCATCAGCGGGCAATACCACCAGGCCCCCCTCCCCAGTTAGGAACACCACCAGGCCTCCCTCCCCAGCTAGCAACACCACCAGGCCTCCCTCCCCAGCTAGCAACACCACCAGGCCTCCCTCCCCAGCTAGCAACACCACCAGGCCTCCCTCTCCAGCAGCAGCAGCAGCTACTGCCCCCTGCCCCCCTGCAGCAGCAGCCCCCCCACCAACAGCAGCTACAGGCCCCAGCCCCCCAGCAGCAGCAGCAGCTACTGGCCCCAGCCCCCCTGCAGCAGCAGCCCCCCCACCAACAGCAGCCATGGGCCCCAGCCCCCCTGCAGCAGCAGCACCTACTGGCCCCAGCCCCCCTGCAGCAGCAGCAGCTACTGGCCCCAGCCCCCCTGCAGCAGCAGCCCCCCCACCAACAGCAGCTACAGGCCCCAGCCCCCCAGCAGCAGCAGCAGCTACTGGCCCCAGCCCCCCTGCAGCAGCAGCCCCCCCACCAACAGCAGCCATGGGCCCCAGCCCCCCTGCAGCAGCAGCACCTACTGGCCCCAGCCCCCCTGCAGCAGCAGCAGCTACTGGCCCCAGCCCCCCTGCAGCAGCAGCCCCCCCACCAACAGCAGCTACAGGCCCCAGCCCCCCAGCAGCAGCAGCTACTGGCCCCAGCCCCCCTGCAGCAGCAGCCCCCCCACCAACAGCAGCCATGGGCCCCAGCCCCCCTGCAGCAGCAGCACCTACTGGCCCCAGCCCCCCTGCAGCAGCAGCAGCTACTGGCCCCAGCCCCCCTGCAGCAGCAGCCCCCCCACCAACAGCAGCCATGGGCCCCAGTCCCCCCGCAGCAGCCCCCTCATTATCAGTTATTGGCCCCTGCCCCCCCGCAGCAGCACCCTGCTCAACAGCAGATACTAGCCCCAGCCCCCCCGCAGCAACAGCCCCCCGCTCAACAGCAGCTACTAGCCCCAGCCCCCCCGCAGCAGCAGCCCCCCGCTCAACAGCAGCTACTGGCCCCAGCCCCCCCGCAGCAGCAGCCCCCCGCTCAACAGCAACTATGGGCCCCAGCCCCCCCGCAGCAGCAGCCCCCCGCTCAACAGCAGCTACTGGCCCCGGCCCCCCCGCAGCAGCAGCCCCCCGCCCAACAGCAGCCATGGGCCCCAGCCCCCCGCAGCAACAGCCCCCCGCTCAACAGCAGCCATGGGCCCCAGCCCCCCCGCAGCAGCAGCCCCCCGCTCAACAGCAACTATGGGCCCCTGCCCCCCCGCAGCAGCAGCCCCCCGCTCAACAGCAGCTACTGGCCCCTGCCCCCCCGCAGCAGCAGCCCCCCGCTCAACAGCAGCTACTGGCCCCTGCCCCCCCGCAGCAGCAGCCCCCCGCTCAACAGCAGCTACTGGCCCCTGCCCCCCCGCAGCAGCAGCCCCCCGCTCAACAGCAGCTACTGGCCCCTGCCCCCCCGCAGCAGCAGCCCCCCGCTCAGCAGGAGCCATGGGCCCCAGCCCCCCCGCAGCGGCAGCCCCTCCCCCAACAGCAGCCATGGGCCCCTGGCCCCCCGCAGCAGGCCCCTGCTCAACAGCAGCTACTGGCCCCAGCATCACTGACAGCACCCTTTGCGTGGCCTTACCAAACTCTCCCTCAAAAGCAACCATGGTCCTCCACTTTACCCCAGTTGTCACCTGCGACTACCTCTTACCAGGTACCAGCACAGTATCCACAGCCATATATAGACCCACCATTCGGCTATAAACCCTCCAGAGTGGAGGGGCCCACATTCCCAAACCTCAATAAAGAGGACCCCCACGAATACACAATGCTTAAGATGGCCCTGTCCAACCTACTGTCCCCTTGGGAAACTGAAACCTATAAGTACCACATTCTATTAGATCACCTCAAACTGCCCTCAGCACGCCACACAGCACTGGCCTACGCCCATGATCCTCAGCCCTTTACCAAGGCCCTAGCTGCACTAGACCAACAGTATGGGCAGCCCCACCACCTGGCCATGACAGAAATTACAACTATAACAAACCTCCCAAAGGTTCAACCTGGCGACTCCAAAGCCTTCCACGCCTTTGCAGTGAGAGTTCAGTCGCTGGTGGGAATGCTACAGGCTATGGGCCAGAGCGAGGGTGCTGCTGAGCTGGCCTGTTCATCTCACGTACAGAACCTCTTGAGCAAGCTGCCAGCTGATTTAGTAGCCAACTTCATTCGCCATATGCGTTCAACCCGACCAGGAACCCACCACACCCTAATTGATTTCGCTTTGTGGCTCAAATGTGAGGCTGAATGTCAGTCAGTCGCTGCTCAAGTTCAGAATACAGCCAACACCTGTACATCAGCTGGGAGGCCGACGTTGAAGGCCCCCACCTTCCCTGCCACCATCCTGCATGGTACCAGCTCCGAGCCCCCCACTGCACCCTCTAGTAACCAGAATAAATCCAGAGCATGCAAGTACTGCAATTCCCCCGACCATTCCATAATTAACTGTAAAGACTTTAAGGAGTTGACGACAGAGGACGCAAAGGTATGGATGAAGCAAGAAAGAAAGTGCTGGAGATGTGCAGGACCCCACCTGGCCAGGAACTGCAATCTGAGAACGCCCTGCCCCCTGTGTAACGGGAAACACCTAGCTATACTGCACCAAGTTAATAGCAGGGAGACGGAATCTAAAGTTTTGTATGTAAATCCCCAGCCCAGTTCCCCCAAAGTCCTCTTAAAAGTGGTCAAGGTGATACTACGCAACAAGCATCACACCTTGGATACCTACGCCATACTTGATGATGGCTCTCAGCGTACTATGCTCCTACCAGCAGCCTATAAGCAACTCAAGCTTGAGGGGGACCCTGAACAGTTGGTTGTACGTACCATTAGGCAACAAACTGAAGCAATGGAGGGGGCTTCAGTGAGCTTCGAGATCTCGCCCTCATCCAACCCCCAGAAAACGTTCTCAATTAAAAATGCATTTACGTCAGCCAAATTATCACTAGTAGAACAGACATACCCAGTAGATAAACTGAAAACACGGTATCGCCACCTACGGAGTCTCCCCCTTCAGCCGTTTTTCAATGCCCAGCCCCTCCTTCTAATAGGAGCAGACAATTCCCACCTTATAACCCCAACCAAGAAGGTCTGCTTAGGACCACCAGGGTCACCTGTGGCCCTCCACACACACCTGGGCTGGACACTACAAGGGCGGACGTCCTTCCAGGAGCAGTCTGACACTACCCAGGCCTTCTTTACTACAACCGGTACCCCATATGCAGAACTTAGTCGCCATGTCGAAAAACTATGGCAATTGGATGTTCTCCCCTTTAAGAACGAGAAACTTATTACAAGATCCAAACAGGATAAAGAGGCCATGGATCTGCTAGAAGCCAAAACTGCCAGAGTGGAAGTCGACGGAACAAAACGCTATGCAACCCCCCTTACTCGTACCCCCAATGCCCCAAAGCTGCATTCCCCCCCAGATTCTGTTATGTCCCTTCTGCGTCAGACTGAACGCCGTCTGTCCCAAAACCCAGAATTGGCCCAAATCTATTGCCAAGAAATTGATAAGCTGCTGCAGGCGGGCTATGTGAAGAAACTCACTACTGAGCAAACCTCTAAACCCTCAGAGTCCTGGTATATCCCCCACCATATTGTTGAACATAATGGTAAGAACCGCATTGTTTTTAATTGTTCATTCTCCTATCAAGGCCAAGTTCTGAATGAACAACTTCTCCCCGGCCCAACATTGGGCCCTTCAATGCTAGGAGTTCTGCTCCGCTTCCGTCAGTATAAAGTGGCCATTAGCGGGGATATTAAGTCGATGTTCCATCAGATTAGACTTCTACCTGAAGATAGACCCCTATTAAGATTTCTGTGGCGTGATCTCAGGAGAGAAACCCCCCCCGACATATACGAGTGGCAGGTCCTACCTTTTGGTACAACATGCAGTCCATGCTGTGCAACCTACGCCGTGCAGAAACATGCACAATCCCACTCTAATGACATTGCAGCCACAGTCCTGGAATCCTTCTATGTGGACAACTGTTTACATTCATTGCCCTGTCCCCTAGAGGCGAAGGAATTGGTCATGAGGCTGCGAGAAGGGCTATACACGGGAGGCTTTGACATCAGACAGTGGGCCAGCAACACCCAGTCTGTCGTAGACCATCTACCCCATGAGGCCCGGGCCGACAGTACAGAGTGCTGGTTGAGCCAGGACCGAACGGACCCCACTGAAGGCACTCTGGGATTAAGCTGGCATTTTACTGCTGATACACTGGGCTACAAGCACAGGCCAGTATTGTACGACATATTGACCATGAGGAACGTATACAAAGTACTTGCCACTCAGTATGACCCCCTTGGATTTATATCACCTTTCACCACTCGAGCCAAAGTCCTCCTCCAACAGCTTTGGTTGGAGAAAAGAGAATGGGACGACCCCATTCCCCCCGGAGAACTTAAGCAAGCATGGTCGGAATGGGAGAGTGAGCTCTACCAACTGGCTAACCTACACTATCCAAGATGGTACGAATCTAATGCCCCCTACCCTGTTAAGCAAAGACAACTGCATATTTTCTGTGATGCTTCAGAGAGAGCGTACGGTGCAGTAGCTTATTTTAGGATGGATGATGAGAAAGGTGGGGTGCATGTTTCATTCATCATGGCCAGATCACGAGTAGCTCCCAAGCAGCAAATTACCATCCCTCGACTCGAACTGTCTGCGGCCCTAGCCGGAGCCCAGCTGACCCAGCTCCTCCATAGAGAGCTTACAGTCCCAATCGATAAAACAGTGCTCTGGTCTGACTCTACAGTGGTTCTGACTTGGCTACAGTCAGCGTCGTGTAGGTATAAAATCTTCGTTGCCAACCGTATCACTGAAATTCTAGAGATCACCTCCCCTGACCAATGGCGCTATGTTGATTCCAGTAACAACCCCGCCGACGATATTACTCGAGGCAAGCGCCTCGACGAATTAACTGGACCTAACAGATGGAACAGAGGCCCAGCATTCCTGACTTTACCCTCTGACCAATGGCCTGTACTGCCACTCCACGCCCCCGGCCCAATCCCCGAAATTCGTAGACCTCTGTTCTGTGGGCTGACCCAGAGTGATATAGGCTTACTACCTGACATTCCTGACCCTAGCCGATTTACTACTTGGACAGAGCTCATAGAAGCCACTTACCAACACTTTCAGGTCCCCACTAAACAAACTTCCCCCGGGCCTTCAGTATGCAATAGAGCCGATGCCGAAGTGTTCGTCCTCTCACAAGCCCAAGCAGAAAGCTTCCCAGACGACCTCAAGGCCCTTAAGTCAGGGAAAGACCTTCCCACCCATAGTCGCCTAATTTCTCTTTCCCCGCAATTGGAGCCTAAACTTAACCTTATTAGGGTGGGAGGCAGACTACGATTGGCAACAGAGATGGAACCAGGAGCAGTGCATCCTATTGTACTTGACCCCAAGCATGCAGTAACTTCCCTGATAATAAAGGATTATGATACTCGCCTCTTACATCCTGGCCCTGAGAGAGTATTCGCTGAGCTCAGACGGACATACTGGGTTCTTCGCGGACGCCAGGCGATTAAGCAGCACCAGTGGAACTGTGTGGAATGCAGGAGGTGGAGGGCTAAACCCACCATACCTAAAATGGCTGATCTACCCCTGTCCAGAGTCCGTTTATCACAGCCTCCATTCTGGTCTACAGGGATGGACTGTTTTGGCCCAATGGTCATAAAGGTTGGTCGCAGATTTGAGAAAAGATGGGGGATTCTCTTTAAATGCCTTACGACACGTTGCCTCCATATCGAAACCCTGACCAGCCTTGATACGGACAGTTTCCTGATGTCCTTGCGGCGTTTTACATCACGCAGAGGCCAACCTTTCGAGATTCTTTCTGACTGCGGGACAAACTTCAGAAGTGGTGCCAAGGAACTCAGTAAAGCATTTAATGAAATGAGTCCAGCATTGAAGGAGCAGCTGGGTAAGAGGAAAATCTTGTTCAAATTCAACCCACCAAATGCCCCCATTTTGGTGGTGTGTGGGAAAGAGAAGTGAGATCTATTAAGACAGCACTGCGAGTGACTCTGGGGGCCCAAACAGTCACGGAAGAGGTGCTGAATACAGTTCTAATAGAAATCGAAGGAATCCTTAATTCAAAACCTCTTGGCTACACTTCATCAGATCTGGCAGACCCCGACCCTGTGACCCCAAATCTCCTCCTCATGGGGCGGCGAGACGCCTCTCTCCCTCAGGCTATGTATCATGATTCAGACCTCATCGGCCGACGTAAGTG
Organism: Benthosema pterotum; assembly: GCA_039105355.1. Lineage (NCBI taxonomy): Eukaryota > Metazoa > Chordata > Actinopteri > Myctophiformes > Myctophidae > Benthosema > Benthosema pterotum. Next base: position 22,600,611 of record CM076976.1, read on the forward strand.
GAGGCATAGTCAGGTTCTGGCCGATCACTTTTGGTCACGTTTTATTAAGGACTACTTACCTGGCCTTCAAACCCGCCAAAAATGGCATAAAGAGACGGCCAATCTCGACAAGGCCACCGTCGTCATGGTGATGGACCCACAACTGCCTAGGGGGCTGTGGCCAGTTGGAAGGGTGACCAAAATCATGCCCAGCAAAGATGGACGCATTCGTACTGCAGAAGTGGAAATCAATGGCAAAGTGTACACTAGACCTGTGGCCAGACTAGTGCCTCTCCCCGCAATGGCCGATACCGAATCCTCGAGCAAAGTAAATGTTTGAGCAACCGTATTTTGTTTGTAATCAAATAGATATTTGATTGGGGCGGCTGTTAAAAACCCCACTACTCTGGAGGAGAGGGGGGTGGAGCTAGGTGGCCTGGTAGTGGTTGGGGAGTGGCCACTGACTACCACCACCTGGGATCTATATAGGAGAGGGTAGTGGGGTGGACAAACATTTTTGTCTCTTGGGAGGTGCTGGTAGCACCAAGCACCATCAGATGCATTACTGTTGTAAGTGTTGCTCATTTAACATGCCTTTGCTAAATATTGTTTGTTTTTCTATAGTTTGTTATTGCTACTGTCTTATGTTTGTGCACTTTAATTAGTTGTATTTTGATTTGGATTTTCTGTGTTTTTGTTCCTTTCTGTCAGCTCAAAATCATCTGTTACCTTATGCCTCATGCTGACCTCAGCCTCTAATAAATATCCTCAAAGATAACGCCTGCCCCTTATTCCATCTTAACACTCTAACCGGTGTTCTGGCGCTGGAGCGCAATTCGCTATAATATCAAACCAGCAATCTCCCTAGTACATTTTACGTACAGTATACTTCTATATACTGTATTTGTGGAACATAATTTGCATGGAAATGCAAGTAGTCAGACCAATAGCAGATGTCTGGGGGTCAGAATCTTTTTAATTCATTTATATTGTCATCTTATTATCCCCCCACTCTTACAGTAACCTACAGTATATACCTATCCTATATTTCACACTGACTGCTGCTATACGATACTCTCAAGTTCCCCAAGGCCATCAATGATTTATTGTGTAAGAGTGAATCTTCTCCTGTGTGGTCCACGTGTGCCAAGGTCTAGATTTAAGTACTCATTAAAACCATATGAATAATATTAACAGAACCCAAACGGTTATATATGTATTGTCGACTTGGGATACAGCTGTCTATGAGGATTTTTTTCAGCAATAAGGGTTGCAGAGGCAGCTCATTTCGTGGGGAAAAGTGCCTTTAAACGCAAGACCTCCTTCCATCTGCGTATGGTATGGGCTGTGACCTTGAGCAATGAAAGAGTTGGCGTTCTATGAAAGCGCTACTGTTCAAAAAGGCAGATGACTGCCTCCAGATCGCTTTCTTTTTGCCTTTTCAATGAAGCAAATGTCCTCTAAATGCCACATGTAATGATGTGACCTGAGCAAAAATGATTATACAACCATTTATATCTGCACCTGTGGTATTTGATTACAGGCAGCTCTATCGGTTATATAACCATATAACAACATTCAATGTTGGAAAAAAAACACTGCCGCAACCACTTGCTTTAAAAAAAGAAACAGTACTGTGGTGGTTTACGGAGTTCACAATGTCCAGACGACAACTTGAACAACAACTCGAAGGAAGACTTTTCTGAAACAGGAAACCTGTATTGGATTACTGAACTTGAGACACTGCCCAACAGTTCCACTGATCGAAGAAATAGACCTCAATGTTTTTCCAGAGAAATTCCCCTTGAATTTGAACTGCTAAAATGACAAAGTCCCAGTTGGGATTTCATTATCTTGTCTGTTTTTTCTACCAGCATATTGAGCTACTTTGAACTGAGATATCATATAGGCATTAAGTTCCCAAGTTTGAGGAAGATCTGCAATTTTCACTAGTTGAAATAACCGTGATATTGATTCAGAGTCATATCGCATCACTGCAGCCCTAATTCTGACCCCACGGGTTTGACTTTAGTGTTAAATAGATCCTAAATGTGTGCAACTACAGATGTTCTGTGATGATTACATTCTATTGAGTCTGCCAAAGGCAATGAGCTGTTACACACGGCCATGGACACAGCCCTAACACAGCTGTAGATAATTACTGTATGTAATCATGGACTGTTGTGTGTCTGATGTTCCCTGGTCCCTACAGTACAATGCGTTGTGGGAAAGGGCCTGAAATGTTGACTTGAAGAATACAGTACATGCACTCCCTCATGTCCGGCCATCTTCTATTATGACATCTATCAGCAGTTGGCACATGCAAGTGCACGCAGCAGGTAACCAAATGGGACCTGATCAAGTCAAACCAAGAAAGACCAGTCAAATCTGGCCCAGAATATTGGCTGACTCCACCAACAATCACTCATGATGCCATTTGGCTTTCTGGAATGTATTATTTCTATTAAAATTGCATTCAAATTGCTTTCAATGGGACTATATCTTAGGTTAGTTTTCAGGATTTACTGTGTTTACTGCAGAGAAAAAAACAACAACAACATTAAAGGCAATAGAGGCAACTTTAGTGTCTACAAACACTGTGTTTGTAGAGAGATTTGTTTAAAACAGAATCTAACTCCACCTCTCCTCCACTCTATTGGCTCATTATACAACTGCTGGAGACTTCTGTGCTGTGATTAGCACCGTCTTTCCTGAGCCCCAGGAAGGTTTTGTTTTCATGATTTTAGACAACAAAAAAGTTCTGGACCGTCTGCAGGACGAAGCAGTGTCTGTCTGCAGGGAAACAGCAGCAGCATCAAAGTAGAAGCAACGTATAGAGGGGGAAAGGCAAAAAAATATAGCAATATCTATCTTGATTTTTGGCTAAAGAGTTGCCTTTAATAAAAGAATGCTACATATTCAATGTTAAAGCAATGCCAAGCAGTACAGTATAAGCAATCACATATGTGTCTTATCCAGACGCAGCACACACACACACACACACACACACACACACACACACACACACACACACACACACACACACACACGTTCAATCAATGTTGAGCCCCCCCCACCCGACGTACAGCAACGCCATTCATTACCAGACATCATAAGTAACATTATACCTCAGCTTTAAACACACAGGGGCCATCGACCGGGGCTGCTTAATGACAGAAAAATGATATCATTTGGGCTGGATGTTCCCCTTTGTAAGCTGACCTGAATAAAGCGAGAGGGGGTCTCTTCATCTTGACCGAGCCGCACTATCGATTTCCGCAGAAGGCATAATGACTTTTATGTCTGTAATATACGACGGGTGCTGTATGTTTGATGTCGGCCCATACCGTGTTCTGTTTGCTCCGGACCGCAGCATTGGCTTTACTTGTGGCTATCGCCCAGAGGGAGTCTTATAGTGTGGAGAAAGCTGGAAGCACATACTATACATTACCAAACACTGAGTAGATGATACTTACAAAGCCTCTACCACCCCTGTCTCCTGGAGAAATGTATATAGACCTGGGCTTATGGGTTTTATCAGTATCACGCTGTTCAGTAGAATAACATGTTTTTTGTTGGTGTCCTTAGTGTGTAGACACAGTATGGAATCTGTGACCGTTTAAATTGTGGGTATTCATAGGTATATTCTTATCACAAAATATTCATTGTGGGTAGGCTATATCTAGGTCAGGAGTGTAGCCTATTAATTTGATTTATTTTATTTGTTTTCTGTTTGAGGAGCACTTAGCTGAGAGATGAAGCAGAGACCTCCCACAGTATACAGTACATTGTACAACGTCAACGTATATCGTGTTACAGATTACTTTTTCATAGATTTCATAGATAGCCTTAATAGACTTGTTAGACTATCATCCGTGTTGGGTAAATTCTATTGTTATGATTTAGACTTTATTTGTTCATAATGACCCCTTTTTTCCCTAATGTGTATTTTCAGAAATGTGTTCGCTTAAGTCCTCATTCAATACTTCGAAAACTTGACCTTTTTCTCTCAGTACTTTAGGTTTGCATTATTTTGTTTTCCTCTGCACCAAACCTCCTTTGACCAAAATAGCCGAACAGTGTACCTACCAATGGTCATATACTTAAGTAAGAAACAAAGATTCACCCAGTTAAGATAATCAAAAACACAATTAACCACTTTCCTGATATTGCCGTAGATCTACGCTTAATAGAGTTATAGCCGTTGCCATTGCCAAAGACCTACAGCAATGTTTGATTAGTAGCGCTACCGTTTGACCCGAATAAGAGACGGAACATCCTCTGCGCCAATCTAAAATGTCCCACCAGAAACATAGACGAAATTATGATTTTTACATGAAAATCACTGGCAGTAGCTATACCTACAAAAATTGCTGGCAGAGTAAGACTTAAGTACTCAAGTACATGCAGTTAAAGGGGAATTCCACCCATTTTCAAAATCTTCTTGAGAGGAAACAAATGTGAACCAAATGGACCCTAGCGGGTCCATTTGGTTCCATTTGTACCCTCTCAGGAAAAAGGGTTCTGAAAGAAAAATCATTAACATGTCTTGATGATGTCATCAGATGTATTTCACCATGTTAATGATTTCTTCAGACCTCCATTTCTTGGGAACACAGAATGGGTGAACTGTTTTATCATGTCCACCCAACACCTCTCTAGGGTATACTATGACATATTAGAATGTTGAAAATGGGTGAATTTTCCCTTTAAGTACTCAAGTACATGCACTTAAGTTAGCATTCTCCTGTATTCTCACCCTATAACATTAAAGTCGTCAGATTAGTCACTCACGTTACCGCAGTGAAATTAGTTCTCCGCTTTTGACCCATCTCTTGGAGCGGTGAGCTGCAGCGTGCGCCGCGCTCGGGAATCATTCGTTGATTTGACCCCCAATCCATCCCTTTGATGCTGAGTGCCAAGCAGGGAGGCATTGGGTCCCATTTTTAGTCTTTGGTATGACCCGACCGGGAATCGAACCCCGGCCTCCCAGTTCCAGGGCGGACACTCTAACCACAAGGCCACTGGTCTGGTTACAACATTACACGTCACCTCTACACACGGAAGACGGATGTATCTCATAGGTTAACGTGTCCACAGAAGAACGCATAGGAGGCTGTACATGCATTAGATCAAATACCAACACAGAGCCAGTTTAATGTAGCGTAGGTCCGCGGGTCAGCGGGTCATGTGTGTTTGATCTTTTAAAAGGACAGCCGGGGGGGGGGGGGGGGGGGGGGGGGGGGGGGATGTTGACGGGGAAGGGTGGGGGGGTGGGGGGGGAAGTTGGGGTGACGGAACGTAGTCAGGCGAGAACAGGGACAGGGGAAATTAGGTTCAGCACTGTAGTAGCATATGGAAAATGACCATGCACACAAACACACACACACACACACGGATGTACACAAACACACACGCAAGCACGCTCGCATGCACACACACATGCAGACACACGCACGCACGCACGCACGCACGCACGCACGCATGCACACACACATGCAGACACGCACGCACGCACGCACGCACTGGCTGAAGAAAAGACATAAAACCAACAAAAACACACACACAAAAAAAAGCCTCCTCGGAGTTAATGGACGAATGGATCCCCCCACCCTCCTCCCCTGCCCTCCTATTCCCTTCGTGTCGTCCAATTTATCTCATTCTTATTGGCATTACCCTTTTGCCTCTGTGTTCCTGTGAGTGGGGGGACAGGACTGGACGGGACGGGGGGCGGGGGGTGCAGTAGCAGGAGGAGGAGGAGGGCAAGGCGAAACACGAGCCCGTAATGAGATTTCACCGACGTTTGCTCCGTGTAGAATTTTCTGATGATCATATTACGTTTCGTCAATAGCCAGCAAAACGTATTAAATCTTAGAGAACAGAGGGGGCATGTGGGGGGTGGGTTGGATAGAGTTGCCGTTGGCGCAGAAACCTCGTATCTCCGTATTTTAACCGATATGGACTTAGAAGATTTCCACCCGGCAGCGGAGCTGCATGGGGGGGTTGGGCGGGGGGGGGGGGGTATCTGAGTCTGACCCACTTGTTTTATTTCTTTACGTTGGAGATATATACAACAAACAGGCCTGGCAGCATTTTTTTGTCCCTCAATCAAGTGGGCCAGCAGATTACTGTGTATTATACCTTATTATATTGTCCGTGAAACATCATTCAATAAAAGGGGGAGAAAAAAAGACGAGCAGCCGCCTCATCTGCAGAAATAAGGACACTCCATTCACTGAAGAATTGCTTTGATGACATAAATGATGGCATTATAGCAGTATAGCCTGTGTGCACTTGCGTGTGCGTGCCTGCGTGTGTGTGTGTCTGTGTGTGTTTGTGTGTGTGTGGGAGAGAGAGAGAGAGAGAGAGAGAGAGAGAGAGAGAGAGGGGGGGGGGAGTATAGTGGTCTAGAGCGCTAGGCCACTCGCGCACGCCCACACATGCACGCACACACACACACGCACACGCACACACACCACACACACCACACACACACACACACACACACACACACACACACACACACACACACACACACACAGAACTGGCAGATCAGCGCTTTACACCAGGCCCTACCCCTCTGTAATCTTAAGAGACAGATTGGAGTAAGCAGGTACATAATGTGGGATGGCTTTTACAACAGTGTTACTGTAATAATATGGGCAGCGACCCAGCTGCTGCCGAGTCACACACACACACACACACACACACACACACACACACACACGCACACACGCACACACGCACACACGCACACACGCACACACACAGACACACAGACACACACACACACACACACACACACACACACACACACACACACACACACACACACACACACACACACAGCCCTGCTGCTGCTACTCCAATCTGACAGGCACACTTAGTGCTAAAGGAAAGTGAACCCCCTGAATGCCACCCACCACCTCATAATCATTTCCACTTGGCTTATAGAGTGGCTTTGAGGCCACTGGAAATGAAGTGTGGAAGGTGACATCATTTGCCTCTGTGTGTGTGCGTGTGTGTGCATGTTTGTGCGTGTGTGTGTGTGTGTGTGTGTGTGTGTGTGTGTGTGTGTGTTCTCACATATGTTATCTACTTAGGACCGTTTCGAAGAAAAACACCTTCCAACTTAGGACCGGTGGACAAGTTAGGACCAAAAACCCGGTCCTAAGAAGTAAGACCACTTAAAACAGATAGAGAATGTCATAAGCCATGCCTGGTGTTGAAATTGGCATGGTCCTAAAAAGGAGGCGTTTTTACATATGGCCCTAAAAAGGAGGCATTTTTACATTTGGTGTGTATCAGGTGTGTGTGGGGTGTGTGTGTGTGTGTGTGTCCTACTTAGGACCATCTGGCAAACTTAATATTTTAACTAGATAGGAGCAATTCCAGAGGGAATTGCAGAGTGTGGTCGCCAAAAGGCAACCACACTAATAACAATAGTGTGTTGCCTTTAAGGCAACCACACTAATTATACAATAAATTACTATATATAGCTCATATAGGCCGCAGGTCGCATGTAACTGTAGAACTCGGGGAACTTTGTCCGAGGGTGGGCGGGCGGGTCAGAGTTTAGAAAACTCTGGGGCGGGTCACACTGATGACATAATCATGTTCACTCATCGTAACAAGTGTCTGGCAGCCCGCATCATCATGGTGACACGTGTCTGACATGGGACCATTTCTATGTTCCCTCAGGTCTATGTTCCCTCGCTGACTAACCCAACCCAAACGCACAAACCATAACCCTAACCGAAAGCATGTCAAACGTTACTTCGCGACATTTGACATGCCTTCGTTTAGGGTTAGGTTTGGGCGTTTGGGTTAGGGTTAATCTATTACTATCCCTACCCTAATCCTAACCTGACTTTAAGAGCTGAGGGAACATAGACATGACCCCTCTGACATCACTCTGTGACCCCTCTGACATCACTCTGTAAATTTTTGTCTCAAGCCTGTCCCCTTTTATGTCCTATACTTTAAAGCCCGGCTTAAAACCTACCTTTTCACTCAGGCGTATTACTGAATTATTACCGCTCTTGTCTTTCTTTTACTTACTACCTCTATGACCTTTCAACTTGGCTGCAGTCAGACAATGTGTGTCTTCACATATTGAAAAGTATGCCTTTCGGGATAGCAATCCTTTGTTTTCTCATATTTTAGCACTAATCACTAGTTTAATATGTTCTTTAGCATTCCATATACTTTAGTTGGGAGCCCGCGCGCTGTTTTTGGGCTGAACCGAGTCTTTACTGGATTTGCGGGAGATCGGTACATAAAGGGGTTAATGTGCATTAATTAACAATTCAATAATTAATAATCATATACTTTGTGCATATCCATATTCACAAACACTATATAATGATAAATTTGATGCATTTAGACCAAGTAATTTGCATTAAATACCATACAACTGTATTTTGTATGGATTTTTTTTTTTATATTTTGGACATTAAGGGGTTAATAATTAAAAATGCCCGAGGCATATCAGTGGGCACCCTCTTGATTTCTTAAGAAGTGACTCCCAGCTACAAGAATCACTACTATATCACATATCCAAAACAGTTCATATCAATGTTTATTTTAGCCAGTTTAAATACACGTATACTATGTGATTAGAATAGATGTTTGTGTGAGGCAAAAATCAGTATGATGCAATAACAGGATACTCTGATTTTGTCTTTCACCTGTAAGAACAATTCACTGCTGTAGTTCTGTAAGCTCAGTTCAACTGCTGCCCTTCCCCATACTGCAATGGTTGGGTCGTTAATTAAGCAATGCAGCCTAATTAACGACCCTGCACTCTACAGGCAAACTGCCTAAATCTTTTGGTTGGTTGAAGCAGTCTGGACAAAACCCATGCAGGTGCATTAATGTGTGTTTTTTGGTAATCTTACAATGCCCTAGTATCAATCTCAATTTCTAGTATCTATGTCTATTTGTAAATTATAAGGCAAATATCAACATCCTAACATATGCTGTCTCCCTGTTAGAGCAGTGTTGTTGTGTAACTCTTCCAACTTCCCCATGTCTTTAGCAGAACAATATTAGCTCAGCATAGTCTATTGAATTTAGTCATATTTGGTGGTATCCTGTCCAAGTGAAAAAGCTATTATGCTGAACCTGTATGAGGTTCTAAAATTGCCAATGAAGAGTGAGAGATGTTTATCATGGGCAGATGTTATGTTGTAGACAATGTGTGTCTTCACATATTGAAAAGTATGCCTTTCGGGATAGCAATCCTTTGTTTTCTCATATTTTAGCACTAATCACTAGTTTAATATGTTCTTTAGCATTCCCATATACTTTAGTTGGGAGCCCGCACGCTGTTTTTGGGCTGAACCGAGTCTTTATTGGATTTGCGGGAGATCGGTACATAAAGGGGTTAATGTGCATTAATTAACAATTCAATAATTAATAATCATATACTTTGTGCATATCCATATTCACAAACACTATATAATGATAAATTTGATGCATTTAGACCAAGTAATTTGCATTAAATACCATACAACTGTATTTTGTATGGATTTTTTTTTTATATTTTGGACATTAAGGGGTTAATAATTAAAAATGCCCGAGGCATATCAGTGGGCACCCTCTTGATTTCTTAAGAAGTGACTCCCAGCTACAAGAATCACTACTATATCACATATCCAAAACAGTTCATATCAATGTTTATTTTAGCCAGTTTAAATACACGTATACTATGTGATTAGAATAGATGTTTGTGTGAGGCAAAAATCAGTATGATGCAATAACAGGATACTCTGATTTTGTCTTTCACCTGTAAGAACAATTCACTGCTGTAGTTCTGTAAGCTCAGTTCAACTGCTGCCCTTCCCCATACTGCAATGGTTGGGTCGTTAATTAAGCAATGCAGCCTAATTAACGACCCTGCACTCTACAGGCAAACTGCCTAAATCTTTTGGTTGGTTGAAGCAGTCTGGACAAAACCCATGCAGGTGCATTAATGTGTGTTTTTTGGTAATCTTACATTGCCCCAGTATCAATCTCAATTTCTAGTATCTATGTCTATTAGTAAATTATAAGGCAAATATCAACATCCTAACATATGCTGTCTCCCTGTTAGAGCAGTGTTGTTGTGTAACTCTTCCAACTTCTCCATGTCTTTAGCAGAACAATATTAGCTCAGCATAGTCTATTGAATTTAGTCATATTTGGTGGTATCCTGTCCAAGTGAAGAAGCTATTATGCTGAACCTGTATGAGGTTCTAAAATTGCCAATGAAGAGTGAGAGATGTTTATCATGGGCAGATGTTATGTTGTAGACAATTTGTGTCTTCACATATTGAAAAGTGTGCCTTTCTGGAAAGCAATCCTTTGTTTTCTCATATTTTAGCACTAATCAATGGTTTAATATGTTCTTTAGCATTCCCATATACTTTAGTTGGGAGCCGGCGCGCTGTTTTTGGGCTGAACCGAGTCTTGTAGCTTAGGGCAACCTCTTAAGAATTCAAGAGGGTGCCTGCTAATATCCCTTTGACATTTTGTAGTTATTAACCCCCTGATGCCAGAAATACAAAAACATCCACCCGAAATAGAGTTGTATAGTATCTAATGCACAATTATGCATTTTATTTGTGGAATGTGTTATTAATTAACTACCTGTTAAAATGTCTATCATGCCGTTTGTGCCCGTTGTATTTGTGATCTGGGACACGTCTTCAGCACTGCTACATTTCCCTATTACGTCTATGAAGCTTTACGTCTACAAAGCACTACGTCACATGTATCCCCATAATAGGCATGATGTGGTGACTCAGACATAATGAAACCCTGGGGCGTGAGGTCAGAGTATCCCATATAGGTATGACGTGGTGACTCAAACATAATCAAACCATGGTGCGTGAGGTCAGAGTATCCCCATATATGTATGATGTGGTGATCCAATATAATGCGTTAATTTTGAAAAAAGGGCTTTGTCAGTCTCTTCCTAATATTATGGTTAACAACCGTGTGAAACCGTGTGAGCGATTGGTGCAGCCAGCGAGGAGTAATGGCGGTTTCAGACATTCAGACAGACATTTTCTGAATTATAGTATTGATGATGATGATGATGATGATGATGATGCATATTCATCCGTTCATGCCCAAATTTGACTGCCAGAAGGTCCTGATAATTCTTAAAATGTCCTTATAATTCATGTGTATGTCAAAGTGCTGTGTATGATTGATTCTAAAACTCTTAGTCCCAATACTCCACACCTTGAATCAGATAATAACAAACCCAGGTGCGCTATTTCTTTCCACTGTATTGTGAAGATGACCTGGGGAAGGGAGCGCTTGATTTACCAACAAACCCTAGCCGTGTGGGTGCTTTGAAGCACCGCCCACATGCATAGGACAGTGACTGAATAGCTCCAGGGTGGTCCGTCTAAAGACAACAAGCGCTTCCTATCGTTTGTCTATTTGGTTTTGGAATTTCAATTCATGCAAATATGCTTAAATCAAACTCATGAATGTGGTCATCACACGAGTTGTCACACCAGTTGCCAGAAGTATATTAACTAAATTCTATCTATTCAATGGTCATGTGTAGGCCTATGCAATGGCACCATTCTTAACTGTGATGTTCACAGAGGGTGGAATACAAGTTTAAAAAGCCATGTCAACATTGACAATGTCATTCCAGGTCGGAAGGGATGCGGCTGACGCAGTTGTCATTGCCATTGATGTCTACCTATTCTTTTACTACTAGGTACTCTGATTATAATACCAGGTCAGCCAGCAGGGATCAGCAAGAAGTAACCTATCATATACATATCTCCTCCTATTAACAATGTTTCTAGCCCAGAAGCTTGTGATCTCAAAGGGTCAATGTATTGGCCCCAAATGGCAGCACTGACTCCATTGTAGCTATACTTCACTCTTGAGGTCTGACTACCACACTCTCCTCATCCTTTTTGTGTGAAGCTTTCCAGGCAAGTGCCATCTGAACATTCAGGTACTATAGCTGTTTTGTTAAGCAAACTGGAGGAAAATGCATTTATCTCTCAAAATGTGTATTTTATTGGATTTGGGGGAGATCAGTATATAAAGGGGTTAATGTGCATGGAACTGAGTAGACCATAAAAAGACAAAACGTTTTTTTGAAAGTGAAATACCCCTTTAAGAGCGTCTGATTTGCCTAAATTGGAGGCATATTGTAATGTGCATGTAATGCTAGACAAATTTCTCCCCTGGGAAGATAAAAAAATGTGGTCCCATTATTATTATTACCCTTATAATTGTTAATTATTATTATTATTACCCTCATTATTATTGTGTTTGTTGTTTCCTTTATTATTTTTATTTGTTTTTCTCAGTTATTAAAATTGTTTTTTCAATTATTAAAATTGTTTATCAAATTCAAAATGAAATGATTTTCTCTAAAGTAACTTCATTAATAAGTCAAAGTAAATCTAAGAAACAATCTACAAGCTCATAAGTAAGTCTTAAATCTCTCTTTTTGGTCACAGGCAAAAGTGTCCGGTTTTGATGTCCTGAATCCATTTCTGCCGTATGTCAAGTGATACAAGTGACGGTTTTGTTAGAAATTTAGTAGTTATAATAAGCAATTACGAAAATTGGAAATTGGCTATAATTTTTGATGTACTTTTGTTGTTTATGATTTTTTGCTGTATTGCATAATCACCATGAAATGGAATAGGTCTATACTTTTAGTGGCCTACAGGCACATCTTATAAAAGCCCTGTGAGCTTGGTTTCCAGAAAAAAAATCTGCCTCATATCACTTGGCATATGGCAGAGTGGTTTCAGCACATCAAAATCATATAGAAACAACTTAAAACAACTTAAGTACAATTTATCAGAATTAGACCAATTTCTATTTTAGTTATTCATTATCCTAATTATTAGATTAGATTATTAGATTAAAATGGGGATTTGTATCACTTGAAATGAATTTGGCTCATAAAAATCATATAGAAAGGTTTTTTTTAATACATCGAATGGATGCAACCTGGGACGTGTCTTCAGTGATGTATCCTAAGCTCATTGGGGTTTCGGGTCTCTCGAACATCATACCCCTCACTCAGGTGACCCAGCCGGGGTTCATGACACCCCGACTCACGTCCCAGTAGCTACCCCTGATCAATCCCACAAGGGAAAGGCCAAGGCCGTCCAATCCACCGCCCCTGAAATACTCCGCCAAAACTGGGAGGTTCTGATGCGTGGAGGGACTAGGCTCTGTGGTTTGACACCTGTCCGTGCCCCTCCTACGTCTCACCAGGAGGCACAGGACCTGTGCGTTGCACCAGACTCCCAACGCCGGACATGGAAGAGACATGAGCGGTGGACAAACAGCCCTCCTAAAGGACTAACCAAGGGGTTAACCCATTATGTACATTAAATATCAAAATTAAAGCTATTTGATTTTTCTTTTCTTTTTTTTAACTGTTGTTAATTTGGGGTTTTACTTGCTAATTACTCAATTTCTGACAAAACGGTCACTTGTATCACTTGGCATGTGGCAAAATGCATTCAGCACAGTGTCACTTGGCCACAGTGTCACAGTGGCAGAATTGGACCTTGCTTAAGGTCTAAATGTCATCAGCCACCATTTTTTGGGGCATTCAGGACCAGACTAGTCTGCCTGAACGCTCATCATGTACTGCCTCAAAACCATGGGATGAATAGCAGCTTTGAATAGCACGGTGTCTACAGTATATTTCACTTTGAATGCATGTCCCATTTATTCATGTTTGACCCTTTAATTCACCTGTATGTCTTGTAAGTGTGTTGTATAGCCATGGTCCATACAAATCAAGATAGTCCTGACAATTACCATTTGTGTCATGGGCGGAGCTAAGCAACTCATTATCTTTTGTCCTCCTAATACAGCATCATGTCAGGTGGCTATATTTTGAGTTCTATTGTGTGTATTCAACATTTGAAGTGAGATTTGTCTTGTAGAGCTCAAATAATATTTTTTGGTGTTTATTACATCTTCGTAGCACTAGTGGAAAGGGGTGTCCCTCTAACGTTGCAGAACACAAGTCCTGGAAAAAAGACCTTCTAGTACATAGAAACATGTAGCCTGGAGGAGAGGGGCAGTGATCTGGCCAATCACTGCTGACCAGCCAACTGGAGAGTGTCGTGGGCAAGGGTCGAAACACTCTACGAAGGTTGGAGACCACCTGATGACCTCTCTTCCAGGCCAAGGCAACCACTTGTAGTGGAGTATATTTGCATCTTCGATGTATTTACAAACATGATTAAACTCATAAGAGCCAATACATCTACGTTAACAAAAGGTATTAGCTTCTACAATGTTTCTACAATGTTAACAATTTGACTATACTTGTTAGGACCACTCTTGGTCCTAACAAGTAGGGTAAAATTGTTAATATCTAGAATGTTCTAAAATGAATTTTAATACAATCTGCGGTGATTGTATTAAAATAGATTTTTTTTCATGTTCAGGAGTGTAATTCATATGTCTCTACAATGTCTAGAAAGGGTGGTCCTAAAAAGGATAGCAATAGTCCATTTTTTTGGAGTGGTCCTAAGTAGTTAACATATGTAAGAATGTGTGTGTGTGTGTGTGTGTGTGTGTGTGTGTGTGTGTGTGTGATGGGAGATTACCATAATTGAGTGAATGTGCGAATGAATGTACAGTATACGTATACAGTCCAGGTTCATAATTTTTTGTGCGTTGTGCACGTGCACGTTGTGTGTGTGCATGTGTGCGTGTGCGTGTTCAGTCACAGTTCGAATGTAAACAGTATGCATCTGCTGTGTGTGCACAACATGTGCGGTTGTGTAAATGCGATCCTTCCCCTCCTGTCTGGATCCATGTGCCCATGCATGTTAGTCTGTGTGTGCGATGCACATGTGTGTGTGCCCGGCCCACATGAGTGAGAGCATATGTGCATGTGCACGTGCGCGTGCACGTGTCACCAGCACTATGGATTTTTATAGAGCCCCATGCTCTTTACATGTGTAAATTCAGTAGCGCCGCTATACGGTATGACATCATGACATATGAGATCATCATATCAAAGTTTCATTGGATGAGTCACTGCGTTACCACGGCGATAGAACCCTGCTGGGATTCCCAATTTCCACACAGCAAAGTGTGTGATATTTCAAAACTAACATTAATACTGAAAATGAAAAGGGCATCCTACAGTTGTCAAGCCTCAAGCTGTACGCTTGTGGGGCTTGTTTTATTTTGGCCTGCAACCAGCCATCATGTTCTTATAGTGCTTATTCTTACCTTTACGAATAATTGAATAATTAAGAATTGAAGAATCAAGTTTAGTTTGCAACAACAATAGTAGTTAGTCTGACTAACCACATAAGTGCCAGTCTGGGCACAGGTCTCTACAAGGCCAGGTCAGTTTAGCTTGTGACCTTCTGGTGGCGCTATAACAGGCACTGTGAAAAGGGATTTGAAGTATTTTGAGGCATTGTGTTCAAATAATGTGTTTACACAAATTCACTTGTTGGTGGCACCATAACAGCGCCTATTGCATTCATGATGTCAGTCTTTTGGTCCGTGGCTAAAATGCAGAATAACTAGCGAGCCCTGGTATGAAAAAAGGTTGAAAACCACTGTGCTATAACAGCCAGTTCTGGAAAAATGTCATCGTTTGGTATACCCATGGAGCGTGTGTGCCAAGTTTGGCATCAACCGGGTACATTCTGTGCCGTTGATGTACTGTAGATCTGCATCAGGCCATTTACAGGTAGTGTTTGAATTGATCTCCATCTGTGGTCTTTTTAATGGTGTATACTAGATTTTGCTCTCCGCCAATGTACACATGGTTCTAGGTCAGGGGTGGGCAATTATTTTTCCCAAGGGGCCAAATGAGATACATAAAATATTGTGGAGGGCCAAGACTAAAGGCTGAACTAAAGTCTGAGTAGTATTAGTTTAATTTCAAGATAAAAGTAAGAGTAAGACCGAACATTTTGACACCAGGGCCCTCTATATATTCAGTATTCGAGCCACAGAGGAGCACCATTTTAGCCCCAGAAACCCCAAAACTAAAGATTTCTTTTGTTTTTGTCCACAATACTAGGCTGGATTTGAGAAACAAAACAGTCAAACATACAGATCAAAATGACCATTAATCTTCCACATTCTCTAGTTGTGTAGACTTGGGCTAATTCACAGGATGAATATTTTAACTCTTGAGAGCATAAACATGAAACCAAATGGACCCGCAAGGGTCCATTTGGTTTCATGGTTACGCTCTCAAAGAGTTACATCTGGTTAGCCAACTTTCCATATTTAACTGGAATTCTCTCAAGGACCACTGGTTGAAAACAACGGTACCCTTTCACGGGCCGGTCAGAGTCAGCCAAAGGGCCGCATTTGGCCCCCGGGCCGCATAATGCCCAGGTATGTTCTAGGTTGATAAGCAACAGATACAATAGGAAATGAACCAGAATTAAAGTTCTCATGTGCTAGCCGCCTCAATGCAAAGAGATTTTTTTTGCAAGCACTCATCTCCAGGGGTTCACATAACTGTTACTACTTGGCCTATTAGTACTATACTATACTGCCAGTTAGGTACACTATAGAGGCTCCAATGACAACCACTCTACAGCAGGGGTTTTCAACCTTTTTCATACCTGGGCCCACTATCTATACTGCATTTTAGCCAAGGACCACCATTTGATGTTGTGTTTAGTCTCTCGGACCCAAAACTAGGGATTGTCCTATTTACCACTGTTTTAAGCCAATCACAATCCATTCCCCGGACCACTGGTTGAAAACCACTGCTCTACAGAATGTGCGTCGTGAACCGAAAACATTGAAGACGAGGGTGAGGATGCAGATTGCTCTTGAACGAGGGGGGGATCTAGGCATAGTCATGGGGGGGCAATGCCCCCCTAAATGCCCAGTCTGCCCCGCCAAACATGATGGCATGTAAAACAATCCAAGATATTTCAGTGCTTATAGTATTTGAAACACTATTTGAAACACGACTGAAAATGGTATGGGTGCGGCAGCTCCATCGCGTAAGGCGATACGATCACACCTCACCTCACACCAACATGATTTTTATATAAAGAGAAGCCTATGGGCAAAGCAGCCTAATTGTATCCAGTATATTCCATTCGTGACATTTTGTGCTGTCATCTATCGATAAAAAAACTATCGCGCTGTGGCCCAGCCGCAGTGTGTGTGTGTGTGTGTGTGTGTGTTTGTGTGTGTGTGTGTGTGTGTGTGTGTGTGTGTGTGTGTGTGTGTGTGTGTGTGTGTGTGTGTGTGTGTGTGTGTGTGTGTGTGAGTGTGTGTATAGCAGGGGCGGATGTAACATTTCCCAATTGGGGGGGGGGGCAGAAGAAAACGGTAAGGGTGCAGCTTCATAGCCGCCCCCATACCATTTTCAGTAGTGTTTCCAACACTACACAATATAAGCACTGAAATATGTTTTGCATGCCATCATGTTTGGTGGGGCAGACTGGGCATTTAGGGGGGCATTGCCCCCCCATGCCTATGCCTAGATCCGCCCCTGGTGTATAGCTGCTGTGTGAGTCATTGAGTTTCCTATCATTTAGCTGTGCTAGAGCAGTCACTCTGGCATCCAGGAAACTGTTGGGGAGAGATACCCCCCAACACACACACACACACACACACACACACACACACACACACACACACACACACACACACACACACACACACACACACACACACACACTCCACCTCCCCAAAGCTTAGCTTAGGAGAACTGCTGATCTCATCCCAGCTACACTTTTGTTTCCAGTAAAAGACCTAGATAGTGTATTGTGTAGTGCGCATGCGTCGGTGCGCGCACGCATGTGTGTGTGTGTGTGTGTGTGTGTGTGTGTGTGTGTGTACTGTATGTGAAGGTGCATCCACGCACACATTTGTTTGCATTCCCTACGAGAGTGCAATTAGTTTACAACCCCATATGCTGGTGTGTGTGTGTGTGTGTGTGCGTGTGTGTGTGTGTGTGTGTGCGTGTGTGTGTGCGCGTGTGTGTGTGGTGTGTGTGTGTGTGTGTGTGTGTGTGTGTGTGTGTCTGTGTGTGTGTGTGTGTGTGTGTGTGTGTGTGTGTGTGTGTGTGTGTGTGTGTGTGTGTGTGTGTGTGTGTGTGTGTGTGTGTGTGTGTGTGTGTGTGGTAAGGGTTACACTCCACTAAAACTGACTAAACGTAGTTCTGGTTTTGTGCAGTGTTGACGGAGTCCACTGGGATGCAGAGTGTTTTGTTTTTGAATAATTTGTGGTTATTACAAATGCCTGCATGTGCATTTTTCCCTCATCTCGTCTCTAACCAGATGTTAAAGTGACTCCATCATGTACAGGTCTTTTTATACAAGCTGACTAGCTAAAAAGCTCTACATGTGGTGAGGGATTCAGGGGGGAAAAAAGAAGAGAGAAAAAAACACAAGATATTCAAGCAACTTCAAGGAATTTAAGTGTCACACTCGAGAGAGGGAGAATCAAAAGATTCCAAGCAGCTCAAAACTCCAAAGACAAAAGCAATAAGCAACGTCGACCGGGAAACATGACGTTGTTCAACACCACCCCACACAGGGAGGCAACAATGAGATGTCACTATAATGGCATTTCAGCAATAATTAATTTAACTCTATGGGTGCTGGGAATGCAAAGACGAGACTCATTGACTTTACCGAAAAATGTTGTTGAGATTTAGAGCCACGGCAACAATTATTTTCAAAATAAACATATTAGACATAGTAAAACAGCAGGATATGTTTTGTGTGCCTGATTTATTTCTTTTGAGATTAAAATGATGAATAGAGATGGCAGCACAGAGCAATAAGCTTAATTAGGCTGGCACTACAAATAGTTTCTAATCGGGTAGTTTTTTAAAAGATAGATGACTTCTAAGACTGAAATAACACTACAGTAGACACATTTAATTCACAATCTGATTCACAATCTTGTCTGTTTGCCTGTCAAATAGAGAACATCATTTGCATACACAGAGGTCACTCTTGTGTTGATATATGCTGCAGCACTATACAGTGCCCCACTCCCTTGTCAATCAAACCACCGCCTTCACAACAGACAAAAGATATTCTTTTGACATTAAACAAATCCCAGTCACGGAGGGCTTAATGTTGCTTCATTGCAGTACATCAAATCTAAATGGATACTTTTCCTTTTCACTGAAGCAACTGGAGGATATGAGGGAATGTAAAATGTTACGCTGAAAATGTCAAGTTAAAAGGACCCAAATCATGGTGGTAAATAAAAAGTCAATTTCAGTCATTCAGTGAAGTGAATGGAAATGGTTGAGCTTAAGAGAAACATCAAAGTGATTCAAAACATGAAGCGAGATTAATACAAGAATACAAGAAGCTTCCTGAATTTAAAACAGCCTTGAAAGTACTACTGCAAGTAGTGAGAGTTGTGAGGAAGAGGAGGAGGAATGGAGCAAGGGTCTATTTCACCTGTACTATAAACTAGAGAGAGAGAGAGAAAGAGAGATTATCTAAAGTCCCCAATAACCCATGAGCCAACGCTGGGTAGAAGAGCCTGAAGGCAAGAACACACATCACTGCAGTGACATACTGTCAGTGTGTGTGAGAGACGAGATAGAGACAGACAGACAGACAGACAGGCAGAGAGAGAGAGAGAGAGAGAGAGAGAGAGAGAGAGAGAGAGAGAGAGAGAGAGAGAGAGAGAAGGGATACATTAAAGAAAAAATAACATCAGCAAAATCTAAACGGCAGCCCTGGAAACTCAAAAGATTACATTTAACGCTTACTCCGCCAGCATTTTTTTGTCAGTTGCTACTGCCAGTGATTTTCATGTAAAACTCATATTTCAGTTTATGTTTCCGGTCGGACATTTTAAATAAGCATACAGGATGTGGCTTCCGGTCCATGTCTAATTCGGGTCCCTCAACTGACAAGAGGAGGCTAGCACTAGCATCAGGATCGTATCAAACAACAGCATTACTAATTATAGACTGTGGTAGATCTTTGCCAATAGCAGCGGTCATAACTGTATTTGATAAGCCCAGATCTACGGCAATAGCAGGAAAACAGTTAACTTCAACACCATATAACCATAACGACAACGCATAGAGCTCCTAGAGCTCCCGTTCCTGCGGTCGTTTCGCAGCACTTAAGCAGCTGGAGGAAACACCCGGAGAGAGTCTGAGAGCGTCTCTGGGTCAGTGGGTAAAGTCTGCATCTAAATCCGATACTCTTCCCCCCATAGGCGTGACTAAATCATCTAGCAGAGAGAGAGAGACGACACTTCTCCCCTCGGCTCAGCCCCTTCCTGCAGAAGACTCCCAGAAGACCCGTATACCACTACTCCTCCTCCTCCTCCTCCTCCTCGGGGGGATCGCCAGGGCCCCCCCAGACATGTGTAATTGGGGATAAAATACAGCTGCGAGGTGGGTGGGTGGGTGGGGGCTGTCGTGCGAGCAAGAGGAAGAGAAAGAAGAACCCGCACACATAGGGCCTCGAGTTTGCCAGTGCAACAAAGACAATTAAGTCCAAATGAAACATTGATTTTCACTCATAGCGAATGGACGTTAAAACAGAGCACGTAATAAATACCATCTGGCGACGACCGACCCGACCGGCCGGCCGGCCCGGGGGTTGGGTGGGTGGGGTGCTTGGGTGTGGGCGGCTGAGCTTGTCCATAGAAGTAAATGAAGCACTATATAGTACGTGCGCAGCACCCACACAGACATGACACCCCACCACCACCACCATCACCCCGGCCCACCACCCCACACTCCCTTGTTAGCCTGGGCAAAGCGTCAGCCGCATCGATCTCTAATGGTGACAGAGGAAAAAAAAAACTCTAAGCAGGCGCCTGGGAAGAAGATTTATACATATAATTTAATAAACATATCAGGGCGGTAGATTGTATATCGCATATGTCAACATTGAGTACACTCGCAGGGTTTAAGGGTGGGTTGGGGAAGCAAGGAAGGGAGTTTGACTCGGACACGTGTGGAGAATGAATCGACTCATAAGATGCATGGTTGGAAATAGCCAGAGGGGTGTGGAGAAGACGGTAGTATACTGGAAAGAGGGGTGTATTGCTTGCGCACACGCGTGCACGCCAGGGTGCCAGCTTCGCTGATATGTCTCTGTCCATCACAGAAAGTAAAGTGGGCATGTGGAGAATGGATGGAGTTGCTTACCGGGTTTGCTCTTGTATGTTTAAAAATAGCCAGACCCGGAATATAGATTGTATGTGACGACGCAGACCAGAGTATCTGGACTTTGTTTCTGTAGGTCAGCATAGTAAGTATTAAAATGGATGTAGCTGGAAAAAACTAACAAAAATGGGACAAGTGAGGTTTGAAATAGCATGTGGTTTGTGTCTGTTAATGTGGGAACATTCACACACTCTCACACACACACGCACACGCACACGCACACGCGCACACACACACACACACACACACACACACACACACACACACACACACACACACACACACACACACACACACACACGTCAGAGTATAATGCAACATCATCAGAATATTATCGTCAATGCATTTCTGTGGGTCCAAGTACCTTAAATCATGTAGATGAGGAGATGCATTGAATTTAATCTGATTCTGTTCAGCACAGCAGCTATCCCATGATGCCTAACTCCCCTGACACTGTCAGCAGCGTGACATTTGCACTGATGTTTACTTTTGGCTTTTTGTGCCGTTATCAAGATGACATTTGCCTGAGTTTAATTTGGCACGGCGAGAAGCTTCCTCTCCCTGAGCCTTGTTAGCGGAGACGGTTTGTTTTGTTGTTGTTCCCGCTGCACAGGAATTTCGTCGCAGTCTATTCCTGGGATGCACCGGTAGCTGTCCGGATAATGCATCAAGCACGTAACTGCGATCACGGCTACCCCGGGTTCAGTGCCAGCTCGAGATCTGTGCCTGTCCGTCTCTTCCACCTCTCTCGATCTGCCCCTCAGTTTACTGTCTCTCTACACAGTGGCGAAAGCACCAAGGAAAATAATAACAGACATTGAAATCAGAGATTGAAAGAGAAGACGATTGGTAATGAAAGACGAATAGAGTGACAAAGACAAAGAGGGAGTGTGACATGTTGGTGGGCGGGTGGGGGGGTTTTGAGAGAGGGAACACTACCACTACAAAATGTGTGAATGGGTCTGTTCAAGAAAGAAAGAAAGATTGACTCTGTGAACCATGAAGAACAACATCTGCCTCATTTAATCTGAGCCGACATGCTGTATGACATCCAATAAGAAGGTTACAGCACAAATTCAGCATGGACAAAATAGTCCTGTACTTAGGCCTGTGATAATACTCTTTCATTTCATAGTATTGTTTTTTTTAAACATGTCTAGAGTAGCATTATGTCTTCTTCACCTTCAAGTGGATGCAACACGCTCTTCTGCAGGTTTGGGCTTGAGGAAGAACAGACTACACAGTTACGTAGAAGAAGCTGAGTTTGATTTGTGCGGGGGGATGTTGGATGTTAGATACATTGGTCATGCCGTTCCGGGCAGTCCATGCAAGTGCCTTCCTCACATTCAGGTTTTGCTGGGTTGACCCATGAGCGCACGCAGGTACTTGACTTCCTTCAGCACGGAAACTTCTGCTACCTTGAGGATGGAGTGCCGTGATTTCTATCTGGACTCATTAGGCCCCTTGGTGTTGGTGTTATGTGCAATGATGTCTTTCCTTTGCATTTAGGGTTTCTTTCTGGAGACTGAAATCTTGACAGTCAAATGTGCCATTAAAAACAGTAATATAGAGACATCACACTATCAGCCCCTGCCCTAATCCCTCCCCTTTACGTAAAAATGGCATTTTAACGAATACTGTACACTTTTTTGAAAAATCGCTTCCTCCTTATATAACAATAGAAAAAAACATGAAGTAGGGATGCGGAGACAGTGTACGCACGATGCACATGGTGCAGTTGCAGTAGAGACAGACAGACAGTGACGCTTAATTGGGACCGTCTCTCTGTGTAACAATTCCCGAAAGAACCGCTGTCATTCCAGGGCTGTGCAAGAAACACAGACTAATTCCAAAGAGCTAACAAAGACGCTGATCGTCGAGAACAACGCATGGTTTTAATGCTTTACAATCCCCAATGACAGTGGCATCTTCTAAAGTGTAGCCGGTTAAAAAAAAAGCTTTCCTTGCCAAATGTGTGCGTGCCAGCTGTGCCAATTGCAATGGGGGGGGGGGGGGGGGCAGGGGGTTTTGAGAGAGGAAAAAGTATAGGATAGACAGACAGAAGGGAATCAGAGAGGCCTTTTCTCAACATGTTTCATATTCTATGTTTCTGTCATGCACAAAATAGGCCTTATAGTTCACAGAAAGTTAAAATTATTCAGCATTGTGGCTGATGTGTATCTTACTGGATACACATGGCCACAAAATGTGTTGAGTCATTCACTCCAAAACAACACACGCGCCCCACGTGTGGGAGAACAATACGATCTCTGCGTGGTCCTTTTTCTTTTTTTACACAGTGTGTTGTATGATCAGGAGCCAGGCTGTTATCACGCCACGGCCGCTAACAGCGCACGCCGCCCTCTCTCTCTCCGTCTATCGTCACGTTAGAACCTATACCCCGTATTAATGACTGAATGTGTATGACAGGTCATTAGCGAGGGTCTCTGGAAGCCGTGGTCCCCGGCGGGGGTTTTGCGCGTGTTTCCGAACACCCAGCGGAAGGAAGGATCCACCCCATACCCATCCCCCCTGAGGCCCTCAACGACAGTGATATCGGTGTATAGGATAACCAACCCAGTGACATTGACTGACTGACAGACAGCACCACAGGGCATGCTGGGATACGGCATGTAAGGATCGGAGTCAGGCACGAATTGCATGATGGGGGAAACTACCTGCAGGTCTTCAGAGCATGGAGTAGAATCACTGCTGGATTGTTGCTTTTTTGGGGGGGGCAATTGTAAGGTATTGTTTGTATGTTTGAACACAATAGACCACAATGGGAACAAGGCCCTGTTTGGCGGTTTATGTTGACCTTTTAGCATAAGCTTTCACTTTACCTGTCTGTCTGTCTGTCTGTCTACCTGTCTGTCTGTCTGTCTGTCCATCCCTGTGTAAAAAGAATCACACTTGCGTCAAGTGAGGGATGTTTAACATTAAGGGCTCCATTTTCGTTACCGCTAAACCCCTTATCCCTTAACTTCTTTGTCTTTTTTAAATATATATATATATAAAAAAAACATTTTCAGTAGTTCAAATGGCCAGTCTACACGCTCACAACCTGTTAATAGATTGACATGTTGAAATATTCCCAAAAAGTTTTTTCGAAATAGTGAAAACAAAATACGGGATTTGGGATAAGGGGTTTAGCATGTAACGAAAATGGAGCCCTAAAGGTATAATCACTGAATATACTTTTAATGTTAAACAAACATTAAAGGTATATTAATTGATTTCAATTAATTCAAATATTATTATGGTAGTATGGAGCCATATAAGGCGTTCCTCACTGTCCCCAGTGAGGCCCTGGGGTAAAAAAAATAAAACCTAGTTAATGTTTGAGCTTTGGGAGGAAAAAGCCTTCATCCAATCAGGATGAAGACGCAAGGCTCCTTCAATCAGGATCGTGTGGGAGGGTGGGCCTTGGTGCAAGGGCTGTTGGCCTGTTGCACTTCCACCCCTGCAAAGTGTGTGCATGTGCACAACTTGTTAGCAGGGGACTGAATCACCCAAATCGCTGACTTCTCCTTCAAAAAGTCCATGGACTTAGCTGCCATATAGTGTGAGGTACTGTAATTCCAAAAGCCAGACATTGGCTGGGTGGGCTAGCGCATCTTTGAAGTTAGTCTATGGTCAGTGGCTACGCATGCTTCTTTCTCAAAGCTCTGCCGCATGTGACATCAATGTTATCCTGCCAGAACAACAGCTGTTTCAGGGCGGCAGAAATTTAGTGGAAACGTTTCCTATTGATTTCTGGCTTGTAGGATTGAACAATGTACAAATATCGCCCTTGGAGTTCAGCCCTCCTTTGGGCTTGTCCAATGTATCCGCTTGCATTTAGCTTAACTGAATTATTATGGGAGCACAGCTTTCAAGAGCACTGATGCATTAAAACAGGCTAGAGCGTCCCTCCAAAACACACAGCCATACATAATGCTTAAAGAGGCCTCGGTTCTGAACCCTTACTGTTATTTCTGTCCTAATAAACTGTTCAACACTGCACTCAGAAATAATAATAAAGAGTGCAGACCCTTTGCTTGTTGTTTTGTTGAATCCTTGCAGTTGAAAAGAAATCACACACACACAATTCATGGGGAAACCGGTTTGGTTGGCAAATGCTTTGATTAGATTTACTATGAAAGCAGACATTGAAATGAGTGACTGGGAAATCCAAAGATCCTTCGGTTGTTTTGACTCATCAAGACGCCCACATGTGACCAAATTACTTCAGTTAGAAATGAACAATCCCCCAGGGCAAAAAAGATGACAAGTCGGTGCAGCTCTCAGAACGGCCGTAAAAAGAACGAATCAATCGTCCCATGTTGATGCAACCTCACCTGCACAGGCATTTTCCCAGGTTGCTGCAGTGACGGTAATTAACTCCCAAAGCACAGTTCACACAGAGCAGCAGCACCATTATTGTATGCCAATGTTAAGGAATGTCAATGTTAACGCGTCCTTTTCATAAGCAACTGCACCTCCTCGGTGTTGCTTTTGTCAAAAAACGGCAGGGCAGAGATTTTTTTTTACCCAGGAAGAAAGCAGATGGAATAATAACTCCTGTTAACACACAGGTGGATTTTCTTACTGAAATGAAATAAAAACTCAGCTGCTAGTACAAATTTAGGTTACGTTTTTTCCTGGCAGCGTTTCCAGGTGTTGTGTGTACGCCGTGGCAGAGGGAAGATGATGATGATGCTAAGTTGTGACTCATACTGCCTTGGGCCAGACATTTCTTTTTGGCGAAATATCACAGAACAATCGAACGTGTTTTATAACATCTAAATTCAAGACACTGGGGAGCAATTAGAGGTATTGATTGGGTGCCAGAATCTGAAGTGATACGCCCCGCAAAACAAAATCAAGTTTTATTCCGCTTGATTCAGTGTTAGCTTGGAACCGAGGGTATTATTGGGGGGGTTATAAAAGGTTGTCTCGGGTGAATGGAAGCGATCACCTCATGTGATGCATTTTACTGGTGAAATTGCCTGGATTTGTGTGGGGAATGTTCAGGGGACAGACTGCAATGAAAACAAATTGACAGAACGAGCAAAGGCATACAGGGCATGTGTATATGATGACAGAATGAGAGGAGATAAATAGAGAGAAAAATAGAGCAATATAGACAAATCGGTGGTTGGAGAAATATCCAGTCCCCACGCTACCACCGAAGGCATTCAGGTTAAAAAAATATTATGTTATTCACGATGTTTAACATATTTTTATGTCTCTTTTGTCTTAGAGGTATATTCATTTTGGGCTTTGGGAGAAAAGACCTTCGTCTAATCAGGATGAGAGGGGCCTTCCTCCAATCATGAGAGGGGCCTTCCTCCTTGAATGCATGTTTCCACCTCTGCTCTCATGGAAGCAGAATGTGCATGATGATGCGAGACCCTCACAGACAAAGCACATGATGCTGAACATCAGTGGCTCAAACAGCCTCCCACCCTGCTGGAGAATCAGCTGATGAGGTCAGGGTCAGGCTGGTCCACAAGACAAGGCGTACGTATTGGTATGTATGAGAATCAAAGGCTTCCAGTCACAATCATCGCTCCGCAGCATGTGAACTCACCAACATGGTATGCATGGAAGGCAGAGCATCTATGTGCCGTGTCTAACGTTGTTTGAGTGTGTGGTCTGGCACCTATAGAGCTCCGCGGTGACGTCAGGGCGCCTGGCCCAGATTAGGGCAACTAAATAATTGATTATTGGACTATCAAAATACTATTAATTAATATTTCGTTATTCGGTAATAATAATTTTTTAATATATATTTTTACATTTTCTACAGCAGACATTATGGTTGCTGTTGTGTTGGCAGTGATTGTTGGTTGATTGCTTATATTTCTTATTTTTCATACTCTAACTGAGTTACAGTGGTGTAATAGGCATGCACTATTTCAATGAGAAGCCAAGAATTGGATGTTTTTATTGGATAAAAAACAACAATATATCAAAAATATATATTCGATTCGACTACCAAAAAACACGTTTGCTTAAAGCCCTGGCCCAGACTTTTTGTTTAGTTTTGTCAAGTCAATAAACATGATCAGACATCAGTGCAATTCCAATTATGATGACAGGAAAAAAAAACAGAAAATCCTTTTTTATGGCATGGTTCTGTATAGGACTCTAGCCGTCTATAATAAAGAGTTTATCAGCTTGAGCTACAAGCTTGTATAGATCTGTCATTTTTACTACTTTTCTGTGACACTCTTGTATTATGATTTAGGCCATTTAAAAAATAAAACACAAAAAGAAGATGAAACACGGAGATACAAGGTTTCTGCCTGAGAGCAACGACATAAAGAAGCCAAATATCACGGGTTATCTCACTGCAGAGAGTCACATCTTGGTCATTGGTTCTGCATGTGGACACAGTGCGTTAAATGTGTTGGATGTGCTGCAGCAGGCTCCTGCTTAGACTCCACTGGAGCTCGTAGTGTGAATGCAAAGTGACATAATAATTATCACACACTATAAATGGAACGTACAGTAGGTAGCGAATGTTGCGTTCAGCTTTTTAGGCTCATCCAAGAGCTAGTTTGTTGCCATGTTTGAGAGACGCCTGTGTCAAAGCAAGGCGAAGCTGTCACGTCCCTTCACATCTCTATGTGTGACTTACTTGACCTATAGAGGGGCTATACAGTTTGTTTATGTAAGAAGTCACATGGCAGAAACTTTCATGCGCTGATTGACTACAATGTGTGACACTTTCTCTCTGGTCTTTGGAGTCCTTGCATGTGACGTCCTATAACATAAGTTAAACGTACTGTCAGTCATGTATGATGGCATGTATTTATGTACTATATGAATTATTGTTGTGTATGGTGGTCAGATCCAAACTGTTCCTTTGAGGGACAGAAGTATTGCATGTCATATTCGAAATAAAAAAAAATAGGATTTCAATTCAAATATAGCAAAAACCTCAAAACGTGTCGCAGTGCAACACGTTTTGAGCTTGTAGATCAGCTATTTTTGATACGACAGTACATACTGTCATATCAAAAACTGTCCCACACAAAGAGGGACATCGGATCACCCTATGATAAATGTACTGTGTACTTATGTACAGTTTCAGATTGACAGATGTCAGATCTCATGCAGGAAACACACTGAACTAAACTCAATTGATATTAATTGAATTCAGCTCAGTTTCAAAGAACACGGAATTGCACATGAAGTCACTGTCCCAATTTGGTTAAATCTCCTCACACTTCATCTCTGAGCGGTCTGCACAGTTGCAGACACGTCAAGAGGAGATGGAAGGCATTGGCGTGCGTGTGTGTGTGTGTGTGTGTGTGTGTGTGTGTGTGTGTGTGTGTGTGTGTGTGTGTGTGTGTGTGTGTGTGTGTGTGTGTGTGTGTGTGTGTGTGTGAGTGTGTGAGTGTGTAACGGTTGTTGAGGGACGGTGAGAAGGGATGACAGCACCAGCATAATGGCCCCGGAGCGCTCCTCTCTCTCAGCTCCACTCAGCTCATCTCAGTGCGAGTGAGGCAGACATGCATTAGCTCGCTTCGCAAGTCTACACAGGAAAACCGGTTTCTCGCTATCTGGAGTCAGGGCACAGTGGACCCCCCACCCCTCAACACCCCCATCCCCCTGCCACACACACATGCACATACACACAAGCACACGTAACACACACACAAACGTAACACGTTTGTATTACTGTACTTGTGAGGACATCAACATTTCATGATACATTTCAGAAAGCAATTGTGCGACATATTTGACATATTTATAGCGGTATAATCCTGAATGTCAAGATCAAAATAGCCAATGTACAAGCTCACAACGCGTCATAGTGGAACACATTGTGAGCTTTTAGCTCTATTGTCGCAGTGTGAGACCGACACGCGCAACCAATTATAAATCAGACGTAAGTCTAACCTTACCACCACCTCTTAAAATGCTTAATCCAAATCCTAACATCATGCAACCAGAAATTGTATGCATGCACAGTACCTCTAAAGATATATTTTTTGTGAAACTTTAGGTCAACCGTTCGTTCGTGGCCCTCACAAGTATACAAGTACATACACGCAAACACACGCGCGCGCACACACGCATCAACCCTGAGGTGACAAGTTGATTTGTTTCAGGCAATCCAGATGACCTGGTTTAGTGAATACCACTGCTGACATATCCCCCTGTGTCTCAGCGCCCTGATAGAGAGAGAGCGTTTTGTCATGTTGTGCAGCCAAGATAAGGGTTTAATGAGGTAACGTTTCATAAAGCTGATCAGCGCAGATAGAGAGAAGTCATTCACAACGTTGTCTTGTTTAAAAACAGGGGTTTTCAACCTTTTTGCTCCCAGGGACCACTATTTATACAGCATTTGAGCCACGGCCCACCATTTGAGGACATTTTAGCCCCATAAGACCCCAAAACTAAGGATTTCTTTTGCTTTTGTCCACAATACCAGGCTGGATTTGGGAAACCAAACAGGCAAACATACAGATCAAAATGACTATGAATCTTCTACATTCTATAATTGTTAGACTTGGGCTGATTCAGATGATGAATATTTAAACTCTTGAGAGTGTAAACATGAAACCAAATGGACCCCCAAGAGTGTTGGTCTATATTACTTAGGAAAGTAACTTCTTTACTTTACTCGTTACCCCTTAGACAAAGTAATATCATTATTTTACTTATTACTGGATTTGAAGAGTAATATATTACATATTACGTTATTACTTTCCCAAGTTCTCAACACCGCTTTTGAAAAATTAGAGAAGTACAACATAATCCGTTTATTACAAAATAAAGCAGCAATGCGATTTGTAGTGTACATAACTGCGCAGGATGCAGCGTGTGGACTGGATCTACAATCTACTGCACATCTCTGTTGTTACAGTACCTGTCAATAGCTTGTACATCTGTTCTATTTTTGCATGCAACAACAAGCTCATTTTAAAAAAGTAACTTGGCGTTACTTGCAAAGTAATGCGTTACTTATTACCCATTTTTGCAGAGTAATCTCGTTACTTTACTTTTTGGAGCAAAAGTAATAATATTACAGTAATATGTAATCTAAAATTAGTTACTGCTCAACACTGCCCCCAAGGGTCCATTCGGTTTCCATCATTTAGCTAGGGACCATCTGGAACCCGATCAGTGACCACTGGTCCCCGGACCACTTGTTGAAAACCCCTGGTTTAAAATGTTATGTAAAGCAGAGGGGGGGGGGGGGGGGGGTATCACCCTGTTCTCCATGTCAAGAACCCCCAGATTAAATCATGGATCATTTGGCCCACGTCGGACATCCATCTGAAAACATTGTGTGCCGCTAGAGAACCCCCCCCCCCGCTGTACAAGATGTTCCAGAGACATTCCAAATATTTGTGCCATTTCACCCCCCGGAAAATACCAGATGTATACAAGCTGACAATGTGTCACATTGTGACAACCACACTAGTGTACTGTATGAAGAATTATTATCAGATAGTTGATGTACAGTATGAGGGGAAGCCAATTAGCAGATGTCCCCGAGTGCTATACATCCCACATGGAAAGAAAATATATGTGTAATTTGTGCATATATGAAATTGGCCCCCGTATACATACATATACCAGTATTTTTTTAATATATGCCACATATATCAAATTGGACCCCTACATATACAGTATGTAGCCCTACATATATGTTTTATGAAATTGGTCCCTACATATAAGAACCTGACTGTGGCATTTTTGTGCTTATGACACATACATGTCCTGTATACACATACACGCACATATATGTACCTGATTATTGCATGTGCAACATACAGTATATGATGCATATATGATGCACATATTGGCACATGTGTACATACATTTTCTTTCCATGTAGGATTAAGCATGAAAAATCATGGTAATACATAAACAGCAGTAGTAGTTAGATCTACTGTACATAGACTAATGTAACTGTAGTGTACATGTGTAGTATATAGTGCTATATTTACATGGAAAGCTAAAAGTCTGCATAAACTGCTATTCAAGTCAACATAAACATGCCATATACACCTAGGTTGGTACTGCAAGTGCTATGGGCTGAGATAGAGGTGTGTTTGAGATTGTAAGAGTGGGAGAGAGTCTGCAGTTCTGATTGCAATGGGAAGTGCATTCCATAGTTTAGGGCCAGAAAGGAAAAGAGTTTAAGGCGCGTGGAGCGTTTTTAGCGAGGGTACTGCAGCCACCCTGCGTCGGCTGATCTGAGCACTCAGGAGGGCTTGTAGGGTGCTATGAGGCTTGCATGATATGGTGGTGGTGGTGCCATACCTTTGGTTGCTTTGAAAGCAGAGTTTTGTACCCTGTTGTGTGGGCAGTGACCGGGAGCCATGAGTGGAGGCAGTGGAGATGAGAAGTGACATGTGAGGATTTCGGCTGAACATGCAAAAGAATATGGAATGGAATACTATTCCTTATTCTGATGTGGGCTAGACTGTAAGCTATAGCACTGCCAGTTGTCAATAATATGTCTCTGCACAATAAATGATGAATATAAGTCATACTGTAGTGATATAGTCTACTGTCTAATGTTTTTTTTCTCTCGCAGTCTTACCACTCTGTACTGCACTACACTGCATGTGAGGTCAATTTGCTCTGGCACTGTGCATGTCAGTGTGCACTACGAAATTCGGGTAAGTTGTCAAAGTGTCTGCACTAATGAATGTTGAATGTATACACAGGCGCGATGATATGCCCAGCCTAGTAGCTCGCTGTTCATAACATGTCTGTCGCACTGTCCCCACGTTGTGAGATTCAGTATGTCCCCCGTACTACTGCAGTACGTCAGTGAGTTGTAGTAGGTAAGTCTGTAGAAGTGTTTGCTATGTCTCTGCAGCAGTTAGAGTGACTCTGTCCTCGGGCAAATTCTTTGAGGCCCTGCAGCGCGTCGTCTTTACACCAATTAAGGCGTGCAGGGAAATAGCTCGCGTTTAGCTTGAAAATGCGAGCTCGTAAAACGTAAGCGTTGCCCTTGCAACTCATGGCGAGCTTATAGTGTAATCTGACTCAAGTGTCACTTTATCCAAACAGATGCTTTCTTGTAACTGCCAAGTAAAAGCCATGAACCGGTTCATGACTGAGTGCGATTCTGAATCACGGCTCGAGCTTAGCATCTAAAATAGGCATGCGGCCAATCGCAAACAGTGTGGAGCTAACAGTACAATGGGGGAGCCATCATCACTGCTTGGCTTATTGAGCCAAAATCTCAGGCATGTCGCAAAAGCAGTGGCATGTCAGCTCCTGCTCAGTGCCCCCCCCCCCCCCCCCCCCCCCTTACCAACTGTTTTCTCTCCCTCTCTCTCCCCACAGCAACACCTCGTATAGAGTTTCTCAGGCACAAGTGGGCACACTCAGACAGGCCCGCCGTATTACGCCATCTCTAATGAGCGGTGCTGGAAATGGGCCATGGGAAAAACAAATGTAAAAAAAAAAAAAGATATCTCACTTGGCCTTGAGGGAACCCTGCTGGCTAGCCTTAGCTTGGGTAGCTAGCCAGCTACCACAGAGAGCTAATGACAGACACATGCTGGCGGATACTTAGTTACAACCGCAATTCCCTGGCTCAGAATTTGGCGCTTTTTTTTTCTTCTTGACATATTTTTAACAATGCACACAGTGCATGTGAGGACAGGAGGAAGAGTGAGTAGTAGGTATGGGAATCATGTTGGACACCTTCCCACGTTCAAGTCTGAGAGTCTTCATGTTTGCGGGTATGACGTAGGGTGGATTTGGGAGGGATTTTGCAGTGTGTGATTGTGTGTGTGCGTGCGTGTATGTGCAGTGCGTGCGTGCATGCGTGTGGGGGGTGTGTGTGTGTGTGTGTGTGTGTGTGTGTGTGTGTGTGTGTGTGTGTGTGTGTGTGTGTGTGTGTGTGTGTGTGTGTGTGTGTGTGTGTGTGTGTGTGTGTGTGCGCGCGTGCATGTAAGCTTTATTTACCAGGCTTCACCCTGGCGCTACACCAACCCCACCCATGGCTTTGCCTGGAATCTACTTCACACTATTGGCACATCTCGCGTTGTAATTTGTCAAATACCTGTCCCACATTATTACAAGAGCTACGGTTACACGTGTTGTTGTTTCATATGATCACCGTTAAATATAGATGGTAAAGTCAGCGGTAGTGATTGGGGATACTATAGGTGCAAGTACAAGTATGCATTCATTACCACTCTGCACATTATTATTAGTATTACATATTGTATAGGGAACTAAACAAACATTATTTATTAAAAAATATATATCAGTAGCCTACTTAAGTGCCCACTCAATTCCCAATACAGAGGCACATTCTAATATAGACCATAGCTGAATCTTTGGTGTGTTTACATGTATTGTACAGTAAGTATATACAGTATGGAACTTTGCTGATACAAGGACATGCACAATGCACATGATTCTCCTTTTCTAGTCATTATCGCTCTTTGTCTTTGTTATTTATTGTTGTTTATCGTGTTTGATTTTTGCTGTTATATTATTATAGTAGATATTTGCTGCTGCATTGTCTGAAGGAAGCCAAAGATTTAAGGGCGTTTCACATTTCACGTTCTCAATAACGTTGAATATAGTGCACACTTTCATGGAGCGATTTGCTTGTATATCCATTATTTCCACTATAAATTGCAGGTTGTCCATTGGTGTGCTTATGTACTGTATGCAGCACAAAAAAAAACGTTGTAGAACTACTGATGTTAAGTGACATATTTGGTCATGGCCAAACTGACAAAATTACACAATAACCGTAACCACAGGGACATGACAGCTACATTTTGCACTCACTGTGACTGTTATGGGATATGGAGGTATTTGACCTACAGCCTACATTACTGTAGTGTTAGAGAGCTTAACCACCTGGACACAATCCAGCCACAATGCATATTTATGACATGATCTAATTGGAACTCCCCACTGGAATGCATTGAAGTTCATTCTGTCGTATGGTGGCTGTGCCCCGTGGCTGCGCTAGGTTTTGGTTAGCAACATAATATTTTGAACCGAGGGAAAGGGCCCTGGGTGGTGTCTGTCTGCACGAGAACGCTATGAATGGCAGTATATAGGTTTCACGCAATACCACAAACGAGAGTATGCTGACCAGCAGACATACGCAGAGGCTTGGCCTCCGTGAATGGGCGCTTGTGACAGCGGAATGGACAGATGCTGTAGCTCAGTGGTTCTCAAACGCTGGGTCGGGAGTCTCGGGACCCTTGTTATGGGACGTGGACCAATCAATCCAATCCACTTTATTTATCCCACATGGAAAGAAACTATATGTACACATATGCCAATATAGGCATCATATATGTTGCATACATGCAATAATCAGGTACATAAATGCGCATATACAGTATGTGGATATATAGGACATACTGTATACGGTATGTGTCATATACTGTATAACCATACATGTAAGGGGGCAATTTCATATATGTAACTGTACAAATATTTTCTTAGCACATTGATCCATTTGTCCTGGCCTGCAGGTTTTGTGACATACTAGTGTCATGTCCAGGGGTGCACTAAAGCTGCCTCACACTACAGAAACAGGATACAGACTACGATACAGGGCCGGATCTAGGCATGGGTATGGGGGGGCAGTCAGGGCCCCTAAATGCCCTGACTGCCCCACCAAACATGATGGCATGCAAAACAAAATTACAAAGATATTTCAAATTAAAGTGCTTATACCATTTTCGCCTGCCACCCCACCTGGGAAATTTTACATCCTCGGCAAGGCTTACTTTACTTACTACTACGGGTCACAGGACAAGGTCAGAGAGAGAGAGGGGAAGGATGTGGCTGACTGAGCAGTGCATCACACTGGACCGTTAGAAAGCAAACTGGCACCCTAAAGCCCAGAGCCAGCTGGATCAGTGCCATTATTTTGACTGCATATTATTCCGACGTTGTGTCGGTTCGACTCTCCTTGCCCCCATATCCTAAGCCGATAACCGCACACATAGCCCACGTTGTCGGACTATAATGCGGCCATGCGGAATGGCCAGCACATCCCAAACCAGGGCCAAGCCAAGAGAAGAAAGAAGAAGCACCTGCATATGCATAACAGCATTGCTCAAGAAATGGAATAATATGTGCATATTATTCCATTTTCTGTTGAAAACCAGACTTAGTAATGAATGATTTTGCAGTCCAGAGCATAATAACAACACATCCACTGTTCCATAAGTGGGAAAATCCCACCGGATGTTGTTTGCATTGACCGGATCGCTCATCTTCTTCGTTGAGTGAAATACCGGAGGTTAGATTAAAAGCAACAGTCACAATTACTTTCAAAGTATATACTACTAGACAGACAAAAACAAGATATGTTTTCTCTGCCTGTTTTCTTTTGGGATTAAAACAAAATGAATATCTTAAATGAATATAAATGGCACTGCTGAGCAAATAGGCTTAATTAGGGCAGTGAAAAAAGTGTGAATCACGGATTTCATAACACTAAAGGTGCTATAAAAGCAATAATACACTCAAGGCTGTGAGCATAAGGTATTGTTCTTCTCTCTGTGCCAATAACAGCCAGCCGTCCTCGCAGTGCATACACCATGGCTGCTCGTGTCTGATTGCTTATACAAGAAAAATAATAAGTTAAATCATTTTTTTAGACTAACGCACAAGTTGAGATGTATGGGAAGCAAAGGAAGAGAATAAATTGCATTTGCCGTAAACACATTCATTGTAAATAATGAAATTCATGCATGAAAAGCATTCATTTAGGTCGCACCCGGAGAATAAAGCAGTTTTGTTTGTTTGCTGGCATTTTAAGAGTCAGAGAATCTATACTATAAAATACAATACAATACAATGATTCTCCTTCATAATTATTTACTGTACATAAACTGCCTGCAATACAGAATCAGGAGAAACAAAACACTTTTGACAACGGCTGGCACCCCACAAATCGGCGTGCTATTTATTACACACCTTTGATAATTTACACTTGACACACGTGAAATTGAATAATGCTGTCAGGGGATGAGCGCAGCGGGATTCAGAGGATAGCAGAGACACTCCTGGTATGAGTAACAGGCTTCTCATCGTGGAGAAACTCTAGGCAACGCGCGCGTGTGCAAGGGCATGTGTATGTGTGTGGAGGACGCACCTGTGCGTGTCTGTATATGAGGTTCTATTGCTGCAATACTCGCAAAGTCTAAAGTCTACTATGTAACATGTTAGACCAGTGGTTTTCAACCTTTTTCATACCAGGGCCCACTATTTGTTCAGCATTTGAGCCAAGGACCACCATTTGAGGACATTTGAGCCCCACAGACCCCAAAGATAAAGATTTCTTTTGCTTTTGTCCCCAATTCCAGGCTGGATTTGGGAAACAAAACAGTCAAACGTACAGATCAAAATGACCATCTTCTATATTTTCTATATTCTCTAGTTGTGTAGACTTGGGCTAATTCAGATGATGAATATTTTAACTCTTGAGAGTATAACCAAAAACCACGATCTACTGTAGTTAACCAACTTTTCATTTGGTTAACCAACTTAGCTGGGAACAACCTGGAACCCTCTCAAGGACCACTGTGAAAACCACTGGGTTAGACCCATGTTAGACAAGCATGCACATGTCATGCACGCATGTGTCTCCACATTGACACGTCTCCTTAGAAAATGCATCGGACAGACACATACACAGGACACGCCGAGATGCACCCAGGCGTTGAGACGCTGGTCTGTGTGAAGCATGCAAGCACACAGGCATCTAATGCGTAAATCAGCGCGCTAATGTGTCAATCGATGCATTTTGGTACGTGTCTAACACGCTACACAACACGCAACCTTTGTGTGACATCTGTCCGAAATTGTACATAACGGACTGGCTGCACCGGTCACCGCCCCACTTCATTCGGCCCAAATCATTTCAGGTTAGGTCAGGCTATACTCTATAGAAAATGCATTGGACAGACATGACGCGTTTGACGCGCGCTCCGTGTTTTCGACGCGGAATACCCAAGTTAAACGTAAAAGCTGTGTGAATATGGCAGCACTAACACCTCATACATGTGTGTATGTATGTGTGCGCGCACATGCGCGCGCGTGTGTGTGTGTGAGGTCACATAGTCTGTGTTTGTGTGTGAGCTGTGTGTGAGATGTTTATTTGCAGAGCAGGTGTCAACTCAGTGTGTGCACGTGTGCCTGGGGAATGCAGGTTTTTTTTGTGGTTAGCGACCTGTCCATCAGCCTAAAGAAGACATGCACTTGAACCTGCGTATGTTCACATTTGTGTGTGTGTGTGTGTGTGTGTGTGTGTGTGTGTGTGTGTGTGTGTGTGTGTGTGTGTGTGTGTGTGTGTGTGTGTGTGTGTGTGTGTGTGTGTGTGTGTGTGTGTGTGTGTGTGTGTCCCTCATGTTTCTGTGTCAGCGTGTGTATCTTGAGCCCCTAATTGGCCCTTGCTGGCAGAGGCACCTGTGAGGGATGCGTTTCCTTCCCAGGCGGAGGAGGAGGGGGAGGAGGGGGGGGGGGCGCCACGCTCCGCCACATTGCCCACACAGATGGACCTCACATCGGGGACCCCCTCATCCAACAAAGACCCCTTTGGTCTCCTCCGTCACACCAGCAGCGTATCAGAGCGGGAACAGCGCTGTTCACACAACAGCCGTTGTAATAAAAAAAAGGGCCTGCCTGTGTGACTAAAGCTTCGCCGCTTCTTCTGCGCTGACATTTAGAGTTGTGGTGTTTCGCTGGGAGTGAGACAGAAACAGAGCGAGGAGGAGGTTTGTTTGTGTGTGTTTGTTTTGGCGATTGGGGGGGAACAAGCTTATTGTGCCAACAAAGCTTTTTGGAATTGGGATTTGGTGTGTGTGTGTGTGTGTGTGTGTGTGGGGGTGTGTGTGTGTGTGTGTGTGTGTGTGTGTGTGTGTGTGTGTGTGTGTGTGTGTGTGTGTGTGTGTGTGTGTGTGTGTGTGTGTGCGTGTGTACGGATACAATATTCACGCAGTATTCACGTACGTGTCTGTGTACGTGCACACAAGCATGAGTGTGCCAGAAAAAAAAAGTGTCAGTGCAATTACTCAACACCCGTCGAACAATGCATCTATGTCACTGCAGACATATTTCATGTATCACTCACCAGATGGTTTTCATTTCCGACATGAATGGAAATCGAACCAACAGCCCGTCTTGTACTTTAATCAACCACTTAGACCTGATGGCAAATGGATTTTTTTTGTATCTGCAGTCTCTGCACTGATTAGGATCCCCTCATTAAACAGTACAAACACAAGCGTTTACATGGCCGTCACGAGGCATCCAGCGAACCTCACACACACACACACACACACACACACACACACACACACACACACACACACACACACACACACACACACACACACACACACACACACACATGCAGGCACGCACACGCACGCGCACACACACCACACCACACCTCGGGTGACATGCATATGGCGGATTACGACTTCCAGTCAGCGGTGCCTTTTTTCTGTTCCGTTCATTTTATAGTAATGCATTTAGGGCATTTCATCAGGTATTTGAACAAACTGGGAACAAAATCGACATTTCTTCACCAATGTGTTTCTAATGATGTCTATTAACATGTGGTAAATTGAAATACAACTCCTGTAGGAAACCTCATGAAAAAAGTCAGAAAAGAAAGCAAAACATACAAAATTTCATCGTGTATTGTATAGCATGGGATATATCTAACTATGGCGTTTTCATGATGCCGAATCCATTTCAGCCATTCATCTTGGGGTAAAAAAAACAAGATGAATGAAAAATGGACGGAGCACTTGCCCAAATGTGCTGACTGAGCACATTTATGATGACGGGGTATGACTGTTTTCAGCCCATGGGATGTTTTCTGAGCAAAACTACTGCTTGGAATGGATTCAGCATCATGGAAACCCCCTGGTTAAACATATCACATGCTACATAAAGAGCATGTGATATGATGAAATGTTGCATGTTTTGCCTTCTATGGGTTAACTGTAACTAGTACCTCAACTTTGACCTGTTTTTTACGAGGTTTCCCACGGGAATTGAATTTCAATCTGTTATTGTTATCTTATTAGACACCATTAGAAACACATGGGTGAAGACATTTCTTGGTGATGATTTATTTCCCAGATTTTCCTTTAGTATTACTGTCTACTTTTGCACAAAAAGCTGTGTGCACGCACGGAACACATGCATTTTAACTAAAGTAACAAATAAGAACAGTGAAAAAAAAACTATACACAATAATATTTAGTGTTTTTATGAATAATGACAGGTTGAGTACAATTATAGTCCGAATCTCAGACATTCTGACTTCAAATTATTGAGTTATTTGTGGTTTGGACAAATATTTGAAATAAGACAGCTTTTGCGTGCAAAATCATGTCGGGAATGTCCTTGTGGCTGTGTATAATCTGCTTCTATATCCTAGCCCAAGCTAGTTAAAGCAAACACTAGTAAAAACCAAAACTTAGTGCTTGGCGAGGGTGGATGCGTTTTGTCAACTTTGGCCCACAGCAAAAACCTTACAGACACATTGATCTAATCACAGACATTTCTACTTGGGGAGAAATGTTAACCACATGAATATACGAATGTCCCATATTGGAAATGTCATAACACGTATGAACCAGGAATATCTGCTGGTTTCACACTGACATATCAGCTATAAGTAGAACCGTATGGAGCACAGATCACTTGTAAATGACCACATCATCAGCCAGAGTGATAATGACAGAGTAATACAGCTCCAGGGTCCTTTAGGTCACAGTCATTAGGTCACAGCTGGGTGAAACACACATCACTCTGAAGCTGGAATCGCAAAGGGCCATGATACCACTAAGTAGAAACATGTGTGTGAGATAGTAGATCGGCTATTTTCGCCAAATGTTTGTCTATTTCAGCTGAATGTTCATCCTGTTGTGAAAGGAATACGTTGGACACTGCGGTTCATGTTGATTTAAGATTTTTTTTTTCATTAGTTAATTAAGATTTGAAGGTTTGTTGTTTCAAACCCCTGTCATTCGGTTTCCCAAAGTATCAGATCGACATCCCAGTTTTCAATACTATTTCAAGTACTATTTCAATACTACTATCGCTGTTGGAATATTTTAACTCTTGAGAGTGTAAACATAAACACGCTCTCAAGAGTTAAAATACTCTGGAAAATATTTATTTTTACGCTCCCAAAGAGTTACATTTGGTAACCAACTTTCCACCATTTAGCCTGTGGACCACCTCGAATCCTCTCTAGGACCACTAGTGGTCCTCAGACCACCGGTTGAAAACCACTGTTTTAAACGCATAAAAATAGTGAGAATAGACGACCTACAAGCTCAGGGCGGCGCACGTTTTTTGCAACGTGCTTGTGAAATGAAGTAGGACAATTGAAATTAAAACACATTATCATTGCTGAAATGTGAAGATACAGCGTTTCTTTGCCTGTCAATGACAGCGACGTGATGTTATGAGGAGACAAGCATCAGTACGAAGCTCACAGACCGCTGAGCCACTAAGTAGAAGCATATTTCTCCCTACG
This sequence comes from Benthosema pterotum, assembly GCA_039105355.1. NCBI lineage: Eukaryota > Metazoa > Chordata > Actinopteri > Myctophiformes > Myctophidae > Benthosema > Benthosema pterotum. Next base: position 22,641,275 of record CM076976.1, read on the forward strand.
TCTCTCTTTCTAAAAGGAAACCTTGGAGAAAGTGCCTTTAAACAGCTTTTCATGTATAGTCAGACAGCCAGTCTCCATTATAAGTGCTGATAAGGGCTTGTGTGGGTAGTCCAAGTATGTGTGTGTGCGACGTGCATGGCTGCGTGCGTGGCGTGCGTGTGTGTAATAGTAAAGGGTGTATTGTGTTGTCGCTACGGTGCAAATTCCATCATCCATATCTTTATGAAGTAAGCTTATCAGGAATACAAATGTAAAGAATATGTTTGTTGTCAGTCATTGACATCACTGTATATATGTAGGTACTGGTACTTGAAATCTTTAAATTGATTCTGCTGTATACATATAGTTAAGCATCCTCTACGCAGAAACTTTTTAATTCAAGCACAAGCAGTAATAAATAGAAAACCAACAAAAGTTGTCAGCCCTAATCTTGCTCTAATCTGCAACATTTTTAGTAAGGGCATTTCATCAGGTATTTGACCGGGAAATAAATCGTTACCTAGAAATTTCTTCTACAATGTGTTTCTAATGGTGTACTAAATGGTGTTTAGTACTTGGATACCAAGTACTAAAAGATTGAAATTCAGCTCCCGTATAGGAAACCTCATGAAATCAGGTGAAAGTCAGGGTACTACATATAGTCACAACCTATAGTCTAAAAGGAAAAACATATCTTGTTGTTTTTCATGATGCTGAATCCATTCCAAGCATTAGTTTTGCAAAAATAAATAAATAAAAATGAAGTAAACACACACTCATTAGGCTTAGCCAAATGTGCTGACTAAGCATATTTATGAGGATGGGTATGGCTGTTTTTAGCCAAAGGAATGTTTCTGAGTAAAACTAATGCTTGGAATGGATTCAACATCATGCCAGCACCTAGTTAGACATATCACATGCTACATAAAGCATGATGACATTTTCAATGTTTTGGCTTCTATAGGCTGGAGTACCGCAACCAGTTTTTTTTTATGAAGTTTCCCCACAGGAGTTGAATTTCAAAGTTTTAGTACATTTTATTAGACACCATTAGAAACACATGGGTGAAGACATTTCTCGGTAACCATTTACAGTAGTTCCCCAGATTTTCATAACTTTCCCAATAGCATTTTAGAATATTTGATCCAATGAGATCGCCGCGTTTGATGCAGGGACGCAGAAGGGAGCAAATCAGGACGAGCAAAAAAATACAATAAAATAAAGAAAGAATACATGTGGTACAGGTTGAATGAATGAGCATGTTTCTGGTTATGTAATGTGGTGTTGAGTTTTGTAAAAACAGTGAGTAACCGCACACTGGAGTATAAGACTCTGCACAGGAATGTGTGTGTGTGTGTGTGTGTGTGTGTGTGTGTGTGTGTGTGTGTGTGTGTGTGTGTGTGTGTGTGTGTGTGTGTGTGTGTGCGCACGCGCGTGTGTGCATGTGTGTGTGTATGCGCATGTGTGTAGGCTTCTTTGAGGGGTTTCAAAAGGGGGTATACGGGTGAGAAAGAAAGAAAGAAAGAAAGAAAGAAAGAAAGAAAGAAAGAAAGAAAGAAAGAAAGAAAGAAAGAAAGAAAGAAAGAAAGAAAGATCAAGTGCATGACTAACAGACAGAGAGACAGACAGACAGAGTTACATAATACTCTCCCTCTCTCTCCCCTCTCTCTCTCTCTCTCTCTCTCTCTCAGAGAGGTCTGCCAAAGCTCTCTTGGCTCAGCCCGCTACTACGACAACGTACAGAGATTCTCTCATGGAGCAGATTAAAGGCCACTCGCACGGCAGCCAAACACAGATGCATGATGGGTCCCGGCTATAGCCTCTCTCTGCCCTGCTCCGCTCGCTCCCACAAACCCTGCAATATAACGCTCTGTAAAACACCAGCCCCACGTCTACTGATAAGCCCCCAAGATGTGTACTGTATACACGCCAAGTTGAACTTACAAAAAAAAATGATACGATTTGTTTTTGTAGGGAGGCTTTACTCAGAAAAAAAAAATACACAGACATATTCCCACCCCAGAAAGCTTTCTTGTATATTTGCAGTTGATTTATTTCCAAAAAAAGAAATCAACTGCAGTTGATTCAGTTGTTATTTTGCGGAAGAAAACTGCCTGTTTTTTAATGTGGGGCTATGGGATGTTGTTCAAATTCATCGTAAGAAATCGTTCTGGAGTGGAATTCTCCCTTAACTTGGCACTATGGTATTCACAGTATATCATCAGAACGTTAATATCAGTCAGATCAGCCCACGCTGATCTGACTGATGATCTTCAATCAATTAGGTAGTACTTTGCAAAGCTGGGCTTTAAGTAAGATTATAGCGAAGCCTGGATTTATGCTTTGTCACACACCGAGACCAAGAATAGCAGACAGTAACAGTACATGCTCACAAACCTCACAATTATCATGCAATTTTTGGAGTGTGACATAAGTATGAACTTAACCGTATGAATGTCGGGTAATTTTCACCCACACAACATGGTCACCTGATTTTCACGAGTTGAATGGTTAGGGATCTATGGGTACCATCAGACTTCTCTGTGACATTGTTGAAGGGTAGGCTATAGGCTTGTTGCCCTGCAACCATCCCTGTTTCTTGCGGGCGATTGGGTGGCTTTCACCTGCTATTATAGTGATATGAAGTGAAAGAAATGGACACTCCTATACAGTTTGTCAGTCATGTAAAGCAACAGGTGGTCCTGCGACGACCAGGGATCCCTGAGAGGATTCTATAGGTGGTCCCCAGGCTAAGTGATGGAAAGTTGGTTAACCAGATATAACTCTTTGCGAGCGTAAAAATCTAGTTTTGGGGTCTGTGGGGCTAAAATGTCATCAAATGGTGGTCCGTGCCCGTGGCTCAAATTCAGAATAAATAGTGGGCCCTGGTATCAAAAAGGTTGAAAACCACTGACGTAGATAGACTGTGCCTTCACTGAACATTAAGGCTCACAGGTCCCAGGCATGGGGGAAGTTCGGTCTTTTTCTTTTTTTTTCAAGATATTTTACGTTGAAGTCCCAAATATTGTTATTGTTTTCTTTTCATTGGCTAATCCTCCCTACTATAAAGTATGGTGACCATATAAGGACTTCCTCCCTGTCCCCAGCCAGCCCCTGGGGTAAAAAAAAATAGTTTCAGTTTGGGTTTTGGGAGAAAAGCCTTTCGTCCAATCAGCTTCGAGTGGGGGTGTAGGTGCTGTTGGTCTGTTGCACTCCCCCTCCCACTGTAGAGTGTGTGCATGTAAACATCTTGCTACCTGGGGGACCTGAGGGTTTTCCAAATCACTGAATGCTCCTTTGAAACATGAAAGAAGAGTCCTTCAATTTGCCATACACTGTGGAACTTTATTATATTTTAATGAGAAACATTTTTATGGAATATATTATATTGCGTAACATATACCCAAAGCGTGATAATATTCAACGTTTGTATTCCACATGGTTAAGGTGCTAACTCAAATACAGAAGTACAAATTGACCTTGAGTTTAAGGCCCCATTGATGTAGCTGCATGACATCTTACTTGTTTTTCTCCATTTCTCATCTCTTCCATCTAAATCTCCTGATAGACAATGAAATATGGCCCTTAAGGAACATCCACACAAAGCCCATTTGTAAAAGGACCTTGTCTAACTAAAGCTCTCTGTCTTGTAAGTTTTCTTTTTAATATATTTTTCCAGATTTAATTATCTATTTCTGCTTCACTGTCTTCCCAGCACAGCTTCACATACACACATGCACACGCACGCACACGCACACGCACACACACACACACACACACACACACACACACACACACACACACACACACACACACACACACACACACACACACACACACACACACACACCGTACTGTACTCCACAAAGTCACAAGATCAGAGAGGACTCCAGGCTAGCCCTATCAGTACATCAAAGGAGCATGTCTTCACTTTACAATGATGTGTTTCTTGTGAATGACCACGTCATCTTTATTTAGGGCTCCACGCTGAGCACTGAAAGTGATTATGGACTCACATGGACATTCCATTTCATTATATTTCATCAGGGTTTTTTTTTTTAAAGGAGATAACTTTTTGACCTTTCCTGACAGCTTAAGGATGAGCCGTGAGACCCAAATGGATGTCAACACCCAAACCTTTTCATGTCCACAGTGAACACCGACCGCCGTCTCTCTCCAGATATTGAGAGCTGCAGCCTGTGGACGTTTAAGAAGGAAAAAAAAATACTACCAGGGGCGGCTCTAGGCATGGGCATGGGGGGGGACAATGCCCCCCTAAATACCCTTACTGCCCCACCAAACATGATGGCATGCAAAACAACCAAAGATATTTCAAATCAAAGTGCTTATATTTAAAATGAGTTGAAACACTACTACTGCTACTAACTAACTACAGCTGTGGCACCACTACAGAAAACTCTGAGTCAGACCTTTAGCTTTATGCATGCTGCGTGTCTGTTGCAACTTCTACAACAAATAATGTTATTATTATTGATGCTTTACTTGCCTAAAAAATGGTATGGGTGCGACTTCATCGCTCCCATACCATTTTCTCTTGCCCCCCCCAATTGGGAAATGTTACATCCGCCCCTGAATACTACCATTTAGAGGAGCACTCAGTGATTTGGGTGATTTGGAAAAGAAACCCCCGTCCGACCCGGGATCAAGATATGCGCATGCACATGCTCTAAAGTCGGGGGCATGCGCAACAGTCCTACAGCATGCGCACCAAGCCCCGCCCTGCTCGGTCCTGGTTAGAGGAACCCAGCCCTGCTCCCCTCTGTCCTATTGGACGAAGCCTTTGTCACCCACCACCAAAACTAAAACTACAGTAGGGTTGATTTTTTTAGCGCTTGGTTTACTCAGAAGTGGGAGGAACTAATTATATGGTCAGGTTTTCCAGAAGATTTTATTCTCCGTGTACATTATACTGTATATCTATCTTGTCTACTGTCGTGCTTTCAGAATGATTATCTCTGTTGTTGTTTCTAATTGATTTAGCGCCTTATGTTTTGTTCATAATTTAACTGAATATAAAGCGATTTGTAAGATCTCTTTGTGTGCTATACAGCATATCAATAAAATACACTTACTTACTTCTCTCATTATGACCATGAATCTGAGTGCACCTACAAGAGCAAGTTTTCCAATTCCCCACTCTATTGAAAGAATAATACGCCATTCTTCAAACTATTATATGATGCACAGATCTAAGCTTCATTGCAGTCCATTTCCACAATTTTACACCACTTTCTTTCTTTCTTTTTTTTGTTCTAATGAAAAAGGAAGGGTTTGTAGCAAGCCCAAGGTCTCCACCCGACCGCGGCGGTATCAAACACATTAAGCAGATCAGTGCATCGGCGGAGTTAATCCTTCAGATGCCTTATTGAACTCTCTCCACTCTGGGCCCCATCAGGTCCTGTGTGCGGCGCGCTGCTTGCTGCCGGCTCCATCACATCACATCATTCACTGCCTAATTGGGCTCTCAAGGATAATGGCGAAAATTTTGTTTGTGTGTGTCTGACTGTGTCGTCTCTGCGTGCATGCGGGCACGAGTGCGCGTGTGCGTGCATGTGTGTGTGTGTGTGTGTGTGCACTTGTGCCTGTCTGTGTATTCATGTTCATACTGTATATAATTGCTTGTGTGTATCTTTGCAAGGCACGCGGGCAGGCATTTGTCCATTCAATTGTGTGTGTGTGTGTGTGTGTGTGTGTGTGTGCATGCGTGTGTGTGTGTGTGTGTGTGTGTGTGTGTGTGTGTGTGTGTGTGTGTGTGTGTGTGTGTGTGTGTGTGTGTGTGTGTGTGTGTGTGTGTGTGTGTGTGTGTGTGTGTGTGTGTGCATGTGTGTGCGTGTGTATGTGCGTGCATGCGTGTGTGTGGGTGCGCGCGTGTGGGTGCGTGTGTGTGCATGTGTGTGCGCGCGTGCATGTGTTTTTTTGTTTTGTTTTTTCGGGCCTTGATGGCCCTGTTTCCTCAATGTTAATGTCAAGTGAATGAGGCAGCTCTATGACAGGTGCGAGAACAGCTTGGGGTCTGTGTCATTAAGCCTGCCATCGGTGTCACTCTCTCAGCCTGGCACCGGTGCCAAACCGGTCCACCCACCGCCTCCCTCACCCACCCACACAAACAACCCACCCACCCCGTCCACCCACCAGCCACATGCCACATCCCACACTATACCTCACACACTAAGTAAGGTGTAGGTGTAGCGCTCGCATCCATCCTGCAGACCTTAAGAGAAAGTGAGAGGTGAGAGAAAGCAGCGAAACGTTGTCAGGATGAGGGGGGGGGGGGGGGGTGTTGCCAGATCTTGCGAGAGAAACAAGTGGCCACGTGTACGGAAAGAAGCCATGAAGAACACAGGCTGCATAATCACACACGCACACAGGGAGTCCCCAGCAAAATGAGATTATTTACTGTATATATATAGCACAATTAGATTCACCGCTTGAACTCTATATACATTGGTTATATGGAATCTGATCTATAAGCTCAACATCTGATCTACAAGCTCACAACGTGTCATGACAGGAAAAAACAGCCTTATAGACCATGTGCACATGGTAGCACTGGTCACGGTGAAGATGGGGGAGGGGGGTGTTTTTTGGAAAGGACGCAGGGTTAAGTCGAGGGTAGGGGGGCGCGGAGAAAGCAGCGAGGAGGAGGAGAGAAGTGGGACAAAGTGACAGACTGCCCTGTAAGCCCTTGGCACCGGCCGTCATGTTGCATTGTGGGTAAATGCGGCATGCATGCATGCGGCGACCGCGCGGGGCGTCGTGTGGGGGGAATGAATCTCTACTCTCCACCACGGAGGGCTCCGT
>CM076976.1:22653075-22745575 GCA_039105355.1 Benthosema pterotum
TTAGACAGACAGATTATGCTCTTATACCCAGAGTGCAACTAAACACTAAGCGAGAGACAGGGAATTCAACTCGCGACTGCGCCACCCCCTGTCGTGACCACTGGCCACCCTTCACAACCGTTTGGCAGGTGGCCCGACCATTATAAATCAGGTGTGGCCGTTATGACTTATAGTTTCGAGTCGACTACCTGTCGCGACCGTTGGGCCAACTGTAGGTCGCAAGTGTTTCTCACCGGCCATGACTAACCTTAACCCTAGCCCCTAACCCTAAACATGGCCTTGGTAAAGCCTACATGCCTAAACCTAACAGTGACTGATAACCCCTGACTGCTGTGCCACCGGTTGTGACCGTTAATGGCCCAATGGTTGCGACTTTTATGCAAACGGAGGCGGCTGTTGGGGCCATCCGCTGCGAGGTAGATGCCACGGTTGTAAAATGATGGAAGTTGGAAAATAACATTAAATTAGTCACTAATTTATGTTATTTTCCAACTCCTGTGAAATCAACTTTCTCAACATACTGTATATGCCGTGGTCGCAAAATGATTTCGCCGCTCCTGCACTATAAGCATTAATGTTTGAGTAACCTATACTGTACTGGACAAGCTTTTATGGCATCAGTGGTACAGCTCCATAAAGTCTTTGGATATTAGGAGAGGCACACAGTGAAACTCCCTTAGCATTATAAAGGACCATGAATCACTTATGGAGGAGCGTATTGAATCACTATACACCTGACACTATACTGCATCCACAACCTCTACAAAAGATATACCGCTTGTTTGGATTCCAGCCTTCGAGGAAGGCAAGGGGAATACTTTCTGTTCAGGGGCAATCTGTTGTTCTTCTCAAAGTTAACGTTATCGCGGTGTTGTGTTTTGTTGTGTTGTGTGATGTATTTGAAAGCATAGATTGACTTGAAAGGAGCAGACAAATAGTTCCTGGAGGTAAGATTGCTTTTTTGAACGACATTTAAATGCCCTTGATTGTGAGTAAACAATGAGGTGTTTAAACCAAAATGGTTGACCAACTCGAGGGCATATTGCAAATGTCCAAATCACTCTCTAAAATAATTAACAAGATGACAACAAGGAAATAGCCTCATAGTCCATCCATCCATCCATCCATCCATCTTCTTCCGCTTATCCAAGGTCGGGTCGTGGGGGGCAACAGCTCCACCAGTGAGCTCCAAACTTCCCTGTCCCCCTCCTGGGGGATCCCGAGGCGACCCAGTCATAGTGATACCAATCATTGTGATACCAATAAATAAGTTACTTAACTTAAAGGAGCATTTATTAGTGATTTGGAAAATAATTAGGTGAATTGGAGAACCCTCATGGGCACACTCTACAGCGGGGGGGAAGTGCAACAGGCCAACAGCATATACACCAATGCCCACCCCCCACTCAATCCTGATGGGAGGAAGCCCACCCCCCCCCTCATCCTGATTGGACGAAAGGCTTTTCTCCTGAAGCCCAAGGTGGGGACAGGGAGGATTATCAATAAATAAATAAATAAATTAAATACAGTAAATAAAAGCTTTCATAATTTTCAAGTGTGTTTCAAGTGTGCGCTTGTCCAGAAAAGGTTCGGAAAATGAACCAAAAACATGTTAATAATTAATTAACTGATAATTAACTGTAGGAGACGATAAGGGACACAGTAGGAGGATACAATAGAGCTTGAATAAGTGGTGTTATGAGGACGAACATGACCACGGCCATATCCTTAACTGACCTAGCAAATTTCCGCTCCCAATACCTGTTTCCTGAATCTGTTTCTCAAATGGTATCTGCGTTTCTCATTTGTGCGTGCGTGCATGTGTGTGTTCGACTGTACATGCATGCGTGCGTGCGTGCGTGCGTGCGTGCGTGTGTGTGTGTGTGTGTGTGTGTGTGTTGTGTGTGTGTGTGTGTGTGTGTGTGAAATTGCCCGTTTCCTTCCTTGCTAAAAGAACAGGATGTGAGGCTTCCTGGTCCATGCATCCGAGGTCCTGCGACCTTTACTGACCGCGGCGACGGTCCACCTTACGCAACCGTTGATGGAAGGGAATTTTCGACGACTGACTCAAACAACACGCGGGGTCTGTTTCTGTTTTACAGTCCTCATATAAAATATTGTAGAGCACGCTCGCTGCAATTGCTTCCAAAAACAATCCCCACCCCGTGGGTGGGGGTGGGGGGGGGGGGGGGGGGGGGGGGGCAGTTGGTGGAGCAACAGCGTGGCAGAAATGCAAAGAGCCTGCATGCAAACATCGCAGCCATTGTCAATTTACAATCCCAGCGTGAGCATTGAGGGTCAGTGTGTGTGTGTGTGTGTGTGTGTGTGTGTGTGTGTGTGTGTGTGTGTGTGTGTGTGTGTGTGTGTGTGTGTGTGTGTGTGTGTGGCAACACAGTTGTGTCAGCGCGCCATCATAAACTTCCCACAGTGCAATTGGAGATGGACGGTCGCTCTAAAACCACGTTTATCGTCCCGGGAACCTGCCGATTCGACTCATTAGAACCTTAAGGCTCTCTCCCTCTGTATGTGTGTGTGTGTGTGTGTAAGTGCTGTGCTGATAATAATGCAGACAAGCCAGGCACGTTGAGCTGAGCCTGCTTTAAACCAAACTAACTATCTAAATAAATAAAACGTTGCCTGCTAGGGAGGCCAAAGTCTCGGGGCATTTGGCGTCTTACAGTGGCCATTTATTGCACCCTGTCCCGGCGATATGCCGTGAGTTGAAAACAGAGGAGAGCTAGGAGCCGTTGAACTCGGGCCACGGTCTTTTTCCTTTCAGTCGGCCGAGACGAGAGGAAAAAGTGGTCCAAATTGGCAACGTGTTTAAAAACACGTCGCGCACACGCATGCACGCACGCACGCACGCACTCACACACACACACACACACACACACACACACACACACACACACACACACACACACACACACACACACACACACGCACGCACACACACTCACCGAGACGACCGAGACACTGCACACATCGTTGGGACAAGCAGTGATAAAACCCAGTCTGAAACACACTGACCTCAGCACTTACTAATAACAGCTGTGTCCCTCCGCTAAACGGAAATCAATGCCTTATCATATTTCTCTGTCGGAGGAGCGGCAGGATTCAGCCCTGAGATTGCGGACGGACACACTTCATGGCTTATTGGTCGACGTAAAGCGCAGGCATCTGCTCCTGCTGCCAGAGGTCGGTCATGAGATGGAAATGACTCATGCTCAGCTGCGCATACACACACACACACACACACACACACACACACACACACGCACACGCGCACGCGCACGCGCACGCGCGCACACACACACACACACACACACACACACACACCACACACAGACACAGACACAGACACACACACACAGACACAGACACAGACACAGACACAGACACACACACACACACACACACACACACACACACAATCCCTGTTCAACTTCACCTCAGCGTAGCATACAGCCCTGTGACAAATGGTTACTCCAAATACCTGCTCTGTCAGACAGACAGAGCAGGTATTTGGAGTGTGTGTGTGTGTGTGTGTGTGTGTGTGTGTGTGTGTGTGTGTGTGTGTGTGTGTGTGTGTGTGTGTGTGTGTGTGTGTGTGTGTGTGTGTGTGTGTGCGCGCATATCCACGCATGCACATGCCATAGATGTTAGTGCGAGAAGGCTTATGCACAGCCATCTACATGGGATGTGCATGGGATGTATGAGTAACTATGGACACACACACACACACACACACACACACACACACACACACACACACACACACACACACACACACACACACACACACATAGTTGCTCTCCATCTCGGATTCTCCCTCACTCTGTCTCTTTCTCCAGACCCACATACACACACAAATATATTTTTTTAAGTGTCGGTTAGGGGCCTGAGTTCAAGGACAAGGAGCTCGGCTGCCCCAGGACACACACACACACACACACACACACACACACACACACACACACACACACACACACACACACACACACACACCGTGGCGCCATGACTCATGCAATGCATGGGCCGATAGAGCCATGCCTCATGCGATGCGAGGCAGACAGATCCATCATGCACTCATAAAAATCGGTGTCAGGCAGAAACGTGGTTATCTCGATATTTCAACTCCTTATGTTTTCCCGTAAATTAAATTAACCTCACTTCGTCATTAACTCTTCTTTTCCCACGAGGTACGTGAAACTGGGTTGTGGTCCGCCAGATACGAATCGCCGCAAATGTCCCTGTGTAGTCCATATATGGGGTGGCAGCCCGTCAGATTAACTTGCAGTGTTGTTCCCGTTGCTAAGCAGTGCCTCTGTGACGAAGAGCAACGATCCTTTACAACAAAGCTCTGTGGACACTCCATTAGCAGCAAGATGTTCGATCTGGACCACCTTCTGTCCAAGATGGTCGGTCGTGCAAGCTATTTTCGAATGTCTATTGTAAACTTCTGTCGAGTTGCCTGCTGACATCTAACTGTTTGTGGCGACAGCTTTAGAGTACCAGCTAATGCTAAGCTTGTATGCATGTGTAAACAACAAGCTTTTAAGCGTCGACCCGGAAACACAACTGTGATGGATGGTTTATAGAAATTGGGGTCTGTGACTGTGATGCTACTTTCAGGGGTAGTAGATAGTAGTAGTAGATACATCAGATGTGCGATCTACAAGTAAAGCCAGGGGTGGACTGACAGTCTGCATACAGGGCATTTTCCCGGTGGGCCGACCCCCCCCGGGAGCCGTTAATGTCGTGTTTTAATAAAAAAAAAAAATCTGCACAAAACCGGCCCACGAATCAGTGCTGGCGGCCCTCTGTCCTCTTCAAATGAGACTGCCTATTGCAGGGTTTTTATAGTTAACTAAAACTAACTAACTAATTTTAGTTAGCCCGAGCCCCAGAGCCCCTTATGTCTTAAATTCTCATGGGGCTCAGGCCCCGGAGCCCCCACAAAGATTCAGAGGGCCGCTCTGGCGGGCCGCTCTGAGACAAAATTGCCCGGTACGTTTTGAGCTCCCAGTCCACCCTGAGTAAAGCTCACACTTTTTTTCACTATGTTGTTTTTAGACAAGTGATTCTCAACCTTTTTGATACCAGGGCCCACTCAAAAAACTAAAGATTTATTTTGCTTTTGTCCAGAATACCAGGCTGGACTGGACAGGCTGACAATTCTCCTACATTCTCTAGTTGTGTAGACTTGGGCTATGATGAATATTTTAAGTCTTGTGAGTGTAAACATGAAACCAACATTTGGTTTCATGTTTACACTCTCAAAGAGTTACATCTGGTTAACCACCTGGTTAACCAACTTTCCATAAATTAGCCTGGGGACCACCTGGAACCCTCTCAAGGACCACTGGTTGAAAACCATTGTTTTAGACTACATACAGGCCAGCCGCCTAACATATGCCAGATAAATACAGAAGCCACGCTTTGTGTCATGTACGGCAAATAGATCCATACTTCGCGTAATGTGCAGCACTTACGGCAGATCTATGCCTGATGTGGCCTAATGTACAGCAGATAGGAACATAACTGTAGATCTGGGAGCCATGCCAAAGTCCACCTGAACAAAGCGCTGCATGGCATTCCTCTATATGCTGCAGGATCTTTGCCTTTTATGGGTGTCGCATGGCATCGGCGAGTGCCCAGATATGCTGTCTTGTTTGTTAGCAGAATTATGATTATAACGAAGTAATTAATGTTCAGAGGAGGAGGAGGAGACAGCTTGTGAATGCTTGTTATCACTACCAATGGTTCTGCGTGTCTGCATGTTTATCCCAGCATATCTCTCTCTCTCTCTTCTACTCTCACTCTCACAACTGCACTGATGCTGTAAAGAATAATTTGTCATTCCATGAGTCTCCACTTATTTAGAATCACTGTACTGTTTCATGATCTGGTTATAGGGCTTCATGGGATAACACGTTTAGCCTGCAAACTGCCGATACTTCTACTTTGAGCTTGGCATGTACACCGTAGCCGAGAGAGACAGAGTGTTCTGCAGTCAGACACTTGTTGACTCTCTCTCTCTCATTCAGTTTGTGTGTGTGTGTTGTGTGGTGTGTGTGTGTGTGTGTGTGTGTGTGTGTGTGTGTGTGTGTGTGTGTGTGTGTGTGTGTGTGTGTGTGTGTGTGTGCGTGCGTGTGTGTGTGTGTGTTTGGTAACCACACCACTGCAGTCTTATGATTCAAGCTCATCAACAGTGGATAAAAAAACTCAACAACATCGGCATGTGATGTTACGAAACCAATTACCTCAGTTGAGCCCATTCTGGTAAAATGTCGACTTTGAGTTATGCCTTTGCTGGGTTCACTCTTCCAAATTGTTTTAATAATACTTTTTAAATGTGTTTTTGTTCATGGGGTACTTTTTTTACTTGGTCTAAATTTATGTGCATTTTCATGAGCTGCAAGTGACAGATGATTGGAGTGATGCGCGCTGAATATTTTTGCATAAACATAAACTCTGCAGCGGGTTTGCCGCCAAAATGGTAATCCGACCAAATGGCGCGCATTAAGCGGAATCATCTATCAAACGTGTACAAGCGACAGACAGTCATCTAATTCCATCTCGATCATCGCAATTATGAATCACTATTTGTAATTTTGTTATTTTCATACAAATCCAAACGGCGACAACAAATAGTCCTAATTAAAAACCACAGCTTTTCTAATCAGGGGCGCCGTTTTGCAGAGGAAGACCCACTGTGAAGAGAGCTATTCTGTTGTGTGTAACACTTTAGGTCTTATTAATTAACGCAAGTGACCAATTTTGGCATCGGATTCCGAAAGCAGCAGCATCTGTTGTTACTGTTGGGATATTTGCCAAGCACATTTTGGAAAAAAAAAACATACCTGGAGTTCATCCTCTGTGTTTACTCATCCTACCTACAGTATTAGGGCTTATTGGACTTCAAAGTGTTTGGATGTAAGATGACAATAGCTTAAATCTCACAAAATACTTGTCTGAGTCTGAGAACATCAAACAGATGTGGGTTGTATTGTACACTGTAAAAATCCATGCCGTGTTAGGATTCTGAGAGAGTTAAAATTCACTCTGGGGTTTCATTTGTAGTTTTAGTCTGATGGTTTGGTTACCAGAATTCCTTTATTATTATTTTTTAATGCAGGGAGTGGATGTTATTCGCAATATCAGGGCTGATGTCAGTCGCTGTGGGACTATAATGTTTCACCAAATATAAATAGGAAGACATATGGGGTGGGTGGACGACCAACAACCGAAACAAAGAAAAGCACATTTTAAGCTTGTATACAAAGATCAATACAATACCATATATTTGTCCTATCTACAGTTGCTTGACACGGAATATGAGATACTGCTGTGTGCGTCGGTCTGTACCATGAAACCCTGTATATTTATCAATGAAAAATATGTGACCTATTCAGCCACTCTTTGAACTATCGAAGGATACTTTTTTTTTCATAACTTCACATTTTGAGTCATTCCTCATCTGCATGTGAATTGTATCAAATCATATGAGGCAGCCTCCGTGTTCGGCTGACAAGTTAAGTCTTATGACTGATGTCTGATGAAATAATGACAGCAGTGACTGGTGGCTCAGGGTGAGACTGTATCGACTCGCACTCATTGTTGAGCTGCCATATTATCCCAAGGGAAGATACATAGATTATTAAGTATGAATGTATTTATGTACAGTATGTGTACGAACGTATGTGTGTGCACATGCATACTGTGTGTGTGTGTGTGTGTGTGTGTGTGTGTGTGTGTGTGTGTGTGTGTGTGTGTGTGTGTGTGTGTGTGTGTGTATGTGACGCTGTTACTGCCATAATTCAAAGCTTTTTACATTTGGCGCGTGTTATTCTGCGACAAACACACAAATTGTGCAACGAACGTGTTGTCTGTCCAGTGCATTTTCTATCGGGACCTGTCGACACGGACGGCGCACGAACATGTTGCGTCTAACGTGTTAAACACATTAAAGGTGTGCGTGCGTGCGTGTGTGCGTGCGTGTGTGTTTCACTATATATTGCATGTACAGTATATATAACTGCAGGCATCAAGTTACTTGCATGTACAGTATATGAATGTGACATAGTGGCATAAAATGCAGAGACATAAAGCAGGCTCCGGCAGCTCAGAGGGACACACAGCTTATCAGCACATCATATCATATTGCTCAAGCCTCATGATTTTGTTGCTATGGCTTCATGCATCCATGGCCCAACATCCCACATACATCACCACGGACACCAGGCCCTGCTTAATGGCAAAAGCATGCTGTGCTATATAGGGAACCTCTTTATCACAGCCAACAATCACTTTCAATCAATATTAAATGGTCTTTCGAGGGGGTAGCGAATGTACGGGGGCGTATGCGAATAAGCATATTCCTTGTGTTTGGGGCGACCGTGTTATATAGGGACTGACAGTGCAAATTTCCATGACGAAAGACAATATCTTGACATTTTAATTTGTTTCACGAGAGTTACTCGAGTCAGCAAATGAACGTACGGGCGGGATTTGCAGCACCGGTGGCTTTTGGTGGAGAAATATATCAAGAAGCTACAGTATGTTTTCACAGTACAACCAGCAAGCATGTGACTGTCACAAGGACAGCATGTATCCTTTTTTTTTTCTCATAACGTCGGAGGGAAAACTTGTACCGTCCAAAACAGTAACTTTTCAGGAAATAGGAAGCCACAACTTGTGTTCCAATGAATCCAATGTGGTTCTAAGTACTAGAACTCTTTTTGGCAGCTGCAAAGCAGTGCCTAATAAACAGAAACGGTAACTTTGGATGTTGGAGATGGAGAGATTGTATGGTCCCAGTGTCTAAGAGGTTGCAGACAAAGGTTGCCACATTGAGGGGGCAGAAAACAGCACTCACGCACTGTTTATGCAGCCCTGACTGTGTCAAACTCTGTCTATACTCTAAGCAACACTGGAAACTTGTGATTGGTTAGCTCGGCTTTCAGTTTAGTCTTTTGCAGAAATAATAGAGCAACTGCCACTTAAATGATGCATCATTTCTTGTTTTAATACTTTTCATTTGGTTCAGTGTTCACAGCCGTGAACATTAAAGCACCATTTGGTTGCATACCATCGCATACATTTACAGTATGACATAAACACTAGCCTGCACATCCAAATATTTATGTTTATCCAGATATTTATGTAAAAATATCAGCCACTGTGTTCCTACGCCATGGCGTATAGAATTAATGTCAAGAAGACAGCTAGGAAGTGAGGTTTCAGGTTGCTATACTAAAAATGCAACGCAATGAACATTTCATATTCCACGACATTGCGCATTCATGTCACTCAATACAATGACTTGTAATGCGAAAAGATATTACCTCTTGTATCACAAGACATGTGACAGACAGTAGGCTGCTACAGCACATCTATGGCCCTAAGTGATGCAACCGCACACAGTAACTGCATTGATGTTGTAAAGGCTAGCATGACACATTACTTTGTACACACATTAGCCTAGCCGCCTAGTTACTGTATCTTGCAGCATTCTTTCAGTAAATGTGCAACATGCACACACAGTAAAACGCGTGGTACAATTATCAACGGAACCTCTAATGCAGTACAGATGGATTGCGAAGGCCATGCTAACGACGAGAGCCTATAATCTACAGTATGTCATGACAAGTTACATAATTTTGTATACAGTATTGAACATCCAGCAGTGTCATTTACCGTCCGTCTATTACTGCAGTGTGGCAATAGCTAGAATAGAAGCCACTTCCACATTTAGAATACTTTTGAAGAAGTTATGTTTATGATACTTGAATCACACACAAGGGATGATATACTGTATAGAGAGGAAACACTTTGGTATTAGCCCTTTATGACATATTGACTACCTACAGTAACCTAATACAGTTATGCACATGGCACAAGGACCGCGCTGTGACAGTGCAAAGCATGCAGTTGTGCATTGCTGTGCAGTTGTGTGCTGCCATGACACAGTACGAAAACATGCAATGGTGCTTTGCACATTCTCATGGTTCAAATGGTGCATTTCTATACCGCCTATCCAAGGGGCTTTTGCATGGTGCATCACATTCACCCAATCACACACATTCATACACCTATGGCAGATGAAACCATGCATCGTACAAACCAGCACAATAGCAGCAAATTGGGGGTCAGTGTCTTGCTAAAGGACACTTCCTAAGCAGTGTTGGGAATATTACTTTACCTTGTTAATATATTACTTATTAATTATTACCTTCATTTTAAAGCAATATATTATATTACAATATTACTGCCTGAGCAAATGTAATATATTAATATTACTATTACATATTACTTAAAAATATGTATTAGTATTAGTGTCACTATTAATCAAATATTGCGTAGGCCAGTGGCATACCTACAATAAAGCAAGCACACTTGCCAAATCCATATGAAATCAACTTGAAAAAAGTCACTCCTGAATAAATAATTTGATGACAAATTATAGAAAATAAGTAATTATTTAACTTCTGCAGTTGTCAAGATAATTTCACAAGAACTTTTCAACAAGACAGATTGGCAGAAAGTAATATTGAAAGTAATGCAGTAATGCAAAAAGAAAAGTATAATATATTAGATTGTTTTAGTTAAGTAATATATTTATATTACAAGTTACTGCATTTTGGTAATATATTATGTAATATATTAAGTTACGTAGTGCACATGTCTTG
This sequence comes from Benthosema pterotum, assembly GCA_039105355.1. Lineage (NCBI taxonomy): Eukaryota > Metazoa > Chordata > Actinopteri > Myctophiformes > Myctophidae > Benthosema > Benthosema pterotum. Next base: position 22,663,770 of record CM076976.1, read on the forward strand.
CTAAAGCACACTTCCTAAGACACGCACCCCCAATTCGGTCTTCGGTTTTAGCCAGGCTAAATGTCTAAGTGTCTAACACTTAGACAGACCGAATCAGCTGTTGGCAAAAAAATGCCTGTCAGCAGATTGCTCTGGAATAGCTCAATTATATACCAATTTCCTACTCCAGAAATTTGGGGTGGCCAATCAGGTCACAGTACCGGTATACTATGCAAACATACTTGGTACTGTGTCCTGATTGGTCACCCCCATTTTCTGGAGTAGGAAATGGATGTACAATTGAGCTATTCCAGACCAATCTGCTGACAAGATTTTTTGATTGATTCGGTCTGGTTTTAGCCAAAGCTATTCGACACAGACTCTGCGGGAGCCGGGATTCGCACTGGATCCAACATGATCTTATGCCAAAACAATTTCAATGTTTGCTCAAACCACAAGATTGTCAAGTCTGAAACCTATCCAGGCCAGGTTGACTCAACCCATCTGAATTCATAAACACCATCAATATAGTTTATTAGGATTAGTCAGGCATGATCTTCCCCCTCTCTCTCTTCCTCCCATGTCTCTCCCTCTCTCTACATCTGTCTGTCTCAATTTTAATATAAACTTCACATGCCTCATTAATAGTGGCCAGCCAACTACTGCCAAAAGCTATACAATATACTGTACATTGAGTATAGGCTATAATTCCAAAACAAGTGTGCGTGCCCCACTGCCTGCGGCTGTGCAGATGCTTGTGTGTGTGCCGCCGCCTGGGGTGGGTAAATGTTAACATTTTCCAGCTGACTGGGAAGTGTGTCACAAAAAGCAAATATTGTTGCATCTGAACACATTTAACACACTAGATACAAGTATGTGCATCACCGAAGCGCCGTACAGATCAAGCAGCTGTCCCTCACGGCTGTGACGAGTGTGATGATGGCTCTACAGACAGAGAGCTGCTGCTGCAGACACTATACTGTAGGATTTCTGTCCATCGCGATGGCGTTAGGACGGAGCTGATGGGCCAAACAATGCGCGCTCTGTTCTAAATATGTTGTTTGTCACACAGCCGGGTGCTTTGACTGCACGGCTCAATGCTGCCTGTTGTTGCGGTCGACTTCAACTTTCTCCCACATCTTATGCAACTTAGATGGATAATATATGGAGGCGTTCATTTCGCTCACACTATGTATAGAGCTAATGAGCTTACGGATTGTACTGCGTAGTAGTGCGGCAGTGTTGTGGTGGTGGTGGAGTAGCAGAAGCGGTGATTTAAATGAAGAGTGACATAAAATGAGGGAATTACCATTTAAAATAAGGCGACAGAGTTACAACCTGATTGATAGCGCGGCATTAAAACTAACGCATGGCACTTTCTGAAGGATGCTAGATTGCTGAAGCACGTGGATGTGGAAATAGTCACACTTCCACAGACTGCATCCTCAATCATTTTTAAACTTTCAAGGTAGGGCAGCACAATCTAAGGTACAACTAAAGATACAGTATTTCTATTTGTTCATGCTCTAACTAGCCCATATGAACTGGGTGAATGCAGTGATATTGCAAATGCAGGTGAGACACTTATGTAAGCCAGGCCAAAATGTCTGTCTGCCTCTCTGTCTATGTGTGCGTCACACTCTCATTATTTCATGCTTCACACACTCCATTTGGGCAAGTGAACTGCGTTTCGCTTCCCGCATGGAAGTAAGACTTGTGTATCTGAAGTTAAATTATTTGTCATTTTTACTTGCGGGAGCAGAGCGGGCCAGTCGGGATGCCCCTACTGGCCATCGGGGCACTGATGCGCGGTCGGTCATCTCTCAGGATACCCCGATTGGCCGATTTAAGGTGATGACATAATGGTGACCTATAAGTAAGAGACATTGATTGATAACTATCATGAGTCATGAGCATTAGCTCGCTCTGTGCACGCACAAGTAGGCCATGGCCTTCTGTGCACAAGTTTGCACTCTACCAAGTGTTGATCTAGTTAATTCATATTTTTAAAGCAATTGATATTGTTACAGAATCAATTAAAGAAAAATATATACAGTATATATAATGCAATTATTTCATAAGTCAAACATGCTGACTGCTAATGCACACACTCATGAGCAACAATGTCATTATGTAACTCAATTAAAATGTTTTGTTTTTTTAAATGTCGTACATGCACATACTGTCCTCCTACTTTGCACAGCAACAGTGACTTATGCAAAGCAGATAGGAAAGGGGAAATATATTTTTGGACTTGCGCCAGCGTGCGGATATATTTATGACTTGTCATTCTAGAGCTGTGAGGGAGATATATGGAAATCTTATATTAGCAACTCTCGCCACGGCACAGTGGGTGGCCCCACCAACACTATTTTTGCCTAATTGTGTTGGGCCATTTCTCTTTCCACTCGTCCAAAAAACCTCAAGAGGAAAATGTAAGCAAGCAAAAGTGGCCCCAGTGGTGCCTCGGTGGAGGAATAATAAACAAAAGTGTTGACTGCAAATAAAGCCAGCTTAATATAACAGTCAGAAAGATGGCCACAGGTTGATTGACTGCGTGTGCAGATGCAGCTATAGTGTCTCTCAAATAATGCTCTTAATTAGTAAATACATACCGGTAATGTTCTCAATCTCTCTCTCGCACACACACACACACGCGTGCGCGCACAAACACTAATCATCAGTATCATCAAACAACAGGAGTGTTATTCCAGCTATTCAGGTGCACATCGCTGCATCTAACACAATATCCTGGAGCACTGAGTGGATAATCAGCTTTGTGGTTATTTTGAGACACAGATACAGCTTATTAAACGAGTTTCGTTAGATCGATCGCAGGCGCTCATTTCTTTCTGCCACACAGCAGGAGGAGGAGGAGCAGGTCCATCATCATCACATTGTAGTCTATTCATAGAAGCAGAAATTCGTCCAAAATGTTTTTTTCCCCACCACAGCTAGTTAAACATAGTTGCTGACGGCGCTCCGCGAAGTGCGCCGTGAACAAACTGCTGTTTAGGTGGAAAACAAGACGACAGCGGTCCCTGGCTTTAAACCACCACCAAATGCGAAGTATAAAACCCCCCGGAGAGGGGAAAAAGATATGTCAAATGGTCTCTATATGTAATGAAAACGTCTGCTGTGCGAGAGAGAGGGGAGGGTAATCAATGCCTGTATCTATTTTGGAAGATGTTCGTGCGTAATAATTCTGCTACATTGGCCAGCCTGGCTGTAACCAATACTGCTGCTCGGGAACTTGGAACTACAGAGAAGTCCACCACCAGCACCATCCACCACCACCACCGAAATATGACTTCCTCACACAGCGAGCGCTACGAGAGGGGGCCGCTTTATATAGCTCTCTAAAAATAGAGCCGGGGCAGCCTCACGAGCAGCGCTCCAATCGCGGCGCGCAGGACGGAACATGCCGCGCCGCTCATTGGCCGTGGCGGCCCCGGTGGGCGGGCGATGGGGCGGGCGACGAAGCCGGTTGGCCGGCGTGCTGGCGGCGTCACGCGATCACGTGGGTGGAGTTTTGTCAGTGATTTTGAATCGGGGTGGAAGTTTACAGTTGCGGGACTCGCAGACTTTCCGCGACTTCAGTGTTTGGAGTCACAGCGAGCGAGCCCGCCCCCCTCTCTGTATGCGCCTGTTAGTTACGTGTGTTGCGTGCATGTATGCGTCTGTGTGTGCGCCGCTGCTGCTGCTGCTGTTCCGTGGACCCAAGTGCGATCTACTACTACCCTGGTGGAAAGAAGACGGCACGGCGCGCTCATCATCTGACCCTCTGGCGTTAATGTTATATTATACATGCACAAAATAAACCGAGGACTCAAGTTCAGACTCAAGAGGACAGCAGCAGGATTGAATCGGGCTCTCCTTGTGGCCGCTGCGTCCAGCAGTGAGATGGATGTCATTCCTATGTGCAGCATCTTCCAGGAGCTCCAGATCGTGCACGACACCGGATACTTTTCTGCGTTACCGTCCCTGGAAGAGTATTGGCAGCAGGTATAGAGCTATCATTTTACCCACTTACCCATCCAGCCCCCGTTTCGTTGGGTTATAAATAGGCTATACCCAGCATTTAGCCTTACTGGAGTCGGAATTTAAAGAATGGCGAAATCATATGTCCAGAATTTCTGAAAACTTGCACGCAATGACAGCTGCTTAATTTTACACATGCAAATTTGTGGCAAAGTTGTTTGCCTAATCCACGATCTAGAAAATACAGATAGTGCTCAAAACCTGCAAATTGGTCATTACGCAGAAATTACGCACTATCGTAATAGTGCGTAATGGCTGTGTTCGTTCGTGTTAAAAACATGGTTTCATCACTTTCATGGACATTTCCAATTTCAGCTGTCAAACACGTTTTGGTGAAAGGCTGCGTTGTTGCTGGTTTTGCGTTTGAATGAGTAACGTGCGTGTTCCTGCTCGTCTGACTGTGCGTGCGTCGTGCGCGTCTATCTTTTTCTATCTCACTCTCACACGCGGCAAGTGACAGACAAGCGCGTGTGCGTGCGTACGCGCGGGCGTGTGACTGTGCGTGTGTGTGTGAGTGAGAGAGAGAGAGAGCGAGAGAGAGAGAGAGAGAGAGAGAGAGAGAGAGAGAGAGAGAGAGAGAGAGAGAGAAAGAGGGGAGAGAGTGGGAGAGAGAGAAAGAGACTGACAGACTGATTTTGTTCCAAATTGGCTTGCCTTGCGCCTTGTAAAGCGGCCATGGATGACAGGCAGCTAACAGTGAAGATTTTTCTTTTTTTTAAGCTGAAACAAAACGTTGCTTGTGTTTGGTCTGAAATCAAATTAAATGAATTGGCAACAGCCCCCCCCATCCTCCTCTCCCCCCTGCTCACCCTCCCAGCAGCTCAGGCATTTAAACCTCGCCAAGGATGCGCTCAACGCCAGTGACAAATTACATTTGCCGTGGGCACGCATTCTCCAATAGGTGCACGCATTCCCCAATGGGCCACCACAGTGTTTTTTTCCCGACCATTATTTAATACCAAGACCCATTATGTTATTCACAATTTGAGCCACGGACCACCATTTGGTGACAAGTAAACTTGATGATCCCAAAACTAAATACATTGTTGTTGGGTGATGTTGCAAGCAACAATTCCATTCTCTTAATTGTGTAGACCAGTGCATGGTTTTCAACCTTTTTGATACCAGGGCCCACTATTTATTCAGCATTTGGGCCACGGACCACCATTTGAGGACACGTTAGCCCCACAGACCCAAAACAGACCCCCTAAGGGTTTATTTTTGCTTTTGTTCACAATAACAGACTAGATTTTGGAAATAAAACAGGCAAATAGATCAAAATAATGGCCATTTTTCTACATGGGCTAATTCAGATGATGAACATTTTAACTCTTGAGAGTGTAAACATGAAACCAAATGGACCCGCAAGGGTCCATTTGGTTTCATTCTTACGCTCTTGAAGAGTTACATCTGGTTAACCAACTTTCTATCATTTAGACTGGGGACCACCTGGAACCACTGGTTGAAAACCACTGGTGTATACTTCAATTAGCCTCGGTATAATGCAGATGTTTGGCAATGACTTAACTCACGATAGCGTAAAAATTAAACCAAATGGAACCCCTGACATCCATTTGGTTTCATTTGACACTCTCAAGAGCGTAAAAACAGTTGCCCACAGGTGGTCCCTGGACCACTGGGCTACTACAAAATGTTTTAAAATTCCTCAGTAAAGATTTTGTTTCCTTTCTTGTGTGTATACAGATTATACAGAGGGACATTTCACTACTACAGGCTGGGCTTCACTGCACCCTTTATAGTTCTTATAATAGTGTATGTTCAGCACAGTGACAAGACATGTTGATCCACCTTATTAGGCTGTATCACCAGAGCATCAGTGGACATAACCTTTCATGATGCCAAGAACCGTCTTTCTTAAAATGAAAGAAAGAAAGAAAGAAAAAGCAAGCCCGCAAATTCTCTGTGGCTCGTGAAGTATTCATGTCAAGCTTTTTATGGACCCGCATGAACCAGACCCCATGTCCCCAGTGTGCTATGTTATTTCTAGCGTTGCCTGCGCGAATGCATTATTAAATCCACATTATGCTGAATAATTGATAGATTTAAAAAGATCTACAAGCACTTCCCTGTGCCGCGAGAGGGGAAGTAGTAGCTTTGTGGCGTATGCAAATTTCATGACCTGTACCCACGCGTGCCGGTCTGGCCCGGCCGGGCATGCATGCACACACGCACACACACACACACACACACACACACACACACACACACACACACACACACACACACACACACACACACACACACACACACACACACCACATCTTAGCTGTCCATCGTGTACGATGATGACGCTTGCTTCAGGGGTGGGGGGTCAGCGTTGTTGCCGCTGGTGCCACTTGGTGTGGCTGTGGAGGCCGATGCGTGAGCCACAGATCTTTCCGCAGGCGAGGCAGGGGAACCCGTCTGCTGGAGGTACACCGGCTTCTCTCCGGTGTCACACACACACACACACACACACACATACACACACTTCCCGTCCAGACACTATACAAAACCACCGCCGCGCGTGCCGTTTGGGTTCGATCAAGGAAAAGAGCAGCAGCACACCCGAATGCTCTCGGAACGGAAATGGCGGTGTGCCGCTGGTTGTAATCTTCCTTTCCGCTCGACCTGCCCCCAGAGGGAACCCCCCCCCCCCCCCCCCCCCATCACTCATTCACACTATTGCCTAATTCATACTCACGTCACACAACGGTGTCACTTTAGCAAGAGCCAAGAGCTTGGGGCGCCTGCTGGCCAAGTGGGCCAGACGCATGCTACATACAGGGTCAGGCTTTAGGCCTGACAGCGTGTCACATGTTCGAGTCCCGTTCGTGATGACCTCTTTCCTCTCTCTTTCCCTCGTCCCTGTTCGCCTTCACTGTCCGTAACTAACATTGAACGCGCCAAAACAAGCCAAGCGAAACCGGCATGGGATGGAGCATGAATTGAGCTTAACCCACTAACTTGCATAGGCCCATTGTGTATGTTTGGTCTCTTCCTGTTCCTGTAGACAGAGAGAGAGAGGAAGCTGCAGGCCTGTGGTTTTAGAATATCCTCTCTCTCTAGTGGTGCCACGGCAAAGTAGGCTATAAAAAGAGAACAAGCTTTAAAGAAGATTGGAACGTATATATATGCATTCCCATCAAAAGGCTTTTCTGTATTTCATCTGGTTTACGTGTCGTCAGGGGAACGGGAATGGAGATTGGATTCCTGTGCATTTCATTAAATAGTTTTTTCATTATTTGATCTAGTTTAACGTTTCACCAGGGGAGGGCTGCACGTCGGGCAGAAGCATTTCCCATAGGTTTCCATTCCGGGTATGAGACTCTCTTCCGGGTACTACTCTCTCATTCATGTTGGAGTATATTCTCCACTCGAAAGTGCAACATAAGTTACAGCAGTGCCTCTTACAGATCTCAGGCTCCAAACGAATTAGACGCTCATTCTCAAACGATCTCTCCATGGTTCTCCTCAGTGGGGATCTTCAGATATTCTTATGTCTGAGTGTTCCGCATAAACTCATGCTGTCCTCTGCTGCTTTCTCTTCTTCCCAGACTTGCTTGGAGCTGGAGAGATACCTCCAGAGCGAGCCGTACGTCTCCGCCACGGAGCTGAAGTTCGATGGCCAGGAGGACCTGTGGAGCAAGCTGATGCTGGCCTGTGGCGGCGGCGGCGGGGATGGGAAGGCGAGTGAGGCTGACCCCAAGGTGTCCCGAGTCATCAAGAAGGAGGTGGAGGAGGAGGACGACGAAGAGGACGAGGACAGTCGTCGCCACCAGCGGCGGCACGCTCTCCACCACCACCACCACCACCACCACCTGGACGTGGGCGGCTTCCACTCGGACGCCAGCAGCGAGGCGTCGGACAGCTCCGAGGAGCTCTCCCCAACGCTCGACTTCGCCTCCAACCCGCTGAGCGAGCTCCTGGGCGGCGTGGGCATGGCGGTTGGCATGGAGGAGGAGCTGGGCTCGGCCGTGCTCATCGGCACGCCGCCGTCCTCGCCTGAGGGCGGGAAGGAGGACGCCGGGCCACTGGCGGCCCAGGCGTGGGCCGTGGGCGGGCTGCAGGCCGCGCTGGGAGGCGGCTCGCCGGGGAAAATACGGACCGGGGGTGGTGGTGTGGTGGTCGGCGCAGGAGGGAGGGCCCTGGAGGCGTCGCCGGACGGCAGGAGGCGTGTGCACCGGTGCCACTTCAACGGCTGCCGCAAGGTGTACACCAAGAGCTCGCACCTCAAGGCGCACCAGCGCACGCACACAGGTACACGGACGGCACGAAACACGAGATCTATAAGCAACCTTTCACCAGCTCGAAATGTGAAATGTCCAGGTCACAAGACAAGAATGAATAGCCAGAAGGTTAAACACTGGCCCCCGACAGGTTGAGTTCAGGTTGCTCCTTCAGAAAAAAAAAAAAAGTCCACCACGAAAAGAAAAAGAAAAGAAGCTCACGATTGAATCCCTCCAGTATAAAGAACGTAGGCTCGGGGGATTTAATTTCTTATACAAAGTGCTGAAAACGCTCCCACATACTTTGAATAGTTTGTCAGGCTGAATGCCCTCAACTGTGACCCAATTCACACAGCGGGAACGTGACTTCATGCCAGAAGGGAGGGCTGGGAGATAAAGCAGAGCGCGAGAGAGAGAGGAGGAGGGGCCTTCCTTTGAGGGCCAAAACAAGACCCAAAGGAGGAGAAATCCTCAACAGAAATCAACAGTTCTCAAATTTCACCATGGGAAAAAATTAACTCACTTGTTTACGTTTTGTACAAACGGAATGGACGCTGATGGGAATCTGACATTTACGATCATTTGCAAGAGGCTAGGCTAGGCGGGCGGGGGGGCGGGCGGGGGGTGTTCAAATGTGCAGCCGCTTCGCCTGTCAACTCTGACCTCTGCCAGGCTGTTTACAGCTGTGCTGCACATTAGCGAAAGGAAGCCGCATTCCTAGCATTCCAGCTGCTAACCGCGTTAGCTACACCGCTAATGGCATTACGGGCCATTAGGAATAGTCCTACTTTTTTCCCCCTCCTGGCATGGCAGGCAGCCTGCAAAATTACATAAGAGTCAACCTTGTGGCTGCATATACAACGTCTTATAGCTGCATACCAGAGCTCTCATGCACCACCATAAGTCAAAGGTTGTTTTTTCTTAGTGTATAGCAGCACCGCCCAAGCTGCTTAGCACCTGCTAGGACAGGATTTTTTTTTTTCCTTGAATGTGTTATGCAAGGATCTGAATTGAATTTGTAGGGCAAAAAATTCTAGTTTCCTGGAGAGTGCGACAAACAATGACACGGGACTAGAGGTCTAGAATGAAAGACATGTGACACAGGTTATGAGAAAAGCTGGAACCCATGACATCGGGTGAAGAATGAGATTTGTGTGGTCACGGCTTAAAATGCTCAAGGATGACATCCGTGGCACCATGTATAGCGGTATTAACCTCGTGACTGTTTTTCTGTGCTTTCTCCACAGGTGAGAAGCCCTACAGGTGTTCTTGGGAGGGTTGCGAGTGGCGCTTTGCTCGGAGCGATGAACTCACCAGGCACTTCAGGAAGCACACCGGGGCAAAGCCATTCAAATGTAGTCACTGTGACAGGTAGGAGCCAAATCACCCTAAATACACCCTGAGTCTCCCTTAGTAAACATCCCAAGCATCAGTCATTATATGCAATAGCCATTGGCGATTTGCGGCGGACACCAGGCGGGCACTTGCCCCCTTGGTGTTCAAAGCTGGGGGGGGGGGCAAAATATATTTTTGTCAGTTGTAACTTCATTGACATGTCGTGTCAGTGTAAATAAATCACATATTGTCTAGAAGAACAGGTACTTATCCTGCATATTTAGTTGTTTACAGTGTATATCCCATAGCACTGGTTTTCAACCATCTTCATACCAGGGCCCAATATTTATTCTGCATTTTCAGCCACGGAGGACCACCATTTGATGTTGAGTTTAGTCTCTCAGAGACTAAACTATGGACAAGGATTTTCAAGTCTGTCCACAATTAGGAAAGAAAACTGGCCAAAAATAACAATTCTTTTACATTTTGTAATTGTGTATTATGTAATTCAGATTTCGATAATACTAAAAAATAATAGTGTAAATAGTGCACCCCCTGCCGGGGGAGCCTAAAATCGCCTATGGTACTAGTCAATAGCTGGGTTAATCACTCACGCTTTTCTTTTGAGAGGTTGAGTTGGGAACACTGCATTTCATGGGGGGTGGGGGTCTAAAATACTAATTGAAGATAACTCCTCGACCATAATAAGCTCTTAGAGGTTTTATATCATCTGTCATTCTGTAAGAGACTGTCCCTCATGTTGCTAACATCAGATATCTCAGAATGAATGGAGCTCTTTAATTGGACTCTCAAATGTTGTGTTTTGTGCGCTTCCTTCTCCTTCAATGTCCACTCGATTTTCCGTTCTTTCTAGCCGCGCTACTCAGGTCGATGCATTCAATTTCACTCCAACATATTAGACAGTGTCAGTTTTACCACTCTTCTCATAGGAGATTTTAGGCACTCCAAGTGGGGAAGGGTGGGGGGGGGGGCACTTATAGACCTGTAACTCTATAGAATGGTAACCTGAGACTAGTGTTAAAATTAAACCAAATGGACCCTTCCAGATCCATTTGGTTTCATTTTTTTCATTTTCATTTTCAAGAATCTACACAATTAGAAAATGTAGAAGAATTGTTATTTTGATTTTGTGGCTAAGAATCAGAATAAATATTGGGCCCTGGTATGAAAACCACTGCTATAGAATATATGCAACTAAAATATGCTAATAATATGCTAGACTTGCTTTTCTAGACACTATATGAATTATTCACACTGACACGACAATGTCAATGAACAACTGACAAAAAACTTTTTTTTTTCGTTTTGCCATCAGGTCGGGCAAGCCCCCCTCCGGTATCGCCCTAAAATCACCAATGCTCGTGGGGAAACTTCTTTAACCATCTCTTGTTTCTGTTTTTTCCCTCGGCTAGGTGTTTCTCCCGTTCAGACCACCTGGCACTGCACATGAAGAGGCACATCTAAGATGGCCACCAACCGTGCGTTTTTCCGGAAATTCTGAGGGGATGATGCTGGTGTCCTGGTTGGTAAATGTCTCCTGACCTGTGTGATGGAAGTGGGGAGGGTGGAGAGAGAGAGAGAGGTCCAGGGGGTTGTCCTGACAGATACCAGGGTTTTGGGGCTCCAGTGTTCCAGTCAAGTCCGTGAAAAAAACGAAACAAACAAGAGCAGGCCATTAATTCTTTGCACCATACTTAGTGCCTCCAACACCTTGCTGTGGAGATTATTCTTGAAAGCTCAGCGTTTAACGAAGGGGGGAGATGAGAAGTGAAGAAATACATTCTAACTGGAAAGATCAATGGATGGAAAGAGAGAGAGAGAAACAGACAGACTGCCCCTCTCGTACGGTGTCTGATGCTTTTTTTCTTCTGGAGGATGAAGTGGGGACTCGCACCCTTGGCTTTCCTCCCTCCAATGACCAGTGTGTTTGCCTGTGCGCATGAGGACTTTCTGAGTGGCGGCGACTGGATCCTTGTTGCTGGCATACTGGGGTGCGATGGAGCTTGCATTGTCGGAATGAGCGAATGAATGGCGGTGTGACAAGGGGGGGTTGGGTGGGATTTGTTACTGTTTCAGTGGGAATGAATGCAAGTTTTTTTCTCCAAAAAAGAAGAAAAAGAAAAAAAAATACACGGTTTTGTCTGTGCTGTTTTGTGGCGCCTTGAGTCTAGTGGCTGGGGTGGGAGGGGAGGGACGGACGGACGGACAGACAGACGGACTGACGGGCGGGCGGTTGGAGCAGCTTGTCAGATTTCTTAATGAGAGAGCGCCTCCTTTCTGCCCGGAGGTGGAACTGCAACTCCTTGTTTTTTAAAAGTGCAGGGGAAGTTGTAATGTTTAGTGCAGCTATTAAATGTGCAATGTATTACGTAGCCTGTCTCAAAAAGTACATGCTATAAAAGCTAATCTTTTGTTGTCCATTGTGTAAGCTCTGTATCTTAAAAGAAGACGAAAAAAGGAGGTTGTACACAAACAGTTATTGCCATTATAAGAGAAGTTGCATGGGATCTTGGGATCTGTTGCTCAGCTGTTTGCTTATAGGATGGCAAATCTCCCATTCGAGAGCAGCTACTTACATATTACTCAGTATCATAATATTGTACAAAAACACATAAGGCAGTCATTTTTTTTGTTTTGTTTTGTTTTGTTTTTAATCGTTGAACTATTGGAGAAACCACTATTGCTTGGCAACGGTCTTGATCATGGGGACTATGATTTCCTTTATTTTTTTCCTCTCTTTATTCTTGCTTTCTTTTGTTCTCTAAATGCACTGTTGACCTTACTGATGCCTTATGTAAGTGGCCTTGTCCCATATAATAGATCTCTCTCTCTCTCTTACAGACAAGCACGCACGTGCACACGCACACACACACACACACACACACACTCACACACACACACATACATGGGGGCTGCAGATGCAGCAGTGCGTAATTGAATAGCTTTATTAAGGCTCTGATTCATAACCGACACACCTTTGCCCTCTTGTCTCACAGCACTTTCCTCCACGCTCCTGAATAATGGGAATAATACAATTAATACAAAATATAGACAGCTATATATATATATATATATATATATATATATATATATATATATATATATATATATATATATATATATATATATATATATATATATATATATATATATATATACAGTAGCTGTGTATAAAAGCTTCACAAGGACTGCCATTTTTACATTTCCGTGCATCATTAATTCACATTGACAATTGAGGCAAAACATTTTTCTTCAAAATGACTTTGATCTGAGACAGAAAAGCAGAGCACTTGCGGGTTTGGGGTGGGGTGGGGGTACAGTAGGATGTTGACGAAACGATTAAAGCAAAACTTTTTTTTTGTAATGTTTTACTACTGTGTAGTACAGCACGGTAGAGATGCACTTCAAGACTGTCCAAAAGGTACAAGAGGTTTTGGACTGTGTTATGTTCTGACATGTGGTATATATGCCTGACCCTAAAGTGGCAAAGTCATGGCAAATTAAAGACTTACTGCAAATAATACTGTAGTGGTCCGGGGGGGTTGGGGGTGGGTTTCATTCCTTGAACTGTCTGAGGTTAACGCAATTTTAAAAAAAAAGACATGATCATGTCCATGTCCATGTCGGGACAGTACATCTGTAATGCTTTTCAATATGATGTTAGGCTAACGGCATATGCTGTGTGGTTCTATTGACATGTGGTTGGAAAAAAGTAACCCAGCTGTGTGTTGTCTCAAATTAGGCTCTGAGTGTGTGTTAAAATTAAAATGACACAGCATATTTAGTCTATGGCCAGGATTGAGACGTCACAAAACTATTTTGTTGACGTCTCATGCCCGCCGGTCAGTAACACAGATAGAAGCCTTGTCACAACCCTCAACTATTGTGCAGTTTAATCTGGAATACATTAGAAGAATACACAAAGCCCCCTTCCCCCCTTTTCCTTTTTACACTGAGAATGATTGAAAAATGCAAAGCTATGTAAAATTGTAACTAAGAGAAATTTTGTATAGAAGCTTCTATTTTAAAGGGGTATGGGACCAAAAACAGAAAAAAAATATCATGCAAAGTGCAGTTTATAAGGACAAGAATAAAGAGAAGTGGCTGAAGAAAGTAGACACACTCCATTCTTATTCATGCATCCTCTTTGTATTATGACTTCAATGGAAAATGCAAGCGCATAAAATGACATCAGGTGTCAATAGCTTTTGATGGGTATATACCTAGCCTATATTAATAAAAAAGAATAATAATAATAAGGCAAGGTAATCATTTGTAGGAGTTGGACATGTGAAATGTCAACTGGTTGCATTATTTTTGCCCACTCAAGTATTACATTTTCCACTTTCCACATCACGCCTTTCTTTCTCTCAACTTTTCAAATATATTTGAAAAGGCCCCTTATCTTTAGTTACAGAATCTTTATTGGATAAAAGAATAAAAAAAACATTGAGATAAAAATATGAGGTTCTATTTTTGTTTGTTTTGTGGCATAACAAGATTTTTTCATTTTGAAATTGTTTTGTAAAATAGTTTCTGTATGAATGTATTTTTTATTGGAAAAGTCGATAAAAAAATATTGGAACTATCCTGTGTTTCTTTCTTTCTTTCTTTTTCATTTCTCTTTGTGTGATCTGAGGTCTCTGATAACAAAGCATTTTTGAGTCAGAGGTTATTTGAGTTCAGCTGAAATCCAAAAGGTTATGAATCCACCTTTGGTCTCCCAGTCAAACTAATGAAGGTCTCATTAATGCAGAACAAGCAGGTGTGTGTGTGTGTGTGTGTGTGTGTGTGTGTGTGTGTGTGTGTGTGTGTGTGTGTGTGTGTGTGTGTGTGTGTGTGTGTGTGTGTGTGTGTGTGTGTGTGTGTGTGTGTGTGTGTGTGTGTAGGAGGGGGTATTATTGTGCCTTTGGGCAACTAATACCTATTCTGTAATAACAGAGTGCCTGCAGTGCATTTCGCATATTGATCTAGCCAGCGAGCATCCCATAAGCCCTGTGTGCATCTCAGGGGCAGATCTAGGCAATGGCATGGGGGGCAATGCCCCCCTAAATGCCCAGTCTGCCCCACCAAACACGATGGCATGCAAAACAGCCCAAGATATTTCAAATTAAAGTGCTTATATTTAAAATGACTTGAAGCACTACTACTGCTACTAACTACAGTTGTAGCACCACTAAACCAACAGCATTTCATCATTGAAAACAGAAAACTCTCTGAGTCAGACCTTTAGCTTTATGCATGCTGCGTGTCTGTTGCAACTTCAACAACAACTGATGTTATTATTGATGCTTAATTGCCTAATATAAATCCTGTAACCGATGAAGCCGCACCCATACCATTTTCTCCTGCCCCCCAATTGGGAAATGATACATGTCGCAGATGCACCATGGTGCATCTGCGACTTCACAGCGGTTGCAGTATACTCTGACCGTAGGAAGGAGGTCTGGAGAAGCGGATGATTATCCGTGAGTCATAGTCATCATGGAAAGTACAATCCCACAGACAGCCCTTACACATCTAAATTACAACATGCACACGTTATGTCACAACACACACTGCACACACACTGCACACACACACACACACACACACACAGCCGGATCTAGGCATGGGCATGGGGGGGTGGGGGACTGCCCCACCAAACATGATGGCATGCAAAACAACCCAGATTTCAAAGATATTTCACTACAATTGCCATGAACCACTATACCAACACTATTTCATCATTCAAAACAGAAAACTCTCTGAGGGCACTTTAACTTCAACAACTTATTTATAATTGATGCTTACTTGCTAATAAAAGTCCTATAACCGCAAGTGGTATGGGTGCGGCTTCATCAAGGAAGCTGCCGCCCATACCATTTTCGCCTGCCCCCCCCCCCCCCCCCCCCCCCCCCCCCATTGGGAAATGTTACATCCAGTCCTGCACGAACCCCAGCAGGAGCACTAACTCACCACTAGACTTCATTTCTCTTTCTCCTACTCTCCAAAGTCAACAGACCCACACACCTATACTTGTATACATCCACAAACATATGCATGCACACACACACATACACATACAGACCCACACACACCCTCCCCCATAACATATCCCTCTCGTGTCCTAGGGGGGGTGAAGGGGGAGGGGAGAGGATCGAGAGGTCGCTGCTTGTGAATCCAAGAGGAGAAAGGAGGGAGAGGAGAGGTCACTGACCCAACATGGAGATGCTAGTCCTTCAACCCCCCCCCCCCCTTCACTCCCCATCTCCTGGAAACCATACTGAATGACTTCATATAATATACTGGAGGGAGGGACAAAAAGGCTGGTTCTATAGGTGGATCAGTCCAGGGGTGTAGCTTCTCACATCTAAAATATTTTTGGGGCAAAAGTAGGCCTATGTTTTTTGTCTTGTCATTTACTTTTATGGATACAATTGGGCATTGTAAACAATCTTTCTCAATATGCTATACTTGTTTTAATAGTGTGTCTGTGTGTGTTGCGCAGGTGCACACAAATGCGCATGTAAATGCAAGTGCGCATGCACGTGTTTTAAAGGGGAATTCCACTAATTTTCAATATTTTACTATGCCATTAATATACCTTAGAGATGTTGTGTGGACATGATAAAAAGGTTCCCCCATTCTGTGTTCCCCAGAAATGGAGGTCTGAAAAAATCATTAGCATGGTGAAATACTTCTTGATGACATCATCACATCTAAAAGTCCCACTACAACACATATGGTATACAGGAGGGAGGGACAAAAAGACTGGTTTTATAGGTGGATCAGTCAATACAGCTGTGTGGGATTTGTTGTGTTTTTAAAGGGAAACTGTGTCAGCGTGTTGTCCTAGAGTAGCTTTTCTTTAATGACAAAGCATTGGGCAGACACAGGAGAAAAGGCTGTTGCTGGTCTCGGAGTTGATCATAATATCCCCCAAACCCATCCCCACTGGCCGATTGCAAAGTAACAAGTTACTGCAATACAACTACTTTTTGTGCAGTTGTTGCTCTTTCCAATTCAGTAGCATCGTTACAGTTACTGAAAATGACATTTGCTCTGTACTTTAGATGAATTCCTGGTGATTTAAGAGAGTGAAATGTTTATTCTCACACTAGCTCCCGCTTCACTCGCTGCAGTTGCAGCAACCACGTTTTCGTTCAGCTCGGATCTCGGATGTGAAGGTAGTTTCCTGTATCGCACAGATAGCTGCAGCCTTCAACTGTCATGTAAAAAAATATAGTTGGAAACAACTACCCCTATTGGCCTGAATATAAGTGTTGAATATTGAGTCGTCTTATATTTGGGACTATATTATTTGACATTCAATCTTCTTTTTACACAAATTAGCCTTGAAAAATGAGGGTCGTCTTATAACCAGGGTTGTTTTATATTTGGGATAAAACAGTATATTACAATGCAAAAACGTATTTAAAAGAACTCTCCCAACCTTGTACAGTACATTTCTCTCTCTGTGTCTCTCTCTGTGTCTCTCTCTGTGTCTCACTCACTCACTCACTCACTCACTCACTCACTCACTCACTCACTCACTCACTCACTCACTCACTCACTCACTCACTCACTCACTCACTCACTCACTCACTCAACTGGTTTCCTCTCCCTCTTCACATGTCATTGTAACTGTCAAAAGAGCCTTAAAAAAATTTAACCGTTTCCTGCTATGGCCGTAGATCTATGCTCATCCTGTGCAATGATCTAAAATGTCCGGCCGGAAACATAGACCAAAATATGATTTTTACATGAAAATCGCTGGCAGTAGCTACAGTACCTACAAAACGTAAAAAATATAATAAAATAAAAAACAAAAATGCCTCAGCTGAGGGAGCGTTTAGAAACCAGACCCCCGGTATTCGTCAGCAGATGCACAGCCCTTCCTCGGCATTATCTATTATTCCATAGCTTTATCCAGTATTAGAGCCATGGATGGCTCTAATGTGGTTACTTAATGGTGACAAAAGATGACAAATATGTTCTCTAGCGTTTGCATTCATGTTAATGACAAAGGCTTTTTGTTCTCAAAGTGTCCTTGCAAGAAACTGAAATCCCATCCAACTGTACTAGGAAACCAATGTATTTATACCTAGAATGATTCAGATCTATCAATAAGAACCAACTGGATCCTTACAGGTCTGTTACTATGAGAGTGCACACTCCCAATTGTCATTGAGGATTTTACAGTGTAGAAAAAGGTCTGACTCTCTCTCTCTCTCTCTCTCTCTCTCTCTGTCTCTCTGTCTCTCAAACAAACTCTATTAAAGGTTTAATCAACAAATGAAAGAATGAAGACCACACTGTTCACATGGTTCGAGGCTTAGCTGAGCCGCTGGAGCTTGAAAAGTAATACTTAAATCAAAAGAGCATTTGCACATCCAGCTCTGTGTAAAAAAAAGTTGTTTAGTAATTCGCTTTCCGACCATAAGCTCCGCATTTAATGACTTTTTGCACAGACCCGAGAGTGCCGCTGCTCTTTTCAGTTGTAAAGCAACAAAAATGCACAAGCGTCTGGGTTAGTTGCCCCAACCTTTACAATGCATCAACAGTGATGGAGCGGTCTATCTGATGGATGGGCATTCCTCAGTGCTATAGGTCTTCCTCCCTGGAACATACCCCATTCCTCCAGTCTGGGGCTGCTGCTATTATGCTCTCCTTCCTTCCTCCCTCCCTCCTCCTCCTCCTCCTCCAACTGCCTCCTCCTGCCTAATTTGCTGTCCTCAAGTGGACTAGCAGCTAGAGAGGATGGTCTAGACATAGGGAAGTCAAATGACTGAAAAGTCACCGATATGCTACTGCTACAGTCAGTGAGTGAACGGCCAAAACTGTAGTTATTCGATTTTGAAACTAATTTTTTTCAAATGTGATCCTCGGCTCTACACCTCCTCTACCCTCCCCCCTCCAAATCAACTTGGCTGGGGGGCATGGCAACCAGGATTGACGGCTGATAGCATGACTTATGGGTGAAAGTAAATAAGTTACAACTGGTCGGATAAATGAGTCCCGGCCTCCTGTATTTTCAGTCGCGGCAGGTATCCTATCGGTCGCGGCAGAAATCCTATCTGTCAGGGGTCACCTTTAGGTCTAGGGATAGGTTTTACTACAGGATTAGGGGTTAGGTTTAATAGCGACTGGTGAAGAATGGGCGCGACCGATTGCTACCGTTCGAGACCGGCGTCGCGACTAGTGGAATGCCCTCATGCTTCCATCAATGCATGAGGAGTCAAAGCTGCCTTCTTTTCACCTGACAGGGGGGATTTCCCTGGTTGGACGTAGCATGTTGGAAACACATTATTCCAATCAGTTCCCGTCCCATCCATCAGGTGCCCCGGCCTGCCAGGGGGAGGCAGTCTAGAGACCAGGATTACTGCTACTCCTCTGCTGCTCTCTCTCTCTGCATGGTTCCCACACCTACCCCTGTCTTTGCCAGCCTCCCACTCCTCCTCCTCTCCAAACACCTCACTCCTTGTCCTCCTCTGTGATAAACAAACTCGTTACGAGGGGGGTGCATGGGGGTGGGGGTGCTGATGGAAAAGAGAGGGTCTTATCTATTCCCATCATACTTTGACCTCTGGCAAGGGAATCTACCCTGCATATCTCTCTCTCCCTCCAGGGGCGGATCTAGGCATGGGCATGGGGGGGCAATCCCCCCTAAATGCCCAGACTGCTCCACCAAAGATTGATGGCATGCAAAACAACCCAAGATATTTCAAATTAAAGTGCTTATATTTAAAATGATTTGAAACACTACTACTGCTACTAGCAAACTCAGAGTCAGACCTTTAGCTTTATGCATGCCGTGTACCTGTTGCAACTTCAACAACAACTGATGTTATTATTGATGCTTACTTGCCTAATATAAGTCCTGTAACTGAAAATGGTATGGATGTGACATCAATGGTATGGGTGCGGCTTCGTGCCACGGGCGATGCACCCATACCATTGAATGCCCCCCCAATTGGGAAAGGTTACATCCGTCCCTGTCTCCCTCTCTCCCTCTCTCTCTCCCTCCCTCCCCCTGGCCCCTGGTTACGTAACGCCGCCATAGCACAGAGTAACAGGTGGCTGGCTGCCAATGTCTTGTTGGATCAAATCCCACGACAGATAGATAGATGGATGGAGTGTTTCTCTTCTGACAGCACTAGAGGACATGAACTCCATCAGACGGGAAGCTAAGTGGAATAGAATCCCACCATGGGAACATATACTACACTTACATTATGTCTCTCTCATTATATGGGCATCATTTAGATAGCACTTCTCTTCCCTAAGCCTTACAATGAATCAAATCACTATGGTAGGCAGCCATGGTGTGTCACATTAAAACTAAAGGATGCCTGGCTAATAAGACAAATATGCCTTAAAACACTATAGTTGCCTTCTATAACTAATACATGCAGATAAAAACATGTTTAATACTTTATTTCTTTCATAAATAGAGAATCTTTCACTCAATAGGAGGTGCTTCGGTCGCAGGATGATTATGTCACCTGAGCACGTTCATCCATATATTCCATAGAGCTAGATCACACGTGACATCATCATTGGAGCAGCTCCTGTTGAGTGAAATATTCTCTATTTATGATGAAAGAAATAACATGCCATTGGTGTTTTTATTTGTTTATTTTAGTTATATAGGGAAAGCATAATGTTTTAAGCAATGTTTATCTTATTAGTCAGAAGACCATTTCACACACGTCTACACACAGGATGGCAAAGGCAGCCAAAACAGGGTGGAAACCTGCTCATTTGGAAACGTGACTGGGTTTAAAGGACAATTTGATTTCGTAACCCATTTTTTTCACCCAGTGCCAATTCCCTAATGTGATCCTGGGCTCTAGTACACACTCTCCACCAACCTGGGGAGGCAGCAGATCGTGAGCGGAGCGGAGCGCGAGCGGAGCGGGGAGTGGAGCGGGTGGATTTTTAAGTGAGCGCTGAGCGCGTTTTCAAATGGGTCGGAGCGCGCTCTGGAGCGGGAATTATCCTCCGCTCCAGCCCGCTCCAAGCCGTTCAGTCCAGACAACGGCACACGTGTTCAGTAGCACAGCATAAACGTGTGGTTGTGGTTCAGATGGCGACTATACGCCTACAGTGCCAGCAACACGATCAAGACATTTAAAATCCTCTCCGAGGTGCGGGAGGAAGGAGGAGATGATGATCATGATGGAAATTGGAAAAAAGAAAAAGTAAGCTGACTGTCTTGCTGTCTATCTTGCCTTAGATGCGTCACCTCGCTATTTATTTTGAAGCACTGCACATCATAACGGCAATTTGAGCGCAGCGACCCCCCCAATGATGTCCAATTCCCCCACAGTGTAACATCATCAATAACCTATTATCCCGTATGGCATTTTGGAAACGAAATAGCGCGGCATAAGATTATTTGCCGCACCTGTCTGGGTTAATATAGACAGTAGTGTAACTGCACATTTAACTCCTGTCTTAAATGTTTATGCTGTGAGGGGGGCAAATGGATGTAATCGACACATTTGGAATGTCGACGAATCGCGGCCCAGTGTCAAAATGTTGTCGATTTTTTTATTTTATTTTTTAGCCCGCGGCGCCCACGGGACCCAACGCAAAATGTTGCCATACGGCTCACAACGCAGCCGTGTGCATGTGTTCTGAGAGAATCAATGTCAACTTAGGCTACTGTCACTGTGTAGCCTACCTTTTGCAGTGTTTTATCAAAGATATAATCCATAACGCGGAGGGAAAGAATGTCCGAGGTCGCCTTCGTTCTTGCTTTCCTTTTTTCTTTTTTTCGGCGCATTTACAGAGCCGGATAAAAGGCTGCGCGCAGGGGGGGAATGCCCCCCTAAACGCCCTAAATGTAACTCTGTTCTCATATAAGGTTTTCGCCTGCCCCCCCCGAATTGTGAAACCTTATATCCGGGTCTGACAAAAGCCGGCGAAGAGAGAGAGAGAGAGAGAAAAGAAAATCTTCCGAGTTTGAGCGCACGCCCGCTTCAAAGACTAAAGCTTTGGAGGTCGCGATTTGACAAGAAAGCAGTGACATGTTCACAAAGTCGGTGGTGAACTTTAGGTGTTTGTGATGTGCCGTGGTTCCAAAAAATAAGCAAATAAGCAATCATAGCCGTTTGTTTGAGACAGACTGTGGGGGAAGGAGGAGGAGTATAGGAGGACGCAGCACAGACGCGCACAGCACAGACATTGATAGTAGCCTAATGCCCGAAAGCAGCCTAATACCCGACAAAGAAAAAGCAGCAGCCTTTTTTTTTTCCAGCCGTCAAATTTTGCTCCTGAGCGGGCCGGGCTGAGCGGAGCGCGGAGCGCGGAGCTGCCCAAATGAATAAGAGCGCGGAGCGGAGCGAGAGCGGTCTGGGAGGGGGTCCACGGGAGCGGATTGCGAGCGGGACCAAATACGTCGAGAGCGATGAGCGGAATTCTCGGCCGCTCCGCTCCGCTCACGAACTCTCCTGGGGAGGCAGCAGACTGGTTTCATGCTTCCTTCAATGCATGAAGGAAGCATGAAGCCAAACCAAATGGACCCACAAAGGTTCATTTGGTTTCATGTTTACACTCTCAAGAGTCTACACAACTAGAAAATGTAGATGTTTAATGGTCATTTTGTTTCCTTATGTTTTACTGTTTTGTTTTAAAAATCCAGCCTGGTATTATGGACAAAAGCAAAAGAAATCTTTAGTTTTGGCGTCTGTGGGGCTAAAATGTCATCAAACGGTGACAAATTCAAATTCAAATTCTGAATAAATAGTGGGCCCTGGTATGAAAAAGGTTGAAAACCCCAGCCGTAGGGGACACGGGAAGAACATGCAAACTCCACACATAGAAAGGCCCTTTTACTAACACCATATGGGCATTGACAACACGGAGGAGGAGACATGCCACAGCGTGCGTCCCTAGCGGGAATCGAACCCAGGACCTACTAGTGGTGACATGACAAGTCGACACTACCATTGTGCCACCATGCCCCCCAGCCATCAAATTCATAGATGCCACTAGGAAGGACAGGAAGGATACATATAGGAGTCATGGAGGAGTTACATCAGTGTGTGACTGTACGTGTGGCTTTGAATTACACCATAGGATTATGCTTTGATTTATTGGTCGTAATGATTGCCACAACGCCGCAGCAGACGCACAACCTCGACCGTGACAGACAGACTGTGAAATGAGTGGTGGAATAAAAAAAAACTCTGCCGCTAACGAGCACAAAGACGGAGAGGTCAAAATGTTACCAAACTATTGTCAATTCGCATTTGGATGCGTTCGCTAAAGCGCCTGGCTGACACTTTAATACTTTATTTGTTGGACGGAAATGCAACAAAGGCTTCAGCGGGTTTTATTTCCAGCGCAATACAACTTTACTCGCGTAGATTTGCATCGGAAGAAAGTTAATTAATTGCAAGGGGATGTGCAAGAAGAGACAGATTGAGCATGTGCGACGTGTACTATTTGATAGGGTCCGTGGAAAAGCAATGGAAAATAATGTGACTTCGCTCTGACACACCGCACATGTCGTTATGGAGGTAATTTCACGGACTGATACAAATGTTTATCTTATAGCTCTATGGCGAGGTTTTGTTCGTCATCCGCATACAATTTACATTCATCGCACCGAGCACAGGTACGAGACAGCACAACCACAGCTCGTTTAAACGGGCATAAAACGGAAGGCTCAAAAAGCATCACATGATATACGGGGGAGATAGACGGAGGGAGTGTGTGTGTAAATTGAGACAGAGAGCAGAGTGAGAGAAAGAAAGTGAGAGACTGGGGAAAGAGAAAGACAGGAGAGAGATTCATGCTCAGGCAGCAGCCTACATGCCCATATGGCAGATACGGCAACACAGCCTGTTTTTCTGCGGTCTTTTTTATTCCCAAAACATCACACCTACATAAAAATACGAGATGAATAATTTGAGAGATGCAGTTCAAATGAAAGACTCCTAGGGGACCATAGAGAGCAAGAGAGAGAGAGCTTGTGAAAGAGATGGAGAACGTGATGAGATTTGTACACAAAATGTCACCCAGCAACTGCTTGCCGAGGAGACACACCATTTAGCTTAAAACAACACACATCATTAAAGACAAGAGGATGAGTCAAATCCCTGCAGCATAACACACGGCAGGTATTGTGCTTGTTTTTGTTTGTTAATAAGCGAAAACATCTTGAGAACGAAGCGACAGATGTTGGTGAAACTTGAAGGGAATGATCAGTTGGTTGGATACTGCATGCTGTACAGGCTAGTTTATACGGACTGAACATCCAAACGAACAAGCTGGGCACATCTGCATGCTGGATGAGCAGTCATCACATTCAAACATAAAAGTGGTAGTATTAAAAAAGCAAGAGAGAAAAGAACAGTATGATATACTGTAACTGTAAGGTATAGCAAATCTCCCTGAATCAGATTATATCTTTATATAAACCGGCGCTAGCACCCCCTCAAAGCAATAATGCAGCCGTTCAGCTGCCATCAGCATCTCTGCCCTCCTCCGTGGAGCGGCAACAGGTAGATTGCAAGCTGCAGTTATAACGCTCATTTGTATATGTTTGAAAATGTCATGCAACGTCACAACGTGGACAGACATTGGTTGACTTCTTGATTTGATTGTTCATTTTGTTTGCATCATTATTACAGTTTGTCAGAGGACGCTGTCCCTGGTGCTGAGCTCACAGGGTGTAAAAAAACAGCTTGGTGTGTGTGTGTGTGTGTGTGTGTGTGTGTGTGTGTGTGTGTGTGTGTGTGTGTGTGTGTGTGTGTGTGTGTGTGTGTGTGTGTGTGTGTGTGTGTGTGTGTGTGTGTGTGTGTGCGTGTGTGTGTGTGTGTGCGCGCGCGTGTGTGCGTCCATATCACTACAACAAAAAGTACCCAAAAAGGGGAGGGGGGGGCAAAAATGATACAAATGACGTTGTAGCTTGTGTGGATTACCGTAATTTCCTTACTGTGTGGCCCAAGTGAACCGGCAAAATGTCCAGAAGTAATTAATGGTAAGTATTTCATACAACTTAAGTTATAAGAAATCTGAACTATCCCTTTAACGACACAGGGGTCCCATGGTAACGTTTGAACTAACATAAACGGCAACAGGACAGAAAGAGAGAGAGAGAGAGAGAGAGAGAGAGAGAGAGAGAGAGACAGGGAGAGAGTTAGAGAGAGACAGAGAGAGAGACAGAGAGAGAGTGTAGAGAGTTCCATTAGCACTGAGTCTTTCCCTCCTTCATGTCATGGCTGGTCTCACCTCTCAGATCAACATGGACGCCACGTCTCCTCCTCTCTGCTCAGGTGAGACTTCTGCAGCGTGTCTGACTGTGGAGGAATTGGAAAAAAAGGTGCCCTGTTAGACTTCATCAAGGTCAAGGCAAACATCTCCCTCCATGCACAGCACACACACACACACACACACACACACACACACACACACACACACACACACACACACACACACACACACACACACACACACACACACACACACAGTCAGAGTCATCTCTAACCCTCAGATCAAGAAATGTTTCTGAACACACACACACACAGAAACACACAGGGAAGCACACATGGCATTCACAACGACACACAAAGAAACACAGACACTGAGAACACACAGACACACACACACGTGCGCGTGCAAGCGCGTACACGCTCACACACATGCACACTCACACTCTCACTCAGTCCCTCAAGGTTTTTTGTTTTGTTTAGTTGTTCTGGTGAGGCCCCATGTGAATGCACCCATCACCATGACAACTATACTATGTCTTTACTGGTGCAGCCTGCAGTGGGATCTTTTTAGGCTCAGCCTTTTCTAATTTCACACTGGCTGGATATCTCCATTCAGTAATTACAAGCCCATCCATTCTTATTTTCCCTGTCCAGACAATGTGCCCCAGATATATACAAAAAAAAGTCTCTCTCTCTCTCTCTCTCTGCTGTACACACACATACACACACACACACACACACACACACACACACACACACACACATGTGCCAGCACACACGCACCCGCAGGCACTTAAACACATGCTCCTTTGACACGCACATCCAGGTGCACACGAGCACGAAAAGGAGAGTGAGATTTCATATGCATTCCACAGACACACTGTCGTACGCACGCGCAAACACGCACACACTCAAAATCCAATTATAGCCCGGGTCCAAGGGTGAGTATCGTTCCCCATTCCTCTTCCAGAAGTTGATCTTTTTGTCAAAAAAGTTAAAAGCAAAACCTTGCCGGTTGTCAGAAGAAGAAGCAATAAGTCAGGAAAAAAAAAACTTGTTATGTATATAAGGCCGGAAGTAAGGGGTTTTCCTTTGAGCTGCGGCAAAATGCCACCAGCAACCTACCACCGACTCCGTCCAGAGGTCACAATGTGTCGTGTCCACAGCCTGGGAATGTCGTCCACAGCGGGAGGTAAAAATGTGTTTGACGTTAGCGTGATAGCCCTAACACCGCCAGGGTTACAGGTTCAATTCCCTGTGGTTGCTGCGGGGGTACAACGCCATCACCGTCACTGATGCTTTAAGGACACTGTTCCTACCAGATGTTTGCACAAGTTGTACTCCCATCCATCACACAGCATGCGGTGCGTGTATGTTTAATGTCACCTGTTTTAAGTCACGAAAAGGGTTGAGACCGGTTCATGGAGATGCCATCGGTTTAACTTCAGAGTCATCTTGCTAATGCCACCTCTTATTATTCACAGAGATGTTTGCATAACTTGGTCACATGCAACCCACAGATTATGCACAGACGGACGAGCTTGTGTAGCTACAGTATATCACTCACCATAGCTCGCTTCTGAAAAGTTATCTTGTTTGCATTACATTTATACTTGAGGAATTCGAGCCAACACTCTCGCACTTTTCTTTCATTCTGTGCCTTTATTTAACTAGGATAGGTCATGTTGAGATTAGAAATATATTTTAAGGTGTTCCCAAGTCCAAGTCAGACTGCACTGCAAATGCCCCCCCCCCACACACACATGCACACGTGCAGAAGAATATATCATCCCAAAGAACAGAAGAATATATCATCCCAGAGAACAAAGCGCAGACACACTAATAGTAACCACAGACTCGCCGATGCTTCATTCTCCAGGTATCAAGACATTCAAAGAAATCATAGTTTATATGATTTCCCCGCACCCACCTCACCCCATCCCACTTTGACAGGCTGGGTTGGCTGAGGGTAGATGACAGAGTACAGTATCTTGCTCTGTGCCAGGTTCACAAGATTCAACACTCTTCAAACATACCCAGGTATCTTTCCGGGTACTTCCTTAATGTAAAGGAAGTCCACTCCCATAACACTATGGGAGTTCAACTAATCTTGTTCAAACCAGATACGGCACAAATAAGGGCCTAAATTCCTTTCGCTCCTGTGCCACCAAAAGGTGGAACACTCTAGCAGCAGCCATGAAAATGTGTGTATCACTTGCCTCCTTTAAGAGCGCTCTTAAAGGTTATCTACAGGAGGCCACAACTCGAAACTGGCCTCAATAATCTACTGTCACTCACCATCTTATTATCTTTCTTTATCATGTATCATTCATGTTCACATGACTTTACTGTTGCTGTTTTTGACTGATTTTACTTTTTCTGTTTCACTATTGTTGTATTGTCTGTACGGGACCCAAACGTAAATGAGACCGCAAGGTTCTACTGTTCGCTATTTATTGTATAATAAAAAAAAAACAATCAATCAATCAATATATTTCAAGAGTAACATGCCCGTATAACTCTCTGTGAAATATGAATATGGAGCACCCAAGAAGTTCCTTGTATACCAATACCTTGGGAAGAGAGTAACCAGACAACATAAGCGAACAACTGCTCTGACATCCCATCCTTACTGCCAAGTCGGCGAGAAAAAGTAATTAAGCCTCAAACATACGAGCGACAGTACGTTGTGATGGGGTGACCGTCCGTCCGACCATCAAATACTTGCTCACTGTGTCTCTATTCGAGTGAGTTTTCGCGGTTGTGTCCCACCCACAAACTACTTCTCTTAGTTGAGTAGTGCATGCCATCATTGTATTCCATTCCTGGAATATGTGCTATTTTGATTGTCAGAAGCTCGGTTAACACAAAGACTGACACATCTAAGGGCCACGACATAACCGTTGCCTGCCGTTCTTATTAGTGTGTAGAGTGTAAAACACTGGAATAGCGCTGCATTTAAACGTCCTGTTTGCCTTGCTAATGTCAATGCTAGTGAGCTCAAACAGGCCCAACTCTTGCTCCAGAATAGGCCAATGTTAGGCCGCATATGCAACACCAGATAATCAGCAAAGGGCCGCAAACATCATACCTTTTATCCATACCACGAAGAGTGATCCAGATCTCAAGTTATTCAGCATTTTAGAAAAGGGCGATACGGTTTGATATCAATAATAAAGTGTATATGATGGTGCAGCCCGTCAAAAGCGGACACTATTTGGATTATAATGACGGTATGCACCGTCAGATGGGCAAGGGAAGTAGCAGTCTCTGTGAAGGAAGTTGGATGTTCAAATGGCATAGTGGATGGACAACATGGTAGCTTCTCCAGCGGCAGCCTCACTTTTCTCCTTCATATTTATATTTCAGGATTGTTCACGGTATGGTGAGAGCCTCGTTATCTCCCTCACTGTAGTCTATTTCAGTAGCCAACGGTTCAAACAGCCGCCATCAAACGGCGTGGCGAGACACTCATTACTTAATATCTATATTCCAGGAAGGTTGAAAAGGCCAAACAGTATGCCTGGCGAGACTGTCAGTGGTTGTTGTTACTGAAGGAGACACTTATTTAATGGAGACGTCTCTATGCATACTTCTAATGGTGTCTAACAGTGTAGGGCAATACTACTTAGGAGAGAATATCTTTACTTTATTTTACTTACTTCACCTTAGAAAAAGTAATATTGCTTTTTTTTTTTTTTTTTTACAATCAAGACTAATAGTTATATTACTAATACTATATATAACTTTCCACTGGGCCCCTTCCACGCCTTCCATTGGTGGCCCCTTCCACCAATAATCTGTTTAGCAGTTCCTTTTTAGAACAGATTTACAAGCTATCAACAGATAACAGTGATGTTTTGATAGCTCATAGATCTGTTTTTGCAACAGATACGAAGCCATAACTTTCACATGCATGTGTAAACCAGCTGGCCAGGAGGAGATATCTTTCTAGTAACATGTAACGTAAGTGGGTCAACCAGATGATTGTTGCTTGATGAAAGTAGTGCTAATACAAAAGCAAAAGGGACCATCATGATAGGACAAGTGCTTCACAAGGATGCTTTGGTACGGTGTGTAATGTTGAAGGACCTGGCATGCAGAGCCCTGCATTTATGACCCAGATGGCTGTATACCTTCTGGGCCATTGCTCCCAAATCAATGACCAAAACTGTGAATAGACAATGTGATATTGACAGAGGAATGGTTCTCATTATGTTCACTGCAACAATGAAAATTAAATTAGCATGGCACTAAAGACTGAGCGCTCCTTCTTTGCCACAGGGTAACAGGGTTTGTCTGTAGGTTCATGTCGCTGCAGCATGATGTCATGGGGCAGAAGCACCTCCGGCAAAAAACAAAGGCAGCATGAGAGTTCATGGGTTCACTAGGGGCGACGGTGGATCAGGGGTAGAGTGGCCGCTGTAGGACTGCAGTGGAAACGTGAGGGCTAGAGTTAGTCTCAAAGTACAGTTAGTGTTAAGATGCCAACCCTATAATGACTCCCAAAATGCAGAGTGGTAACATTAACCAACGGACCCACTCTGCTCAACAACAGACCTTGCGTGGTCGAACGTAGCCTACACAATTGTAGATAAATAAAACCAGCCTTGTTACTGTATGCACTATTTCTGTCAATTATTAGTTATTTATTAATGTATTAATCCATGAATAAGCGGGATAACACCCTTCAAACCAGTTGTTCGGGTGTTATCCCTTATGTAGTTGATAATATATATAATTAAATGAATAATGAGTTAATTTCAGTTAATTTGCACCATTGTTCTGCATGTTAAAGAAAATATTACCACAATATAACTAATCGAACCACAGTTGATGGAGGTGATTCCTGTACTCTTCCTTGGTTGGTTAGTGTATTTATTAACAGTTTGCAGAATGGGATATGTCACATGAAAGCATAACTCAATATAAAGGCTGTTACTGTGGACGAGGGGTGTACCATTTTCAATTCCTCAGAACATTTATAGGCGTACAAATATATACTTTAAAAAGCGGGAGGGGGGGTCCATCCAATTGTTTGTACGGATTGCACGTGGTTTGTTGAACTCCTTGACGTCTGCCCAGGACAAGTATGGATTGCCTCTTTTAGAAGCAAATTTGGACTCCCAAGTCAGAAATCTGTTTGAATAGTGGGTAGGACATGAAACCAGGCAGATTGCAGCTTTAAGTATCTAGATCAAAAGATCACCATTCCAATCTGGCCAAATGAATGACATCGAGATGTGCACAGCCGGCCTTCAACATCGAGCGCCACGTTTTTGTTGGATTTGTTGTGGCTTCCTTCACACATGGCAATACCAAAAAAAAAAAAAACTGTGACAGATCTGAGAAGTGTCTAGGGATAAAACAATTCAGCTGATCTTCAAACGCTTCTGTTCCCAAGCTTTCTTATGCCTGGCTGCAACAAGACTCCCAGGGGACTCTTGTTGCAGCACAGGGCGATTTGCTCTGTGTAAACAGTGGCCCGGCTTAGCTGGTGTTTACCCGACAACGCTTTAGGTCATTGCTGCGTCCTCAGTGCCCGTGGGTTAAGGAGATCTCACCAGCAACACTCTGCTGACGGCATATCAAAGCGCGGGTCCAGGTGGGAGAGTCGTTGACGTGAGGTCATTTTTGTTGTGCCGTGGTGTTGTTGCGTATGACTGGAAAAAGAAAAAAACGTTTGGTGGCACAGCTGTGAAGCACAAACATAAACGCACGTGATGTCTGTTTTTTTACTGTGTTGTGGAGAGGCCAAAGTCAGAGCTTTCGCCCATTCATCGTACGAACTTGATTTGAGGTGGAGTGCAAGTGTGGGCTCAAATGCTTGAGCGCCTAAGCACAGGGGCGATCTAGGCAGGGGTAGGGGGGGGGGCAATGCCCCCCTATATGTCCTGACTGCCCCACCAAACATGATGGCATGCAAAACAACCAAAGATATTTCAAATTAAAGTGCTTATATCTGAAATCATTTGAAACACTACTACTGCTACTAACTACAATTGTGGCACCACTAAACCAACACCATTTTATCATTGAAAACAGAAAACTCATTTAGCTTTATGCATGCTGCGTGTCTGTTGCAACTTCAACAACAACTTCAATCATGTTATTATTGATGCTTACTTGATTAATATAAGTCCTGTAACCGAAAATGGTATGGGTGCGAAAATGGTATGAAGTCGCCCCCATACCATTTTCTCCCCCCCCCCCCCCCCCCCAAATTGGGAAATGTTACATCTGCCCTGCCTGAGTGTCCGATCACAAACACTATGAGGTCATTGCGCTTGTGATGAAGGTTTGTTTATGTAAAGGTCGTACAGCTTCTATCTCGCTCTCTCTCGTAAATTGAGTGTTTTTCCCACTAACATCACCTGGAGCACATACTGTCAATGCAAAGTGAATCTCTATTTGGATTATGTGAGGTTAAGCAAACTAAGCTGAGTTGAGTTTCGTTTCAGTTTATACTGAGACAGCCTATCAACAATGGGTGGAGAGAAGCAGAAAAATACAAAAGGTGAAAAGCGAGAAAGAGTCCCATGGGTCTGATAACACTTTTAACAAAATAACACAAAAGTAATGTTATTGTGTTCCTGCCCAAATGCCTTCTCGTGCCTTTTTTCTTTTCATGAACCACTATTTATCCATGGCGGCGCTTTGCTGAGCAAGCATGCTCTTTTTCAACAACCCCCTGGTTCATACTCAAACATGTATCCGCAGCAGGGAGTTGCCCAGTACAAACACAGCCTTCCACTGGTCACTGAGCAGGGCTACTGGAGCAGCAGAGAGGATTAAGTGCTCTGGCCAAAGGCACCTTGTTGAACAGTGGCAAAGTTAAGCTTGAGCACTCACCCATGTTTTCTAAACCAGAAACCGACAACTCGAACTCTCAATCTGGAGGTGCCCCTGGGCAATGCCATCGTATGACAGAGTATGAAATAGTGTTGGTTCATGCTACAACAACAACATTGTTAACTCAAATTGCGCCGAACTAGAGGTTTACGTGCCTGTGTATATGCCTCGGATTTCACGTTTCACACCCTTATTTTCAAGCGCCAGATTTCCAAAACCGGATGTATGAATGAAGGTGTAATCGTGTTTCTGGTGTCTTCACCATTCTACCTTTAATGCTCTGTGCAAAAACATTCAGGTCGCGGGCCCCAGATGTACCGCTGTCTCCCATTGGAAATGACTGGTTTGTCGAAAAAGTGGACATGGAGGGGTAGAATCTGATCATCAACCATTTGAATGCGTAAGATAGAATCATATTATGGGTGTGGGTGCATTTTTTTTTTTTTTCAAAATGGCTGCGTCCATTTCGTCCCAAATGAAATGTTCGGCAAGCGATATATTTGGATGAAAAGATGGATTAAAGAATGGAATCAATCACAAGTTTGGCACGGGTAACGGCAAGTAACAGCCTTTAGTGGGTTAAGACTATGAATAATCAAAAATGGTTTCAGATTCAAACCCATGCTATATATGACCCTGGGTCCCAAATAATAATCACACTCAAGAATGAAACCTAGAATCCATATGCTGGGGTAAACATTCAGCAAAAATAGCTAAACTAGGCCATTTTTGGCTGTAGAGGTAAATAAATACAGTATATTGGTTAGTGTTTACCAACAGGAATTGCCATGAAGTCTTCTTAGAGAGCTATGGAAGACAATATTTGAATACATTTACAGGAAGACCACGGTCTGCTACTGTTCAAGCCATGGAGTTACAGACACAACATCTTTCATTTTCTATTGTTGTGTAACAGTGAAATGCAGAAAAGCTCTTAGAAAGCTAAATGTGAAATTCCCTTTTTTGGGGGAGCATTTAGGGGAAGTAGCACTAGGCCTAACAGATCTGAATGCCTTAGTCATCAGCTGGACCGGACATCCTTGTCATTTGTGGATTTGTAGAGGGCACAACCAAAGTCACTTCATAATTTGGTTGTTGGATTAATGCATGGGAACAGATCGCACTCGGTCTCTGTGGAAAACTTTTAAAACCTAAAGTCAACATTGATTTCACCAACAAATATTGAAACAAAGATTTAGTTTAGAGTTTAGACTAAGGAAAAAAAATAAATAACTAAATAACTCTATCACATATGATGTATATTGTTTTCCAAGTGTTTCACCCGGGTCCCACTTAGTCATGCTTACTTACATTATGTGGGAGGTTTAACTTTGTTTGAAAAACTGGCATTTTCGTCAGAGATTGACAGATATTTGAAAAAATAAAACAAACCGCCAGTGGAAATAAATGGAGGAAGCAAACACTGCAACTAAAAACCTCACCTTAAATAAATCTATGGTTTGCTATGTTTATGATTGCCATCATGAAGCAGATTGGCTGAGAGCGAATTATGGTTTTCTGGATATTTGTTTTGTTTCTCAGAGTTGTGGGCTTTAACAGATCGAGACAGTTCACTTTCCTTTATTGCCTCTGAAGCATGGGCGGATGTAACATTTCCCAATTGGGGGGGCAGAAGAAAATGGTAAGGGGCGGCTTCATCGTCCGTGGCGCGAAGCGAGCGATGAAGCCGCCCATACCATTTTCAGTCGTGTTTCAAATACTACTGAAATACTTTTCAGTAATGTTTCAAATACTTTTAACACTAGAAAGACTGAAAAAAAGCATTTGCTTAAATTCATATTTAGATTTTTTTTCATACGACCAAAATTTCTTAGATGATAGAATGATGATGGTCATGGAAGGAGAACCTTCTGAAAGCTTCATGGGCAAAAATAAACAACTTTAAAATATCAAAAATGACCTCTCAGTCTTTCTAGTGTTAAATATAAGCACTGAAATATCTTGGGTTGTTTTGCATGCCATGCCATCATGTTTGGTGGGGCAGACTGGGCTTTTAGGGGGGCATTGCCCCCCCATGCCTATGCCTAGATCCGCCCCTGCTCTCAAGGTTTGCTTGTTATGTTCTCAGTACTTTGTAAGTCTGTTAAGAAAAACACTTTACTAATAGCTACAGTGCTATTATGAGTATCCCACAGCTGAATTATTTGACCCGTGTAAACTATTTTCATAATTAATTTCCCATTAATTGATAGATATTGAAGCAATACTTATTATCAATGCACAGGTTATATGCATGTAATGTACTGACTGACTGAATGAATGAATTGACAACAAAAGGCTGCCTAAGAGGCGTAATTTTAATTGTGTCTATGGTATAAACACAAAAAAGCCAGCAGGCTGTCCACCGTGATCCTCCAACACATACAATGCAGTAGAAATAGGACTGACAGGGGTGCCTGGTGGCTCAAAACAGTTAGTGCACTAGGTTTGAATCCGACGCCTGGCTTCTTTTCATTGCATGTTTCCACTTCCCCCTGCCCTTGATTTCCTGTGTCTCTACGACCTACGATCTATATAAAGCATAAAACTGCAGGAGAAAAAGAAGAGGAATATAGCTACAAGCAGCGAAGGAACGACCAAGCATGAAGATAATAAGCAATGAGGACAATATGCCCAATAAGCCATAGAAACATGGAAGAGTTCTTGAAAACTCATGCACTACGTTGGCATTTTCCAGATTTGAACTCACAACCTTCTGTTCCAATGACAAGAGCTCCATTTACTGAGCTAACCAGACACACTCATTGTTCCATTGTTAACAGCAAAACTATTCAGTGTTTCGCACAAATTGCAAAAAAAAAATCTAGGCAGAAAAATCAGGTATAAGAGTTTTTCAAACTGCTCAAGTGACAGATATTCACAATGAGCCAAGGGATAAGTGGAAACAAGGCCTACAACAAACTATCGAGGCACAATGCCCTGAAGGCACAATTCAGCCACAATGCACTGAAGAAAAGGAAAGCTGCTGTTGAACATATCTAGTCCATTTTGGGGTTAATCCAGTTCAGTTGGCTGTAGATGAACAAAGTGGCCGTGTTTAGTGGCTCAGAAGCAACTGACTATGACAGCATGTGTAAAATATGGATGTTAAACACTTATGTGAATGATGATCCGATCAGTGCGAACAGCAACAGGACTGCTGTTTTGGGTCTTCTACTACTACCTAATAGAAGTGAGTGTTAGTGAATGTTAGCCTGAGCTGAACTATCGTTAGCGCCATCTATTGATGAAAAAGTTAATATTTGTCCAATCTGTATGGTGGAGTATGTCAATAGAATTGTGTAAAGTGTATTGTTGTATTTTGTCACCCTGCTCTTCTACTGGGACATTCAGATGTCCCAGTGTCTCACCTAGACACAGAAACACAAATGTTGACCGACACACATATATATATATATATATATATATATATATATTATATATATATATATATATATATATATATATATATATATATATATATATATATATATATATATATATATATACACATATATACATATATACATGTGTGTGTGTGTGTGTGTCAGGGTCTGATACTTTGTTCCTCATGTCTCCCAGGCCGTTTTCCTTTTAGAGCCATCTAAAGTATTTTTTTTTTTCTTTTTCTTTTTTTTTGGCTAAAATCGTTTTTATTAGTAGTAAGATCAAAGTTCCTACTTTTTAAATATGATTAAAAAGGATTTTATCCAGAAAACGAAAAAAATACTTTAGATGGCTCTAAAAGGAAAATCCTGGAGACATGAGGAACAAAGTATAGATGACACATACATACTGTACTGTATATATATATATATATATATATATATATATATATATATATATATATATATATATATATATATATATATATATATATATATATAAAAAATATATATATACACTGTCATCTATTTGATCTTCAAAGTACCACATTCCAAACCTCACCAATGGTATGAAATAGTATACTCTCCCAGTCTCCTAAGTGGTTCGAGTGTATGTGACATATGATGATGATGTCTTAGTTAGAGTGATCACCTGCTATCCTGGTGACACAAAACTGCCACCTCCTACACTGTGTGCATGTGTGTACGTATGTGCATGTGTGCGTGTGTGTGTGTGTGTGCATGTTATGTGTTTTAATTTGAATCCTGAAAAGTCACAGTTTTTGGACATAATGAGGTTTCCTCCCTGCCACCAGAGGTATATATAATTATTTAGATATTCAATTAAAAAAAGGCAGAATGTATGCTTGACTGACTGAGGTGCCAGTGAGTGAATTGTTCATGAAATCGCTCCTCCAGCTCGGAGCCATCCAAAGACCCCCCTGCGCGCCGCTCAGTGCCTCCAACCCTCCAAATATTCCGACCCCAACCCCCTTCTCTCATGTCAACGCAGTGTAAGCAACATGTCATTTTCAGGTCTTTTGATCACAGAGCTATTCTCAGAGAACCTCCAGAGGTTTGCCACCGTGCGTGTGTGTGTGTGCGTGTGTGTGTATGTGTGTGTGTGCGTGTGTGTGTGGGAGAGAGGGGGTGGTGGTATGGTATTAGGAGGGTGTTGCTCTGGTGCACAGATAACCTTTTTATTTATTTATTTATTTTTTCCTCTTTTGACTTTTCAGGCCTCAGTTTTTCTGGTTGTGAAAAGGAATAATAAAACAGCTGTCTGCTAATTGGCGAGAGGGAATGATGGAGCATGCCGTGGAGGTGTAGGAGGATAAGAATGAAGGGGGGAAACTATGGGTGCACGCACACACACGCACACGCACACACACACACACACACACACACACACACACACACACACACACACACACGGTATGTAGGCTATAGGTATTGTTCTGTTCTAGAACAGTTCCTGGTCGGCTAATTAAATTTCACAGTTTCACATCTTTCATCCATTACGTCAAAGTCACAGTGCAGTGCTAAAACAGGCCACTTGTAAGTAAGATTATATTGTCTACAAGCAGTAGCCATCAGGGGCGTTTTTGCCATTAGGCAGACTAGGCAATTGCCTGGGGCACCATGGGGGAGGGGGAGGGGCACCGGGGAGACCACCAGGCATGCTTTCAAAGGATCCAGGCTAATAAGCTTCATACATTATACTTGTCCTCTATGACTAGAATCGGACATTTACAACACATATATGTATGTACATATATGTTCTTTAGTTTAAAAATAGTTCATATTTTTTTATCCCATATGCATTTTACTGTGCCTGTCATAGGTATGACGTCACAGGGGATTTTTCCTGGACGGGGGCTCCAGGGAAAAACTTGCCACTGGTAGTCATGTTTGTTTACTGCATACAGCATGCAGCTTTTCTCTCTACACCTCTAGGGCTCCCTTTTTGTTGTTCGCTAAACCCCTTATCCATAAACCTATTTGCCATTTTTACTAGTTTGAAAATCATGTTTTTTTTTAATAATGGATTGCATTTTTATAGCGCTTTTCTATGCACTACGTGTATACTGAAAGCGCTTACAATGGTCCATTCCTTCATACATTGGGAAGTAGAATGGCGAACAGTCAACGCCAGCGTCTCCACTTCCCACATTCACACACCAGCGGTGGCAACCACTGGAGGCAAGGTGGGGTTCAGTGTCTTGCCCACGGACACTTTAACATGTAGACAGGAGGAGCCGGGATTCGAACCGCCAACCACTGGATCATTGGCCGACCTGCTCTACCTCCTGAGCCACAGCCGCCCAGTTCAACTAGCCAATGTACATTGAGATGCTGTGAGCTTGTAGACTGGCCATTTAACAAATACAAAAAGGTTTTTCAAAATAGTGAAAAAAGTAAAGAAGTGAGGAATAAGGGTTTTTAGCGGATGAAGAAAATGGAGCCCCTGCATGGTATCTGCAATCTAATGGATCTTATGGTTCTTTGTGAAACGTTGACTGATGGATGGATGTTAGTATATTATTGGTTGATATTGGATAATAACTGCTGGATTTTCTTTTTTTTACCCCCCATTTTGTTGGCACATATTGTTAAATAGGTGCATTTAGTGTCAGAATGCTCATACAATATGTGGCATGTGATGAATGGGCGCAATATGTACGGGGCGACATAATCTGTCATAATCGTTCGCTTCTCCCACTGGAATTAGTTGACGTGCAACAAACATGCTTCTTTGCAGTGTTGCCAACTTGCTGCATTTGTCGCTATATTTAGTTTTTTTCAGACCCCCCTAGCACCAAAATTAGTGAAAAGCTCCTGGCGTAAAATCTAGTGCTTTTTGGCTGGTGAGTTGTGGCAAAATTGTCACCATTTTCCTCCTATGATAGAGTCCTCCTTTCCATCCTAAAAAGGACCATTGGTAACCTTTATAGATCTGTAACTCTTGAGATCGTAAAATGAAACCAAATGGACCCTTATGGGTCCATCTAGAAAGAATCTACACATCTATAAAATGTACAAGAATTGCTATTTTGACCAACATTTTGCCAGTTATCTCTGCTAAATTAGTCTGAGAGACTAAACTCAACATCAAATGGTGGTCCTCTGTGGCTAAAATGCAGACTCTGGTATTGAAATTGTTGAAATCCCACTGCTGTAGCGCATTCTAGTGCATTTTGGAAGTGCCAATAGCGCATTTTGGATTTTGTCAGTTGGCAACACTGCTTCTTTGTCTGCAGAAGGGGAGACACTAGGGCAACCGACCATGTCACAGAAAAACACAGCACGTTATCGGGCCTTGCTCACAGGTGAAAACCTGTATGAGTGTTTCAGACCTTCATATGCACTGTACAGAAGTGGTTGTTGTTGACGGCACAACACAGAGCATCCAACCAATTTACCATTGTATGGTGTTGGTCTTTGTAAAGATCACAGGCACAAACAAATCATCATGTGGACGACAACAGGAGGATTAACTCTACCCCAAGCAGCTTCCATAGGTGATTGATGAGTAGTAGGCCACGGATTAGCATAAAGCATGCAACGCACACACACACACAAAAACACAGAAAAATCACGAAAAACACAACGCTTGTACATGCACGCACTCACACACAAATACAGGTATGCGTTCGGCTACGCAAGCGCCCCGACAGCACTAAAAGGAAAGACAAATGGCACCAATTTACAGTGTAATAACACTAGCTTATTCATTGGCCCTTCATTTGTCTTAGAACGTTAAATGCTTTTCTAAATGTTATCATTTATTTATGTTGTGAATTAAAAAACACAACGATTCAAAATACACCACCACCAACCATTGCTAAAATGCATAATAATGCGTTATTTGTTTTGGTGGCTAAGCTATTGTTTCCATTGCGCCAGTGGGATTTGCAATTGTAATACTGGGCTGTCTGGGAGACGGCCCTCTGTGCTACGAGGCGAAAGGGCTCAGTGTTAGTAAAAATAAATCCGAGTTGGGTTAATCAAAGTCAAGCGATTTAGTGTTCCGTTTCACGAGTTCAATCTTAAGTCCAGTTCCTGAGATAATATTGCTCAAGGCCAGTTATCAGCCGCCTTCAAAAAGCATCCCTCTGAGTATGTTGGGGGGGGTCGATACATGAATACATACATGAATGTGCCAGCAAGCCTATGTGCACAGACACAGCCCCCCACCCTAATATCAATACATTTCAATTCATACAGAGAATATTTTGCCTGCGACAACAAAGCAGGAGATCATATATTCACTGTAATGTTCTTGTTGTTCCGTTTTATCACTCTATACGCCGAGAAACTATGCCAACGCACAGTGGTATATGCAATCTACTGTGTGGTTTGCGTTATACTTTGCTAGATAAGCACCCCAGGGACCTGTACTATGAAACAAGTTCAACACATACACAATCATAAATTATTTTCATGATCTGGTTTCATGAACCCTGAAAATCACAATCACGCTAAGCGGTCACACAACGGCGGTTATCAACTCAATAAATCAAGCCGGGATTTTCCAATCTAGCTGTGTGCACGTTCGCATGGCGGGGGCAGTGTTTGCAACACATGGCCAATTGAACGAAGTGCAATGCATCATATTAAACGAATATGAAGAATTTAGACACATGCCTGCCAAAATCGACCAAGGTGCATGGCAAAATGCAGTAAGGAGGATTGCTAGTGAAAAACAAAATCACCTTGTAGATTAGAGCAGAATACCCTGACATTGTTTACATTTGTGTATTATATTAAATACATGTGTTGTACAGTAGAGTATGGAGTTGCAGAACTCTTCACAAGCATTTAAGGACAGCACTATTATACTGTGTTTTTGTTGAAAGCACTGTACAATGTACAGTATTACAGTCTCCCGTTCACACGCCAAAGGAAACCATGCAATGCACCAGCCTGCCCTACACACTACACACAGGGGTTTATTATTGACTTTCTCAAGGAAATAGGAGCCGGGGATCGAACCAGGAACCTTTCGATTGAAAGACAGTCTCCGATCCAGCGCCACAAGACGGTAAAAGTGAATCGCCATGATCAAAGACACAGACAAAAACACAGGGTTCAAGTTCAAGTTACCTCAATGAACCCAAAATGTCAGCTTAGTAAAGTACATGAATTATGCCCAATGTGTCAAACATCAGAAGACCTCAACTTGAAAAACAAGGAATGGCGTGCAATGAGCTTAAAATATAAGTACGGATGAACATCAGTAATAGACACATGATTGGAAATTGCCATACAAAAATAAACCTACGCACCTAGCACAATGGTTATTTCAGGAACCTAAATATACAGGAAAATATAAATGTATTCTAAATAAATCAGTGGCACTCTAAAGTTGTTAAAAGAGACTGTCGGGGAAGCCGAGCCAGGAAGTGCGAAATCCACCACCGACTATAGACCACGTTGCATCCACTAGCGATCAAGTCGCAAATCCACAGCAACCAGGTCACGACCACTTGCTTACTAGTTTGAACCATAGCTTCTAGACAAGGGGACAGCTCGACAACGGAAGCGCGACCACAAGCCCCCAGTACAGTAGTTGCCATCATGTAGCTGGGGACCACCTCGAACCCTCTGAAGGTCCAATGGTGGTCCCCAGACCACTATTTGGAAACCACTGTGTTAAACAGCTCTGATAAAATCCTCCGGGGTATAGTAAGCACATTTTGAGCTCAGACTAAATGTTATTTTTATTTATGCTGTACTGGTTGACTGATAACATGGCCCTAATGGCAGAAATGGTTCGCATTTGTGATTAATATTGTGGAACTCTTTGGGAACTAGCCCACCGGTTGCAAAATTATTACGTTTCATTTATCTGATGTGGGAAAAGCTAGTGTTGTGTAATGAAAATTATGTAAATGTGGCATTTATACCTCCATGCATGCATACGGCTTGTCTTGCGTCAAGGGGAAATTAGCTTTCCCTACTATACTCCTGTTAATGAGAAAGGGTTCACAGCCATTAGTACGGAGTACTTACTTAGCTTTAAATTATATCATAATTATTATTAATTGTTGTTAGAACTGCAATCTTTAATTTCCGTGTTCTACCTGGGACTCGCTATACCAAAAGGAAATCCTAACTTATCCAGGGACTGATTGTACTTATGACCCTTAGGAATATCACAAATACAGCTACCCAAGACCCACAATGGACAAGACCTACTGTATGCTGTATAGAGTCTATATACAGTGGAAGTTGTGGGATTGGTGGAAGTACCAAGGAAGGAAATGGCGTTGATGCTTTACAAATAGTTTATATTCTCCATGAATGAATTAAGTGCTTAATTAAGTGATTGAATTAAGTGATTGGTCATGAAAATGTTGTATTGATACATCTGACGGATGTTCTGAGACACTGGCTTATAGAGTCTCTGCCTTAGATTGTGCTCTTCTCTTCACTGCAGAGATGAGGTAAGACTGGGGACCGAGGCTACCCGGACCAGGGTCTAGCTTTCACAATGGAAGAGACCACCTCACTATAGTTATATTGTAGTAACACTCTATAGCATACAGATTGGGTTAACAAGTGCAGGTGGAATTAGTATGGATTTATAATTATTATTACTCAAGTAGTGCGATCGGTCCCATTCCACCGTTTGCATTGTGCAAGTTGGCACTCTACTAAGTGCAGTTCAAGTCTAATTATGACCAATCAATTGGTCCCTTACTTTTTGTTAATCTGTTTGAATAGCACAGTTCGTTTGAACTCTCGCCTTCAAACCACAAGATTCAAACCACCAACGAGTCTTCAATAACCCTGCACATTTATGTCTTATTTTTCTTAATTCAATCTGGCTTATTCTGTATACAGTATATGGTCTTATTGCTTCCAGCTTGGTCCCGCCATATCACTGCTTGCAGGTATATTTTACTAATCAATTTTTCTACTCAATTAATCAATTAAGGCACCAACTTGAAGTAATTAAAATGTGTCAGGGTCTGATACTTTGTTCCTCATGTCTCCCAGGCCGTTTTCCTTTTAGAGCCATCTAAAGTATTTTTTTTTTCTTCTTTTTTTTGGCTAAAATTGTTTTTAGTAGTAAGATCAAAGTTCCTACTTTTTTAAT
The DNA here is from genome assembly GCA_039105355.1 of Benthosema pterotum. Classification (NCBI taxonomy): domain Eukaryota; kingdom Metazoa; phylum Chordata; class Actinopteri; order Myctophiformes; family Myctophidae; genus Benthosema; species Benthosema pterotum. Next base: position 22,705,927 of record CM076976.1, read on the forward strand.
ATGATTAAAAAGGATTTTATCCAGAAAACGAAAAAAATACTTTAGATGGCTCTAAAAGGAAAACGGCCTGGGAGACATGAGGAACAAAGTATCAGACCCTGACACAAATTACTCAATTTGCCTAACTATAAGACTATGTTTTTTTTTCTGAATGGAAATATTCTAAATAAATATTATATTCGGGGCAATATGGTGCATCTAAATTTCAGTTTAGCTATACTATTCAATGTTTTTTTCCCTGCAAACGAGTCTTATAACCAGAGTCTTCTTATATTTGGTAAAATACGGTACATTTCAGTTTAGCTATTGTTCTGCTTCTGTACCGCAATAGGACTCGTTTATTAAATATTTCAGTGTGCACTAGCAGAGGTTACCTGGAACAACATCCTCTGGGTTTCTTTTCGCTGCATGAAAGATGGTGTGTGCAGGACAGATGGGGTTGGACCACGTCGACGCAGGGAAGAAGAGCTTGGTGTAGTGTGTGTGTGTGTGTGTGTGTGTGTGTGTGTGTGTGTGTGTGTGTGTGTGTGTGTGTGTGTGTGTGTGTGTGTGTGTGTGTGCAGCTGAGCTTGGCCCGGGTGCAGGGCCAGGAGGAGGCCAGGCAGGGCCAACAGGTCGGGGTCGAGCCGGGGAGCGGAGGAGCACGCTTGCAGACAGCAGAGGTGTTGTTGTGGTGATATAGAGGTTCCAGCTGCACCAGGGTCTCCGCACTGCAAACCAAGGCCATGTCGGTGTTTGGAGAGGGCGGGAGGACCGGCGGGGTCTGGAGGGAGAGCAGAGAAAATGTGGTTGACACACAAGAAAACACACACACAGACAAAAAGATAAAAGTCACGGTCTAATAATGCTGTGACTCACTTTCCTGTGCACAGCCAGGGAGAGCAAGATAGGTGAGCAGTTTGTGAGTGATGGAAGAAACATGTTTTACTTAAAGGGATATATATATATATATATATATATATTATATATATATATATATATATATATATATATATATATATATATATATATATATATATATATATATATATATATATATATGCTTATAACATTTAGAAGATGAATACTTCCTTGGCATCTTTTTACTATGTAATATGTGGGTTTAGATATTTTAGATTTTAGCAGTGAATCCAGTGTCTGTCAGTGATGTCATCGGAATTACTTCCTGGTCTACATTTCCCACAATTCTATGGTGCACTGCATCTCCCTGTGGATAGGGGGAGGGGCTGTATTACTGAGACAACGTGTAGTCCAAGGAGAATTGAAAAAGGAGTTGTCGCGAAGGCACCCACGGGGGAGTCCACATTGGTTCATGGGAGGAAACAGACATGCGCAGTACAGATCAGGAAGTCAAAACCATCCAAGAGACCAATGGCATGCATGGTTTGCAAGCGTCAAACTTCCTGGAATGTACTGAGCATGTCTGTTTCCTCCCATGAACCAATGTGGACTCCCCCGTGGGTGCCTTCGCGACAACTCCTTGTTCAATTCTCCTTGGTGTAGTCCAGGAAGTAGTGTCGATGACATCAGAGACACTGAGACTCATTCTTACAGTATATATTGAATAGAGAAGGCATGCTCCGGAAGTCCCCCTCTCATCCACTTGCATTAAGTTGCTCACCCAGGGCATGAGGCGATTTCACTGAGGGAAAAAAACAGAGTGCATTCTGGTAAAATGGGCCAAGAAGTGCGAGCGTAGAGAGCTGAAGGTTTCTGGAGGGGGCGGAACATATCGCACGTTCATGTGAATGGTCCACTGAGCTCAAAGCTGCATTCTCAACTTTGGCCACTATTTCCATTTCGCCTTAAGGTTTCCTCCGGATGCCGTCTCTATTCAATATATACTCTAAGGGCTCACTGCTAAAACCACATATCACACACATAAGAGTCCCAGGAAAGGGTTCTGAATCTTCTAAATGTTATTAACATATTTTTGGGGGCAAACATGGTGAAATGTCCCTTTAAGGAAAATTATTCAATGCTAAAATGAAAAATGTTCCTTTTACATGAATACAAACATGGTATTCAAAATGAATAGAAAGAATTACACTGAATCAAAAGTATTGCCATACTTTAAAAAAAGAGTCAACTGGGATAGAATTATGTCCATTTCATAGTCCACTTGGTGAATAAAGGCATACAAGTTGAAGATGTTGAGATTTTTTTTTTTCTAAAATGTTTCACCCTTCTTTTGTGTAAAAATGAGCTTTTATTCTTTCTTGTGTCATATTTTCAATATAACGTTTTTTTCTATAGCACTATCTCTCCTCTCTCTCTCTGTCTCTGCCACGGTGTACACACACTCCCACATCATATAGGGACAATAAAATGTCATGAGAGAAAAAGAGGCATTCCACACCATTTCTTTCTTAGATCAAATGACACATGTCATGGTCACTCATTCTTTTCTGTGTCATCCTCCTCCCTCCCTTTCTCTCTCTCTATCTCCCTCTCTCTCTCACTAATAATAAGCTATCATCTGGCAGACCACAAATGCACTGCTCATGGCCATAATCTTGTTGTCATCTGTCTAGCGTTGCGGATGATGTGCAGACACTCAAAGCCGTTTGGAATGGGGGCTGAAATCCCACAGCCCCAATGTAATTGGATTTTGAATGTGGTGTGTGAGTGTGTGCGCGTGTGCATGTGTGTGCGTGTGCGTGTGCGTGTGTGTGTGTGTGTGTGTGTGTGTGTTTGCGTACTGCAAGGTGGAACACAAATGGATTTTCTCACACAGCATGTTTATGAACAGTTGAACGGATACTGTACACGTCACACAAACATGCACGAAAGCGTGCACATGCACGAACGCGCATGCACAACACACACACACACACACACACACACACACACACACACACACACACACACACACACACACACACACACACACACACACACACACACACACACACACACACACACACAGTTTTACTTCTCATGGACAGATGCATGAAGTTCATAAACTCTTCAAATGGAAAGTACCAGATAGCTGTGTGGAAGTTCACCAGCGTGCAAAGATAAAAGACGCTTCAGTGAATCTCTGAGAGACAAGACAGAAGGGGAGGCTTTGTATGTGTATGTGCTGTACGTGCATGCCTGCGTGCATGTGTACATGCGTGCGTCTGTGCCAGTGCATGTGGCTCCGTGCGTGCCTGCAAAAGAGAGGAATAGAGGGATACTGTAAGCCTTGGTGAGTGTTATGTGTGCATGTGTCCATGCATGTGTTTGTGTGTGAACTAAATGTTTGTACTGATATTCCGGAGAAGTGATTCTCAAGGTTACTGCTGGCTTTCACTTTAGCTAATTCATGGCCAATCGGAGACTGAACGTCATTAGGTAAGAAAGCTCTAGATGAGGGCACCATTCATTCACTTCATTTTAATATCATTTTAATAACACAAGTGTGAATCTAAGAGCCTGTCAAGGGTGTAGCATTTAAGTAGCTCACCTCTGGAACCACATGTAACCCTGTACCTCCCACATACACTCCGTACATACAGTATGTCTTCACTAGTGTTTGCTATGAGAAAAACGCTCATAACATATTCTCTCTCTCTTTCTCTCATCTGAAAGGAAAAGGAGAGAAGAATAGCCCATTGGGGGCAAATTATGCCTTCTTCTAATAACAACAGATTCACAAACACCTACAGCCTTAATAATGCCCTGAGGACTGATAATGATGCATCATTAAAAATATATTACTGAAAGTTTCACATTCATTAACTGGACCATATAATGCATCACACTTCAAAACATTAAGTTAATGCATGCAAGTACAGAAAAAAATCTGTTGATCTTTTAGGCTCTCCTATATTGTATCGTCTTAGATTTCAATTCAATTCAATTCAATTCATTGGGCTTTATTGCCAATAAAGAGAAAACATATGTTTACATTGCTGCAAAACGCACAATACAACAATACAAATACAAATCAGTACGATATTCAGCTACATTTCAAAGTCAGAATTGTACCAAGTTCACTTGATGCAAGAATATACACAATGATTGTTCTTTAGGGTGGTTGTGTTGCATCTGCAATCTTGCACATTGTTGTATTTCACCCAACAGGTATGGGAGTTTGTCATCGTTCGTCATGTTTTCAATATCTCCTTGCGTGATTGTGATCCATGGGAAGTATATGTTGTTGATGTCTTGGTACAGTGCTGGGGTTTTCAACCTTTTTGACACCAGGGACCACCATTTATTCAGCATTTGAGCCACGGACCACCATTTGATGACATTTTAGCCCCAAAGACCTAAAACTAAGGAATTCTTTTGTTTTTTGTTCACAATTCCAGGCTGGATTTTGCAAACAAAACAGTGTAGACTTCTTGATTAAATAGTGCTCAAGAGTTACATCTGGTTAACCCACTTGCCATCATTTAGCCTGGGGACAACCTGGAACCCTTCAAGGACCACTGGTGGTCTCCAGACCACCTGTTGAAAATCCCTGATACAGTGGATAGACGCTCTGTCTCTCCTCATTTTGGGTGCAATGGGCACATAATCTGTCCTCTCTTGGGAGCCGGTCTCTGCATGTCTGTCTCTCCTACTCTGTCTCACTATCAGAGTTCCCACTGAACAAATGCTGTGAAAATTTACAGATGAGGATTTAACTCATGGTTCTGTAGGATGCAGGCCATATAATCTGGATCTATACCATGTTACGGTCATTTCATAATGGAAGTCAGTGGTGATCCGATCACACTAAAACCTTGCCCAAGTCACATGTAAGTGGGCCATCCATCCATCTATCTTCAACCACTTATCCGTTGTCGGGTCGCTGGGGCAACAGCTCCAACAGAGAGTTCCAGAGTTCTCTGTCCTGATCAATATTACCGGCTTCCTCACTGGCCGCTTGTATTTGTGACATTATTCTGGCGGTCATGTCCCACGTTTCCTGAGTTTAACTTTGACCATAGGTTGAGAGTAAGAACAAAGCTGGTTCGGTAGACAGAGAGATTTGCCTTCTGGCTCAACTCTCTTTACATCACAACACTGCAATACCACCCCTGCTGCTCTGATTTTCTGGCTGATCTCCTTCTCCATCCTCCCCTCACTGGTGAACAAGACCCTGAGATGCTTAAACTCCTTCGCCTGGTGTAATGCCTCGTTCCCTACCTGGACTGCACAATCCACCGGGTTTCCTGCTGAGAACCATGGCTTCAGATCTGGAGTTGCTGATGGGTATGTGTTAGATAAATAGAAGATGTAGAACAGAGATGTCAAACTCAAATACACAGCAGGCCAAAATGGAACAGTTCTAAACCTACGTTTTAACATAAACGACGGACAAACAGCGTTTCCTGAACTCCATTATTTGTCTATGAGAGCCACCGATTCTGGCGATAGCAGGTGAATGGGCAATGGTCGAAAAGTGGGCGGGGCAACGTCGGACGAAAAGATAAATATAAAGGGGCTTCCAGACGGCAACGATAAACGCCGGCGTTATCGTCGGGCGAGTTTCTTTGCCAACATTAAGAAAATCGCCCGTCGATAAACGCCGAGCGTTTTATGCCGGGAGGGGGAGGAGGGGAGTGGGGCGCACGAAATGCGTGGCTCAGCAGCCAACAGACTACACTTCCCAGTAGCTTACATCCTTGCAGTCAGCAGGCTACCTGATCATGATCACGCTGAATTTACAATTCATTTACAATGAATTAATGACTCACCACTCACCAGTCACCAATAATGATGGCTGCAGCCGTAGAGGTTGACATTTGAACGTAGACTATAGTTATTCCAAGTTGCGTAGGTTAAAATAAAATGGGCAGCATCAATCACGGTTTAAATATGTTGTATAATAAACTCTGCTGGCTAAAAGCATGTAACCAACATCAACATGCTTCACTTTGTCATATAGCGTGGCCGTGACAAACTCACAACACGTCGCGCAATAATGCGTTGTAAACATTAGAACGTTAGAGCAGAATTGCCACAACTCACGTCATGGCTCGGCTCAGGGTCGGATATAGAGGGGGGCAGGGGTGGGCACAGCCACCCAAACGTGCATCCTGCCCACCCAATGAAAGGTAATATCAGTGGTTTTCAACCAGTGGACCACTAGTGGTCCACAAAAGCCGAATAAATAGTGGGCCTGGTATAAAAAATGTTCAAAAGCACTGCTTCTTATGAAAAACTTTGGAGTTGCCCACCCGCCATTTTTCCAGCCCACCCTAGTAGGGCTGGCTAGATCCTGTCCTGGCTCGGCTGCTCCAGAGCCTGAAATGAATAGGGAATCCACTCCTGGAACAGAAACGGTCACTGTGCAGGTCTACTGGTAGAGTGGGTCATCATCGTCCTCACTCCTCATTATGTTTGTTTGCTATAAATCGCCAAGCGTTTTACAAAAAGTTCACTGAGATTGAACTTTTTAAAACTCGCGCGCGCGTGCTCGTTTCGTGCACGCGCGCGCGACAAAAATGAGTGACGCCGGGCGGAAAACGACCGGCGTTAAACGCTCTCTTGAACGCAGGTCGATTTTTGAACTTTTGTGCTAAAAAAACGCCGGCCCCATTGAGAATGAATTAGAGTGGGCGATTTATTCCTCGCCGTCTGTAAGCCCCTTAATTGAGGTTTTCGGCCGACACTTGGGCGATTTAGGCTACAGCCAATGACATTCAAGCGCCGCCCACACCACCCGGTTTTTATCGCAGGATGTTAAAACATACTGTAACTAAATATCAGCCCAAAGGCTGAAGATAATTCATTCACGGGCCTGATTTTGCCTGTGCACCTTGAGTTTGACACATTTGATATAGAAGTGAAGTATGTGCCTGGCGTCACAGATTTGCTATAAGTCTGAGTTGTTCCAAAAGAAAGCCATACCTCTATTAGACTAAAGGTAATAGAGACAATTTTTTAGCCAAGAATATAAATAGATATAATAGCTAAATCTTTTGCATTTTCCCCTTCTACGTTCCTTTTACTTTGATGATGCAGCTGTTTCCCTGCAGACAGACGCTTCGTCCTGCAGACAGTCCAGAACTTTGTTGAACACAAAACATTCATCGGGTCCCGGACAGCGTGGCTAATTTGTGATAGGAAGGGGGGGTTGTGTGGGGTGAGGCAGCATTTTGGCCAATCACAGCACAGCAGTCTCCAGCAGATTCATGATGAGCCAATAGAGTGGAGGTGAGGTGGAGTTAGATTCTGTTTTTAAACAGATCACAGTGTTTGTACACACTAAAGTTGCCTCTATTACATTTAATGCTAGAGGACTGACGTTAGAAAGGTGTTTCAGGCACAGACACCGGCTGGAGACCCACATCCACATGGAGACACACGGATATGGTCACAAGCTATCAATAACTCACTTATTATTCTTTTTAATTAATGACTCCAGTAAACATGGTTTTCCTATAAAGCTTTCACCTCCACTTTCAACTGATTTGTCATAATTCAGAGGTGTGGGAAGCACAGAGAGAGAGAGAGAGAGAGAGAGAGAGAGAGAGAGAGAGAGAGAGAGAGAGAGAGAGAGAGAGAGAGAGAGAGAGAGAGAGAGAGAGAGAGAGAGAGAGAGAGAGAAAGGGAGATTTCCTAGAGCCATCTGTCATTGTTTGAATGAGTGAAAGTCAGAGCATGAGATCGCTGTGATAAAGACGTAAACAAACAGTCGGAGAACCGGAGCTCCTTATCTCTGTATGCTCATTTCTCTTCCAAGACAAACACAGCATGCCTACCACCTGTGTGTGTGTGTGTGTGTGTGTGTGTGTGTGTGTGCGTGCGTGCGTGCGTGCGTGTGTGTGTGTGTGTGTGTGTGTGTGTGTGTGTGTGTGTGTGTGTGTGTGTGTGTGTGTGTGTGTGTGTGTGTGTGTGTGTGTGTGTGTGTTCTCACATATGTTATCTACTTAGGACCGTTTCGAAGAAAAACACCTTCCAACTTAGGACGGTGGACAAGTTAGGACCAAAAACCCGGTCCTAAGAAGTAAGACCACTTAAAACAGATAGAGAATGTCATAAGCCATGCCTGGTGTTGAAATTGGCATGGTCCTAAAAGGAGGCGTTTTTACATATGGCCCTAAAAAGGAGGCATTTTTACATTTGGTGTGTATCAGGTGTGTGTGGGGTGTGTGTGTGTGTGTGTGTCCTACTTAGGACCATCTGGCAAACTTAATATTTTAACTAGATAGGAGCAATTCCAGAGGGAATTGCAGAGTGTGGTCGCCCAAAGGCAACCACACTAATAACAATAGTGTGTTGCCTTTAAGGCAACCACACTAATTATACAATAAATTACTATATATAGCTCATATAGGCCGCAGGTCGCATGTAACTGTTAGAACTCGGGGAACTTTGTCCGAGGGTGGGCGGGCGGGTCAGAGTTTAGAAAACTCTGGGGCGGGTCACACTGATGACATAATCATGTTCACTCATCGTAACAAGTGTCTGGCAGCCCGCATCATCATGGTGACACGTGTCTGACATGGGACCATTTCTATGTTCCCTCAGGTCTATGTTCCCTCGCTGACTAACCCCAACCCAAACGCACAAACCATAACCCTAACCGAAAGCATGTCAAACGTTACTTCGCGACATTTGACATGCCTTCGTTTAGGGTTAGGTTTGGGCGTTTGGGTTAGGGTTAATCTATTACTATCCCTACCCCTAATCCTAACCTGACTTTAAGAGCTGAGGGAACATAGACATGACCCCTCTGACATCACTCTGTGACCCCTCTGACATCACTCTGTAAATTTTTGTCTCAAGCCTGTCCCCTTTTATGTCCTATACTTTAAAGCCCGGCTTAAAACCTACCTTTTCACTCAGGCGTATTACTGAATTATTACCGCTCTTGTCTTTCTTTTACTTACTACCTCTATGACCTTTCAACTTGGCTGCAGTCAGACAATGTGTGTCTTCACATATTGAAAAGTATGCCTTTCGGGATAGCAATCCTTTGTTTTCTCATATTTTAGCACTAATCACTAGTTTAATATGTTCTTTAGCATTCCCATATACTTTAGTTGGGAGCCCGCGCGCTGTTTTTGGGCTGAACCGAGTCTTTACTGGATTTGCGGGAGATCGGTACATAAAGGGGTTAATGTGCATTAATTAACAATTCAATAATTAATAATCATATACTTTGTGCATATCCATATTCACAAACACTATATAATGATAAATTTGATGCATTTAGACCAAGTAATTTGCATTAAATACCATACAACTGTATTTTGTATGGATTTTTTTTTTATATTTTGGACATTAAGGGGTTAATAATTAAAAATGCCCGAGGCATATCAGTGGGCACCCTCTTGATTTCTTAAGAAGTGACTCCCAGCTACAAGAATCACTACTATATCACATATCCAAAACAGTTCATATCAATGTTTATTTTAGCCAGTTTAAATACACGTATACTATGTGATTAGAATAGATGTTTGTGTGAGGCAAAAATCAGTATGATGCAATAACAGGATACTCTGATTTTGTCTTTCACCTGTAAGAACAATTCACTGCTGTAGTTCTGTAAGCTCAGTTCAACTGCTGCCCTTCCCCCATACTGCAATGGTTGGGTCGTTAATTAAGCAATGCAGCCTAATTAACGACCCTGCACTCTACAGGCAAACTGCCTAAATCTTTTGGTTGGTTGAAGCAGTCTGGACAAAACCCATGCAGGTGCATTAATGTGTGTTTTTTGGTAATCTTACAATGCCCTAGTATCAATCTCAATTTCTAGTATCTATGTCTATTTGTAAATTATAAGGCAAATATCAACATCCTAACATATGCTGTCTCCCTGTTAGAGCAGTGTTGTTGTGTAACTCTTCCAACTTCCCCATGTCTTTAGCAGAACAATATTAGCTCAGCATAGTCTATTGAATTTAGTCATATTTGGTGGTATCCTGTCCAAGTGAAAAAGCTATTATGCTGAACCTGTATGAGGTTCTAAAATTGCCAATGAAGAGTGAGAGATGTTTATCATGGGCAGATGTTATGTTGTAGACAATGTGTGTCTTCACATATTGAAAAGTATGCCTTTCGGGATAGCAATCCTTTGTTTTCTCATATTTTAGCACTAATCACTAGTTTAATATGTTCTTTAGCATTCCCATATACTTTAGTTGGGAGCCCGCACGCTGTTTTTGGGCTGAACCGAGTCTTTATTGGATTTGCGGGAGATCGGTACATAAAGGGGTTAATGTGCATTAATTAACAATTCAATAATTAATAATCATATACTTTGTGCATATCCATATTCACAAACACTATATAATGATAAATTTGATGCATTTAGACCAAGTAATTTGCATTAAATACCATACAACTGTATTTTGTATGGATTTTTTTTTTTATATTTTGGACATTAAGGGGTTAATAATTAAAAATGCCCGAGGCATATCAGTGGGCACCCTCTTGATTTCTTAAGAAGTGACTCCCAGCTACAAGAATCACTACTATATCACATATCCAAAACAGTTCATATCAATGTTTATTTTAGCCAGTTTAAATACACGTATACTATGTGATTAGAATAGATGTTTGTGTGAGGCAAAAATCAGTATGATGCAATAACAGGATACTCTGATTTTGTCTTTCACCTGTAAGAACAATTCACTGCTGTAGTTCTGTAAGCTCAGTTCAACTGCTGCCCTTCCCCATACTGCAATGGTTGGGTCGTTAATTAAGCAATGCAGCCTAATTAACGACCCTGCACTCTACAGGCAAACTGCCTAAATCTTTTGGTTGGTTGAAGCAGTCTGGACAAAACCCATGCAGGTGCATTAATGTGTGTTTTTTGGTAATCTTACATTGCCCCAGTATCAATCTCATTTCTAGTATCTATGTCTATTAGTAAATTATAAGGCAAATATCAACATCCTAACATATGCTGTCTCCCTGTTAGAGCAGTGTTGTTGTGTAACTCTTCCAACTTCTCCATGTCTTTAGCAGAACAATATTAGCTCAGCATAGTCTATTGAATTTAGTCATATTTGGTGGTATCCTGTCCAAGTGAAGAAGCTATTATGCTGAACCTGTATGAGGTTCTAAAATTGCCAATGAAGAGTGAGAGATGTTTTATCATGGGCAGATGTTATGTTGTAGACAATTTGTGTCTTCACATATTGAAAAGTGTGCCTTTCTGGAAAGCAATCCTTTGTTTTCTCATATTTTAGCACTAATCAATGGTTTAATATGTTCTTTAGCATTCCCATATACTTTAGTTGGGAGCCGGCGCGCTGTTTTTGGGCTGAACCGAGTCTTGTAGCTTAGGGCAACCTCTTAAGAATTCAAGAGGGTGCCTGCTAATATCCCTTTGACATTTTGTAGTTATTAACCCCCTGATGCCAGAAATACAAAAACATCCACCCGAAATAGAGTTGTATAGTATCTAATGCACAATTATGCATTTTATTTGTGGAATGTGTTATTAATTAACTACCTGTTAAAATGTCTATCATGCCGTTTGTGCCCGTTGTATTTGTGATCTGGGACACGTCTTCAGCACTGCTACATTTCCCTATTACGTCTATGAAGCTTTACGTCTACAAAGCACTACGTCACATGTATCCCCATAATAGGCATGATGTGGTGACTCAGACATAATGAAACCCTGGGGCGTGAGGTCAGAGTATCCCATATAGGTATGACGTGGTGACTCAAACATAATCAAACCATGGTGCGTGAGGTCAGAGTATCCCCATATATGTATGATGTGGTGATCCAATATAATGCGTTAATTTTGAAAAAAGGGCTTTGTCAGTCTCTTCCTAATATTATGGTTAACAACCGTGTGAAACCGTTGTGAGCGATTGGTGCAGCCAGCGAGGAGTAATGGCGGTTTCAGACATTCAGACAGACATTTTTCTGAATTATAGTATTGATGATGATGATGATGATGATGATGATGCATATTCATCCGTTCATGCCCAAATTTGACTGCCAGAAGGTCCTGATAATTCTTAAAATGTCCTTATAATTCATGTGTATGTCAAAGTGCTGTGTATGATTGATTCTAAAACTCTTAGTCCCAATACTCCACACCTTGAATCAGATAATAACAAACCCAGGTGCGCTATTTCTTTCACTGTATTGTGAAGATGACCTGGGGAAGGGAGCGCTTGATTTACCAACAAACCCTAGCCGTGTGGGTGCTTTGAAGCACCGCCCACATGCATAGGACAGTGACTGAATAGCTCCAGGGTGGTCCGTCTAAAGACAACAAGCGCTTCCTATCGTTTGTCTATTTGGTTTTGGAATTTCAATTCATGCAAATATGCTTAAATCAAACTCATGAATGTGGTCATCACACGAGTTGTCACACCAGTTGCCAGAAGTATATTAACTAAATTCTATCTATTCAATGGTCATGTGTAGGCCTATGCAATGGCACCATTCTTAACTGTGATGTTCACAGAGGGTGGAATACAAGTTTAAAAAGCCATGTCAACATTGACAATGTCATTCCAGGTCGGAAGGGATGCGGCTGACGCAGTTGTCATTGCCATTGATGTCTACCTATTCTTTTACTACTAGGTACTCTGATTATAATACCAGGTCAGCCAGCAGGGATCAGCAAGAAGTAACCTATCATATACATATCTCCTCCTATTAACAATGTTTCTAGCCCAGAAGCTTGTGATCTCAAAGGGTCAATGTATTGGCCCCAAATGGCAGCACTGACTCCATTGTAGCTATACTTCACTCTTGAGGTCTGACTACCACACTCTCCTCATCCTTTTTGTGTGAAGCTTTCCAGGCAAGTGCCATCTGAACATTCAGGTACTATAGCTGTTTTGTTAAGCAAACTGGAGGAAAATGCATTTATCTCTCAAAATGTGTATTTTATTGGATTTGGGGGAGATCAGTATATAAAGGGGTTAATGTGCATGGAACTGAGTAGACCATAAAAAGACAAAACGTTTTTTTGAAAGTGAAATACCCCTTTAAGAGCGTCTGATTTGCCTAAATTGGAGGCATATTGTAATGTGCATGTAATGCTAGACAAATTTCTCCCTGGGAAGATAAAAAAATGTGGTCCCATTATTATTATTACCCTTATAATTGTTAATTATTATTATTATTACCCTCATTATTATTGTGTTTGTTGTTTCCTTTATTATTTTTATTTGTTTTTCTCAGTTATTAAAATTGTTTTTTCAATTATTAAAATTGTTTTATCAAATTCAAAATGAAATGATTTTCTCTAAAGTAACTTCATTAATAAGTCAAAGTAAATCTAAGAAACAATCTACAAGCTCATAAGTAAGTCTTAAATCTCTCTTTTTGGTCACAGGCAAAAGTGTCCGGTTTTGATGTCCTGAATCCATTTCTGCCGTATGTCAAGTGATACAAGTGACGGTTTTGTTAGAAATTTAGTAGTTATAATAAGCAATTACGAAAATTGGAAATTGGCTATAATTTTTGATGTACTTTTGTTGTTTATGATTTTTTGCTGTATTGCATAATCACCATGAAATGGAATAGGTCTATACTTTTAGTGGCCTACAGGCACATCTTATAAAAGCCCTGTGAGCTTGGTTTCCAGAAAAAAAATCTGCCTCATATCACTTGGCATATGGCAGAGTGGTTTCAGCACATCAAAATCATATAGAAACAACTTAAAACAACTTAAGTACAATTTATCAGAATTAGACCAATTTCTATTTTAGTTATTCATTATCCTAATTATTAGATTAGATTATTAGATTAAAATGGGGATTTGTATCACTTGAAATGAATTTGGCTCATAAAAATCATATAGAAAGGTTTTTTTTAATACATCGAATGGATGCAACCTGGGACGTGTCTTCAGTGATGTATCCTAAACTCATTGGGGTTTTCGGGTCTCTCGAACATCATACCCCTCACTCAGGTGACCCAGCCGGGGTTCATGACACCCCGACTCACGTCCCAGTAGCTACCCCTGATCAATCCCACAAGGAAAGGCCAAGGCCGTCCAATCCACCGCCCCTGAAATACTCCGCCAAAACTGGGAGGTTCTGATGCGTGGAGGGACTAGGCTCTGTGGTTTGACACCTGTCCGTGCCCCTCTACGTCTCACCAGGAGGCACAGGACCTGTGCGTTGCACCAGACTCCCCAACGCCGGACATGGAAGAGAATGAGCGGTGGACAAACAGCCCTCTAAAGGACTAACCAAGGGGTTAACCCATTATGTACATTAAATATCAAAATTAAAGCTATTTGATTTTTCTTTTCTTTTTTTAACTGTTGTTAATTTGGGTTTTACTTGCTAATTACTCAATTTCTGACAAAACGGTCACTTGTATCACTTGGCATGTGGCAAAATGCATTCAGCACAGTGTCACTTGGCCACAGTGTCACAGTGGCAGAATTGGACCTTGCTTAAGGTCCAAATGTCATCAGCCACCATTTTTTGGGGCATTCAGGACCAGACTAGTCTGCCTGAACGCTCATCATGTACTGCCTCAAAACCATGGGATGAATAGCAGCTTTGAATAGCACGGTGTCTACAGTATATTTCACTTTGAATGCATGTCCATTTATTCATGTTTGACCCTTTAATTCACCTGTATGTCTTGTAAGTGTGTTGTATAGCCATGGTCCATACAAATCAAGATAGTCCTGACAATTACCATTTGTGTCATGGGCGGAGCTAAGCAACTCATTATCTTTTGTCCTCCTAATACAGCATCATGTCAGTGGCTATATTTTGAGTTCTATTGTGTGTATTCAACATTTGAAGTGAGATTTGTCTTGTAGAGCTCAAATAATATTTTTTGGTGTTTATTACATCTTCGTAGCACTAGTGGAAAGGGGTGTCCCTCTAACGTTGCAGAACACAAGTCCTGGAAAAAAGACCTTCTAGTACATAGAAACATGTAGCCTGGAGAGAGGGGCAGTGATCTGGCCAATCACTGCTGACCAGCCAACTGGAGAGTGTCGTGGGCAAGGGTTCGAAACACTCTACGAAGGTTGGAGACCACCTGATGACCTCTCTTCCAGGCCAAGGCAACCACTTGTAGTGGAGTATATTTGCATCTTCGATGTATTTACAAACATGATTAAACTCATAAGAGCCAATACATCTACGTTAACAAAAGGTATTAGCTTCTACAATGTTTCTACAATGTTAACAATTTGACTATACTTGTTAGGACCACTCTTGGTCCTAACAAGTAGGGTAAAATTGTTAATATTAGAATGTTCTAAAATGATTTTAATACAATCTGCGGTGATTGTATTAAAATAGATTTTTTTTCATGTTCAGGAGTGTAATTCATATGTCTCTACAATGTCTAGAAAAGGGTGGTCCTAAAAAGGATAGCAATAGTCCATTTTTTTGGAGTGGTCCTAAGTAGTTAACATATGTAAGAATGTGTGTGTGCATGTGTGCATGTGTGCGTGTGTGTGTGTGTGTGTGTGTGAGTGTGTGTGTGTGTGTGTGTGTGCGCGTGGGAGGGAGAGAGGGAGAGAAAGAAGAGAGAGAAAGAGAGGTGTGCATGTGTGCATGTGTGAGGAAGAGAGGGAGTGAAGAGAGAATGCATGTGTGTATGTGTGTTTGTGTGAGTGTGTATGCGTGTGCGTGGGTGAGAGAGGGAGGGAGGGTATGATTTTTCTTCATTAAAATCAAAGCGTTGTGAGGGAAGAGTCTGAGAGAGGGGAGGGGCATGTGGACAACCTGTTGTGCATTATGGGTGCTTGTATAAGTTTACTCAACCACTTGAATCCCCCCCCCCCCACCCCCCCCCCCCCCCCCCCTGAACATGCCGTAATCCTGCTCTCTAGACTGCCTCCCCCTGGTCAGCTGGGGCACTGGTGGAGGGGACAGGAACTGGTTGGAATAACATGTTCCTTCCACACGCTACGTCCAACCAGGGAAACTCCCCTCCGTCAGGTGAAAAGAACGAAGAAGGCAGATTGGACTCCTCATGCATTGAAAGTAGCATGAGGTTGGCGCAGTGTGAGTCTACTTACTATTTTCAGAAGAATTTGTAGACATATTTGTGAATGGAATGGCATGGTACCAAATCTGTATTAAAGTGGTTCTGTTTGCATATACAGTAAATGCATCCTGTCTATGTATTGTCTGTGCACCTGCATGCCATGCCTTTGACAAGTCCAACACAATGCAGACTCACGGAGGCCTGACTCTGCTGATTCAGAGAGAAGCAGCATATAGATCTGCAATTCAAATGAGCAATTTGCTGATTAGTTAAGAAGACCAAAAGGGCCCATTATATTGTGCACTGTAATTTACATTTAGTCAATGTTTTTTATTCTTAATGAGCGTTATGGCATTCTGCAGCAGGATCCAGTTTAACTGTGGGATTGCATGTACACAATGCACACACACACATATGCGCGCGCACGCACGTGCGCATGCACACGCGCACGCAACACACACACACACAACACACACACACACACACACACACACACACACACACACACACACACACACACACACACACACACACACACACACACACACACACACACACACACTTCTGTCTTTCTCTCAAACACACACACAAATTCACTATGTTGCCCTATTATTGTCTCTCATACACACATAGAGTAAGTGTGTGTGCATGCACACACACACACACACACACACACACACACACACACACACACACACACACACACACACACACACACACACACACACACACACACACACACACACACACACACACACACACCTGCACAAGCAAATTCACTATGTTGCCCTATCATTGTCTCTCATACAGACATAAGTACGTGTGCACACGCACACGCACGCACACACACACACACACGTTTCATTGTGAATTCAATATAATTGGCAAGATACGAGAGGGGAAGAAGTATGTTCTGCTCCTGAACCTAATTAGGGAGACAACATTGTCCCAGCTGTCAAACAAGAGCAGATAAACCAGAGGATAGTCTGTATGGCATCTGTTAGATCATTATGATCAGTGACAACAGGAAGTTCATCTACCAACAACAAACACCACCAACAGCAACACCATGCATCTACAAGGGCAGAACACTAAATAAATAAAAAGATAACTTATAGCAATATAAAGAGAGGATAGCTAAACACCGAGTGTAAATATTACACCAAGAGACAAGTTACAGATCAATACAGTGCAGTGTTGCCAACTTGATGCATTTGTCGCTATATTTAGCTTTTTTCCAGAACCCCCTAACGTTATTAGTGAAAAACTCCTGGTGGAAAATCTAGAGCTTTTTTTGCTGGTGAGTTGGGGTGAAATTGGTTGACAGGCGCCAGAGATAAAACCCCTAACCCTAACCCTCGTTTTTCACCATTTTCCTCCTACTTCCTTCCTAGAAAGGACCATTGGTAACCAAATAGGCCCTAATAGATCTGTAACTCTTGAAATCGTAAAATGAAACATTTTACATTAATTATATTTGAACATCCGAATTACCTGATTTTCAAGAACCTGCACATTTAGAATAGTAGAAGAATTGTTATTTGACCAAGATTTTGCCAGTTTATCTCTCCTAAATTAGTCCGAGGGACTAAACTCAACATCAACTGGTGGTCCTCCGTGGCTAAAATGCAGAATAAATAGTGGGCCCTGGTATGATGATGGTTGAAAACCACTGCTCTAGCGCATTCTAGTGCATTTGGAAGTGCCACAAGTGCATTTTGGATTTTGGCAGTTGGCAACACTTACGGTGTTTATTAGTACGGTGGGCTTTGGCAAACAATCCACAGGCAATTCTACAAATGTCGTAGAATCGTATCTTTCAGAGGTCCGCGAAACTGCATGGCAAGAATGGAGGACCCCCAAAATGATAGTGTATGATTTTGGACACCAAACCCCCTCTAAAATGTATTTTGTTACTGGCAGGGATATGTGTAATGTAGTCCATATATAGAGCTGAGCAGTCCTGCCCCTCACGTGACATCGCCCCGGCTTCAGAAATGGATTCCCCATTCATTTTCCTCATAGACTTTTCAAAAATGATCTATGTAAAGATGATTACACAGACAAAACCAGGCAGACAAAACCAACTTGGGTCACGACAAATCATGACCACAAACACAATATTATCATGCAATATCTAATTGGTAAGATGTAATAAATGGCAGGATACAACACATTTTGTTTCGTTTTTATTTTTAGAAAATATTTGATCTTCCAAAAATGTTGGGTGTGTTGTCATGATTTGTCACGACCCGAGTTGGCTTTGTCTGCAACATAATCGTCTCCATGTATAGGTAGATCATTTTCAAAAAGTCTATGAAAATACAGTAAATGGGGAAAACATTTCTGGAGCCGGGGCGACATCACGAGGGGGCGGGACAGCTCAGTTCTATAGGCAAAGTGCCAACATACGTTAATTGTGTGTGTGGTGTGTGTGTGTGTGTGTGTTGTGTGTGTGTGTGTGTGTGTGTGTGTGTGTGTGTGTGTGTGTGTGTGTATGCATGCGTGCACATGCGTGCGTGTGTGCTTGTGCGCACGCACACTGCATCCGTGCCTGCGGTTGCACATGCGGGGGGAAGGGGATCCATGCAAGATTGTAATTGGCCCAGTCAATATTTTATTCCAGCCTATACGTGGCTGGCTGGGACAATACCTCAATTAGGCCCTGCAAAGCTAGTGCTAAGGTATTGTTATGAGGCCATGAGGCTGTCTGTCTTTGTCTGTCTGTTAGTTGTGTCCACCAGAGCAGGCAGATAATATCAAAACCATGCGCCCAAATGAGCTGGAAATAACCAAACACCCCAGTTGGCTAAAATACTAGGTCTGCAACGAAAAACTACTAGGGCAGCAACGATTAATCATAATTGAATCGATTATTCCGTTGTCAACTATTTTAGCAATCAATTAATCGGTTTGTCAACTAATCACTGAAGTTTTCACCCATTTTTCTACTTAAGCACAGTTTTTCCAGTGTTAAGTTTAACGAATTCCACCCATTTTCATCATTTTACTGTCATCTTAGAGATTTTGTTTGGACATGATAAAAAAAGAGTTCTCCCATTCTCTGTTCCTAGAAATGCAGTTAAAACACAACTTGATGACATCATCAAGCTGTGTTTCACCATGTTAATATTTTTTCTATTAAGACCTTTTACAATTTCACATTTGTACACTCTCGGTTAAATAGACGGCTGACTAGTTAAAATAATCGTTAGTTGCAGCCCTCATAACTAGTAACTACCTTACCTGGAAAGAAAGGAGATTAACACCAAGACAACCGGACATGTCAAGTTGAATAAACACTACCAACATTTCAGCCTGTATATGTAGGGCAGGATTGGTTATTGCTCATATGGCCCACATAGGTAAGGATTTGCTCGCAATAACAAAAATGATGCTTGAAGACGATTGCCTGAAAAATCCTGATGTATTCAAAAATATGAACAGTCTGCGCTCTCTGTCTACAGGCCCCTAGGCTAGGGTGGAGGGGAGCTGTCAGTCAGGGCCAAGACGGCAGAAGACAGAACGGCAAACGGAGTCGCTTTCAACCAAGTCAATCAGCAAGCGCATAATGAACCCGCGTAAAGACAGACTCCTGTTAATTGCGGATGCTTTGTTTTATAAAAAGGTATTCACGTGTTAGTGGGACATACAGAGGAGAAAACTACAGGAAAGAGAGGGGCTCGTAGCGTACACTGATCATCAATCAGTATAATTTGCCTGCGAGACGGTAACCAAGTCTGATTTATTTGTGAAGCCGTGCGTTGGTGTCGTGCATGAAAGTAGTCGATCTACCAGGCTCGCAGCGTGTGTGAGCTGGGTAAGATCGACTATTTCCTGCCGTGACAGAGGGACACAGATAGGGACAGCTATAGAGAGACAACAACAGACACAACAAATAGAGAGAAAGAGACAGATGGGAGGATGCGAGAAAGGGGGTTAAAGACAGACAGATAGTGATAGATAGGCTGAGACAGACAGATGTGTGAGGATAAGGTTAAGGAGGAGGTATATAGAGACACTGAAGAAAGCAACACTTACACTACTTAGATTAGCAAACATTTAGGAACAAACATGCTGCTGCAAAGGGGCATTTTTTGTCGAACCCATCTTATATGGACGACTTGGAATACAATGTCCTTTATTGACACACAGTGAGCAATGATAAAAGCACATTAGCGCTAAGAGCGGGGAAGAAATCGTCCCCAAAATGAAGATGGATGACATGACAGTGTCGTCGTGCAGACGTACACACACTTGATGGAGAGGCTTTTGGCGCTGTCGCTGCCCACTCGCTCCGTCTACTTAAAATTCTAACGTCAAGCAGGACGCTGCTCTGAGGCCTTAATTACAACATCAGTCATTATTGATCATTGTCACTTTAATAAACAGCTTAACATTTTTTGGAGCATTTGAGCCAAACAGCAGAACAATGGACAGCAAAAAAACGACCTTTGTGTGCGTGTGTGTGTGTGTGTGTGTGTGTGTGTGTGTGTGTGTGTGTGTTGTGTGTGTGTGTGTGTGTGTGTGTGTGTGTGTGTGTGTGTGTGTTTTGAAAAAACGGTGTGCTATAATGCCCTCGGCACATGTCTGTTTCATTGAGCAAGACAGAGAACCCTCGACTTGCTCGGATGGCTCTACAATCTACAGAGATTGCTGTTGCAGCATTGTCACACTTCAACGTTCAAACGTTTGAAACGCCCACGTAACCTCCGCATGAATACCTACGAATAGTAGTCCACACCTTCTTCAAAACGGAAACGAAAACAATTTCACCTGAAACGGTGAAAGGAGTTGAGGCCGTCACACTCGCGGTTGTTCATTTCAGGACACTGCTGTGTTGTTGTTATTGTGGGGGTGAGGGGGAGGAGTTGGGCATCTTCTAGACCAATCAGTGAGCAGGATGAAAGCTCCAGGGTGAAAGGATGTTGCGGATAGTAAAAACAGAGAGATTTGTCTATATCCAAGATGATGGCTGGTCACTGCTGCAAGTAATGTAATGTTGTAGCCTAGTTTTCCAATCGCTAAAAAACTACACCCAGTGAAACCCTTTCACCCAAACCCACTTCACCCTGGAGCATACCTGGGCATTATGCAGCCCGGGGGCCAAATGCGGCCCTTTGGCTGACTCTGACCGGCCCGGGGACCACCAGTGGTCCTTGACACAGTGGCGGCTGGTGACTTTTTCTTTAGGGGGGGCGCTATTAAAAAAAATCATAATAATAATAATGATGATGATAATAATGATGATAATATAATAATATCATCACATTCAATGGAAGCAAAACAATGAGTTGGTGTGAATGGATGCTGTCAGCCAATCTTTACCAGCTCTTTGAAAAGGTCCTGGGCCTCCTGGGTAGGCTACTGGTGTAGGATACTCTCTTCCTCTGTCCTTGGATTTTTGTGTGATGATTACATTTATCTGGTTCCAGCTCTTTAGTTTAAAAAAAATCCTGCAGTGTTTTGCTTTCAATTGGTGTTTTCTGCATTGCTTTATAGTTATCTTATAATATCTTTGTCTTGTTATTCCATTATCAAAATTAATTCAACTACTGTATATTCCTCCCTTTACCTGGCTCTGTGTGTCTCTTCATTCATGTCTGTGGTGGAGTTGTGTTCAACTCTATGTAAAACTGTGTTGTGTGCTGCCCTCAAGTGGTTTGGTCGCGCACATTTTGCGACCGGGATCGCTCCTACCGCTTGCATTGAAGTCAATAGGACCGCAATGCATTGCCCTTCAGTGCAGAGCTCAATGCCTAAAGACGAATGCGAACCAACACGTGAGACTCAGTAACCTATCAGCAACGTTGTACAACGTAAACAACTTTTGACATTTCATGGCAGTATATTACAACTTTTAATCACTTTGTGGTTAGAGTGGGCTTTAGTTACTTATATTATATACAATTTGCCATGATGGACTGCTTATTTAAAGAAAATGACAAGCTGCAGATTTCATTTCTCCGTCATTCATGAGGTAGGCTATTGCATGGTGGTGCGGCGCACATGCGCCCCTATTCACCGGCCGCCACTGCTTTGAGTTGGTTCTCAGCTAAATGACGGAAAGTTGGTTAACCAGATGTAACTCTTTGAGAGCGTAAAAATGAAACCAAATGGACCCTTGCAGGTCTCATGGTTTCATGTTTACACTCTCAAGAGTTAAAATATTCATCTGAATTAGCCAGAGAATGTAAAAGAATGGTCATTTTTTATCTATGTTTTGTTTGTGAAATCCAGCCTGGTATTGTGGACAAAACTAAAATAAATCTTTAGTTTTGGGTCTGTGGGGCTAAAATGTTATCAAATGGTGGTCCGTGGCTCAAATTCTGAATAAATGAGGGACCCGGTGTCAAAAAGCGCAGACTTTAGTTCAGCCTTTAGTCTTGGCCCTCCACAATATTTTATGTATCTCATCTGGCCCCTTGGAAAAAATAATTGCCCACCCCTGCCCTGGAGTATACAGTACAGTAAGAGCCTTTATTTGTCTCGCCACATGATGGCAGTGACCAAGTCACTAGAGTCTATGGCAAGGAGTGACAGCCACTTTCACAAAAGCCTTGAGAAAGGCCAGGAAGTTCAATACATTGTCTATGGCATAGACAATGTATTGGAACTTCCTGGCCTTTCTCAAACTATGTAACAACTGCTGTTGATGTTTGCCACAAGTTGTATGTTGTCCCTCTTATATGATGATTACAATGTCACACTCGGTGACTAGTGGCATGGGTACCAACAGTGGTGAAAGTGGTTCTTTCCGGAGCTATCAGAAATAAGCGTCCACGACGGAGCTGCACTCCTGTACGCGGATGTAACATTTGGGGGGGGCAAGAGAAAATGGTATGAGGGCGGCTTCATCACCCGTGTCGCTTCGTGCCACGGGCGATGAAGCCACACCAATACCATTTTTGGTTACAGGACTTTTATTAATCAAGTAAAGCATCAATAATATCATCAGTTGTTGTTGAAGTTGCAACAGACACGCAGCATGCATAAAGCTAAAGGTCGGACTCAGAGAGCTTTCTGTTTTTAATGATGAAATGCTGTTGGTTTAGTGGTGCCAAAATTGTAGCAGTAGTAGTTTCAAATCACTTTAATTTGAAACATCTTGGGTTGTTTTGCATGGCATCGTGTTGGGGGGGCAGACTGGATATTTATGCCCATGCCTAGATCCGCCCCTGCTGTACGCATCCCCCCACACACACACATGGTAGTGAAGCCGGGTGGGAAAGGCAGTCTCCGTTGAAGTTTGAGGGAGGGGGTGGCACACATCTGATTTACGTGTCTGGTTAAGACTCAACTGGTGATTGGTTGATAACATTGAAAGTGGGAGGTACACTCAGACACTGGCATAAAGACAAAGGTAGGAGAAAAAGGGATCAAAATTGGTAACACTAAAAAGAAAAATGAGAGAATCCACCTCTTCAGACTGTGTGAGTTAAATTAGGGCTACCTGACAGTGACTATGACATATTGTACATAAACTGATTTATGCCATTGCCTTTGGCAATGTTTTTCCTCAACATCAAAGGGCTGTAAATTCTGCAAAAGCAGCCGATAATATCTACAGTACATGCTTTTTCCCCCCATTAAACTGTCTTCAGTCTCAGCACGTAGACTAGCAGGCCTTGACTAATTCTCCATTAACACATGGTGTAATTGTGACAGTAATTGTTCTTATAAAAGTACCAGTTTTTCTCCACACAAACAATGGCCTTCACTATTATTTTAAGTGACATGGGATCTGACTGTTACAACTGTCAAATATTCTGGCCACTGTAGCCTGCAACGGTGTATATCAATCAGCTTGTAGACTAGACAGCCCGGTCACCCTGTCACACTGAATGACGTATATGGATATGGACAATGTCCTGCAGAGGACGCTATACCGTGTGTGGTCACCTTAACCCTTTTACTCTTAAGGACGTACTTGACGTGGGGCAGGTATTTTTTTTATCATTGATGTTGAATGAAAACCTAAAACATACTGTGCAAGTTTTGTGAATAAATAGTGATGAATAGAAGTGTTTACTTCGCTGTTTTTGTTTTTTTGTAAAGGCAGGTGCATGTCAAGATTGTTTTTCCCCAATTAAATGGGAATTTCGTTCCCGATTTGGAACAAAACATTTTAAATACTGACTTAGGTGTCCAACATCCTAGTGGGTTTTATGTACGGTATTGTGGACTGGAGAGAGTGGGATGTTGGTCTGCCTGACGATTCAAGGATATGTTGTTTTTGTTTGTGTTGTGTCCTTGCCGTGTGGGTGCAAATGGAATAGTCACGGGAGATGTCACCGTCACTCCATTAAGTCTCAAGGATACATCGGGGTATGAATTCTACTCTGAAGCATGCATGTTGGAGAAGTGTGTGTGCATGTGTGTGTGTGTGTGTGTGTGTGTGTGTGTGTGTGTGTGTGTGTGTGTGTGTGTGTGTGTGTGCGTGCGTGCGTGCGTGCGTGCGTGTGTGTGCGCGCGCGGGTGCGTTTGAGCATACAGTACATATAAGAAAGAGAGAGAGAGGGGGAGAGGGAATGCTACGAGCATTTTAGTCATAGCAACATAGTAGTGTACACAAAATGTGTGTATGGAGAGTGCTATATTGTAAGTTCTGGTATGTTGTATGCAAGGTGCTGTCCTTGTAGTGTACATGTGTTACAGTGTGTGCTGTAGTAGTACTCAGAAGACATTTTGTGCTCAGGTCTGACTACTGGGTGCATCTCTATAAATATAAAATAAAGCAATATGTGGAACATTTCTGCAGAAAATCTAAAGGCACTTTACATTACATTCATCTACATTATATTTTGGTGTTCCTCCATCTTCATGCTCATCAGGCCCGGATGTAACATTTCCCAATTGGTGGGGCAGACTTTTCGAAAATGATTCAAATAAAAGACGATTACAAGTGGACAAAGCCAACTCGGATTGTGACAAATCATGATGACACACACAGTCTTTTGGGACAATCAAATAATTTCCAAGATGAAAAACAAAACAAAAAGTGTTGTATCCTGCCTGCCGTTTTCTACTTCTTGCTAATTAGATATTGCATGATAATATTGTGATTGTTGTCATGATTTGTCACGACCCGAGTTGGCTTTGTCCACGGCGCAATCATGTTTTTATTAACCATTTTCGAAAAGTCTATGAGGAAAATGAATGAGGATTCCATTTCCGGAACACAGGTGACGTCATGAAAAGGGTGGGACTGCGGAGCTCTATTGTACTTAGTTAGTTGTACCAGTAGCAGTGTTTCAAATCATTTAATTGTAAACACTTTGGGTTGCTTGCATGCCATCATGTTTGGTCTGGCAGTCAGGGCAAATAGGGGGGCAATTAGGGGGGCATTGCCCCCCCCCATGCCTACAGTATATCCAGCCTGATGGGTATTTTTGTGTCTCATATGATCAGAGCTCACAGGCTTAAGTTTAGGTTATAGTTTGGTTGTTGTAATGCTGTGTGTGTGTGTGTGTGTGTGTGTGTGTGTGTGTGTGTGTGTGTGTGTGTGTGTGTGCGTGTGTGCGTGTGTGCGTGTGTGCGTGTGTGCGTGTGTGCGTGTGTGTGTGTGTGTGGGCGTGCATGTGCGTGCGTGTGCACATCATTATATCCCAACATCTACACAGCCATGCATGACACTGTTCAAACACCCTGTGGCAAAAGTCAAGTTTCACTGAGAACTCTGACATGTGACTCCACTGGGATACAAGCACGACAACAACAACACAACTGACATTTCACTTTTTGTCACATTTATGATTTATGGCCACAAGTTGACTGTCTGCAAAAGCCAAGTTTATCAAAATGGCTATTTTCTCATTGACATCTGTACAGTTTTCAGACTACACGTCAAAATTGTACCTGCTTTTTTATGATCGTCCCCCCATAAGGCTTTTTTTTTTTCCAAAACATGGACAAACCCAGGTATATATGAAAAAAAAAACATAATTCTTTATTTCCAGAATGTTTTCCTCCTTTGAGTGTTTTTTGTAAATCATGTTGAAACTGAAAGAAACATTTAAAGTGTGTGAACACAATGTTTTGCAGTGTGGGTTTTGTGGTTCAGTTGTGTGCTAAATGTGCTGTAAAGCAGGGCAGGATCTAGGCAATGGCATGGGGGGCAAAGCCCCCCTAAATGCCCTGACGCCCTACCAAACATGATGGCATGCAAAATTACCTAAATTTCAAAGATATTTCAAATTAAAGTTCTTACAATTAAAATGATTTTTGAAACACTACCATTGCTACTAACTATAACTACAATTGTGGCACCACTAAACCAACACCATTTCATCATTCAAAACAGAAAACTCAGATCTTTAGCTTCATGCATGGTGCGTGTCTGTTGTAACTTCAACAACAACTGATTTATGTTTTACTTGCCTAATATAAGTCCTGTATGCGAGGGCCGGTCATATATACCACCCCCCACCCCCAATTGGGAAATGTTACATCCAGGCCTGCTGTAAAGTGATACGCTTTCTGTTAAATCAGCTCTGTTAATCATTGCTCAATCATAGTGTTCAGTAACGGGGGCATGCAAGAAATCAGGAGAAACAAGTGAGGTTGGAAGTGATGAAATAGCATTGGAAACGTTGGAATACTATACAATGGGATGGGTACTACTACACTCTCACGACTGGAACCCGTTTATTTTGTGTTCACTAAAAGAAGTTGGAGAGAGAGAGAGAACCCTGGTATGATTCTACAGTATATTATCACAGGTCTAAATCTGACTCACAAACCCTGCCGTAAGTCACCTACTCTCCCTCTATGCCCAGCCTCACAAAATAACGTTTCATATATTCATCATTAATGTTGAATGTCCCAAATACAAGAACGCAAACAAGAGTGAAGTGGTATCAGACAGTAAGGAACATTTTACAGGGCAAACCTCTGTACTTTATACATTTATACACTCTAGGCAACTACATGCGCCAACATTTAGTTGGGGACCACCTGGAATCCACTCAGGGACCACTGGTGGTCCCCGGTTGAAAACTGGTTGAAAACCACTGCCATACGGTTATGCAATCCCCTTTCACACATGCAGTCAGAACACTTTGGGCTCCATTTTCATCACCGCTAAACACCTTATCCCTTAACTTTTAAACTATTTAAAAAACATTTTTCAATAGTTGAAATGGCCAGTCTACAAGCTCACAATGTGTCAATAGATTGATTTAAAAATAGTAAAAAAGCGATAAGGGGTTTGGTATAAGGGGTTTAGCATGTAACGAAAATGGAGCCCTTTGTGTATTACCCGTTACCATAGGCCTGTCCTTGACATACATTATTTACCATGACTTTACATATGTACTATGAGTATAACGTCACTATGGACGTTACCCCTTGGGGCCTCGCCACAAGGAGAGTCTGAAGTTGCTCTGTCGGACGGTTCTCTGAATACGTGAAAGAGAGATATGAACTCACAGTCATGCAGAGATGACATCTGTAGTTGCATCGCAAGCGGCAACAGTGAGTACACGGGTGGAAGTTTAATGCCAGTTCTTTGGCTGCAGGCATACTTTTGAGCTCTCTGCGATCTGAATCCCTTTCCAGGTACTGTAGCACACGCGGGACCCCCGGCCCCGCAGGGGTCCCCTGCAGCTATACCACTGTCACAGAGGTGACGGAACTCAGAGGATGTTACTGTACTGTAGACGGTAGAAGGTACGGAACAGGTAACACCAGGGCCATTTTTGCCATTAGGCAGACGAGGCAGTTGTCTGAGACGCCATGAGTGGTATGGGGCACCGGGGCGACCACCAGACATGCCTTAAAAGGATCCCAGGCTAATAAGCCTCAAAAGTCTTCTGTATCGACGATGATCTATAAGGCAGAGCGTGCGTCTGTCTGCCTCGCTAGCTGGGTCTGGATAAATGGATAAATACGTTTAACACACATACACTGTATGCTCTTACTGTGGCTGATGTCACAGGAGATTCCAAATTTCTTAGAAACGCCACTGGGTAACAGCGAGAAACTCTGATACACACCTGAGTAACAGACTGACGCAATAAGCAAGACTTTATATTGATTGTATTGGCTAATGGAGCACAGCTGGGGGGGACAAGCATACAGCGATTCAGTCACACACACACACACACACGCACGCACAGTGCCCACACACACACACACACACACACACACACACACACACACACACACACACACACACGCACGCACGCACGTGCGCGCGCACAGTGCCCGCACAAACACACACACACACACTCTGTAAAGTGTACTTTTGGAAATTTACATGGAATTGTGAGATGTTTTTTAATTGTCAAAGGTAAACCTTGACAGACAAAGAATAAACAACCAAGTATGAGAATAAGAAGAAGAGAGGAATACCAAACTTGCGGTAATGTGTTTTCCCATTAGAGGATGACTTTAATTTACTGGGGTCACAGATACTTCAGAATTAGTTGGCCATTGAACAAAAGTAACTCTTGGGGAAAGTGAGTTGTTTTGCCAAAGTAGTGATCACAGTGTCTGGACATTCGCCAGCTTAAAAAGACGCTTTCAGGAAGAGAGGAGAGGGCGGACAGTCGGATAGCAAATAAGGATTTGTGGAATTAATTGGCTTGGCAAAACTTCAATAGCAAAACAGTGGCCGATTTGGACCTAAATCCAATCTCAGGAATTTTACTCACTTCAAAGAACAGAGTTATTACACAGCATTAGGCTACATATAGTGAAGTCGCATTTGGAATATTTTTGAAGTGTTTAATACCATTGCATGGCAATTACCATCCTCAGAGAAGGTCTGTCAAGAACACGGTTTGTTATTTTAATACTATATACCGGTACTTCAACCACACTGCTGCTACAAATGCTTTTATTATTAATACTACTGCTCAGTGATGTTGAACTAAGTTCCTTTAACTAAAGTTGTGTGTAACTTGTGTTTGATCTTACTTGTGATTATAATAATGGTTATTTTCATTTACTATATGCTAAAAATCTATCTAAATGCATAAAAAAAGGAAACTCTGGTCATTATTTTTATTTTTCATATTTTATTAGTGTGCTATATGGGTGCAGTGTCAGAAATGTTCACATACACAGTCCCCCCCCCTCACTGCTTTGCCCACCTCATTGTTATTCACTGACATTCAGTGAGTTTCATTGGACTTCTTTTGAGAGAGGGGGTGTGGATGTATGCATGCCGATGGCTTAAAGAATGTAGGCAAAGTATTTTAGTGACATCGCTAAATAGGAGAATCTGAGAGTGTCCGTCTATGCACCACCATTCAGACACAGAAAATTACAGATATCTCCATACAGGTCTAACTGTTTAAAGGTAGTGTGTACAAACACTGTTTGTAACAGAATCTAACTCCACCTCACTTACACTCTATTGGCTCATTATGAATCCGCTGGAAACTACTTTGCTGTGATTGGCTAAAACAGTGCCTCAGCAGTGGGTGTTTGTTTGTTTGTTTGTTTGTTTGTTTGTTTTTGTTTGTTTTTGTGCGACCTGCACCATCTTTGTTGATTTCAGGAGGAGAAAATGAAAAAGAGGGTATACAGCAAGATCAAAGAGATTCCTTCTACGTTGCTATTCCAACAATTAACTTGACAGTTGGTGCAGGCAGAATAGGTGACCAACGCATACCTCCACAGGTCACAGCCTGCACGCTCTGTATTCCCCTGGCGGTGTTTGGCTCCAACCCCTACCTAGGATGCTCTCACACACACACCCACACCCACACACACACCTCCTAGATAAACTCCTCCACACTGTTTGGATAGATATCGCCTCTCCCAGAGCCTCTCTTGCATAATACCTGGCTCTCGCCTTCATTTCAAACACCCCCACCTCTCTCTCTCACTCTCGTCTACCGCTGCCTGCGATCCATGACGTTGGCCCATTTCTTGATCCCTATCGCAAATAAGGCCTTATCACTCAATCCCCCCCACCCCCTTTCCCCTTAAGAAATCGGCTCCCCGTTTTTTTTTTTTTTTTTTCCACCCCACTTCTTATTTCATCCCTCTCGCTCGGTCGTGAAGGAATTTCAATGCAGGGGAGTATATAAATCACTCCTCTCTCTGTTGCACCGTCTGTTCCGACAGAGTCAACACGAGGCCCCGTCCTGGAACATGGAAGCGTGCAGTCGATGTGGAGGAAAGAAAGTGGTTATGGCCGGCACTCATAAAAGCAAGAGGGTTATTTGATTTGGCTGGGCAGGCGCGGCCGAGGCAGTGGGTGGTTATTACTGTTTTGTTCAACATTCTTCAGCTAATGGCCCATGGTGGAGCTGATTTGTGCTTATGTGGGTTGGGAAAAGAAGGGGTGGGGGGTACATACCATATTTTGGGGAACATTCACCCAAAATATAGTAGGGTAGTGTCTAGTAGTGGCCAGTGTTGGGCAGTAATGAATTACATATTACCGGTACATACTGTATTATTGTAATATTATTACCTTTTAGTGTAACGATATTACTAAATGAGTAATGGGTAATATGTTACTCTGACAAATGACGCCTCATTACTTATTACAAATGAACTTCTTGTTGCATCATGCGAAAATAGAACAGATTTGCAAGCCATCAACAGACAACAACAAAGATGCGCAGTAGCTTATGATTGAACGTAAGAAAGTGAAATGTAACATGTTACTCCTTGATTCAAGAAATAAGTAATATGTTTTCTAAGGTGTCATGTGTAAAGTAAAGATATTACTCTCCTAAATTATTGCTCAACACTGGTAGTGGCTATGATTGCTGTATTTTGACATGACCCAACCAACACTCAATTTTTCCTCATTATCACACAATTACAATAGATGTTAAGTTCTAAAGATGTGCTAGACAGAGTTGCTAGTCGGATGTTCAGAAAAAACAGAACAAATTCTGTGTTTGCAGACAAATATAAGTTTTACAAATCAAGCAAATCAAGTTCATATAAGAGGATTTACAATGGAATTAGTTTGAAAAGAACATCAGATTCTAGTCTTGAGCTACATGTAGAGTTTGATTCTGACACAAAATGCATACATAAACACATTTATTGTGTATGAATGCGTCCACCACATGTGTCCAATTTGCACTATATTACATAATGTACCCAGCTCTATGCCACTGCATGGATCTATAATGTATCAATAGAATCTACTCAAGTTTTACCAACTCTGACATCAACAACCACATACAGCAGCTATCAAAACATTGTACAGTATGTGTTGACACGGTGGTATTCTCCACTGACAGATCTAGAATGTGTGTGTTTTGGGGGCTAGCCAGCAGCCTTTAAACACACACACCCGTGCCACACCACTTTGCGATGTTTTTTCCCTCTCATGTTTTTAAAACACTCATTCATCCGCTGACAGTCTTTAAACACCCACTGTGAAAAGCAGTACAAAATAGAGAGGCAAGCAGGAAAAGATAGCATACAAAGTTGCAATACAGATGGCCTGCTCAAATACCACCCAGTGAGTTGGGATTGTACTGGATAACAAACATTCTGTGAAACACTCTTCACATCGGAGGCTGTAGTAGTAGTAACAGCGTCACACACTAGCCTGGTCCAGACGGATCGACGCAGCCCCACTCTCTTAGTGGACCGAGTCTCTTGGTCTGGCCATATATTGTCAACCTATATTAACTTTTGGTACCAAGATTGGGCGGCAGTGGACCACGGGTAGAGTCAGCGGATGGTAACCACAAGGTTGCCGGTTCGATCCCGGGCTCCTGCAGAGTTAGTGTTGAAGTGTCCTTGAGCAAGACTCTGAACCCCTAATTGCTCCTGATGCACTAGTAGGTACCTTGCACGGTGAATGTGATGCACAAGCTATGTAAAGCGCCTTGGATAAAGGCGCTATATAAATGCACCATCTATTTATCCAATGAGGGTCGGAGTTGGGGGTTGGTCTAACGACAAATTCGAAACAGATGCAGTTAATTGGCCAGCAGCCCCGTCACTCAACAGTGCAACAGATGCAGTGTCAAACAACAAACATGGCAGCCGCAACTGCGGCAAATTGCGGCCGTATCGATCTGTCCATTAAACTGATGATAAATATATTTTTTTAAAGCGTCGGGTTGTATAAACATCATCACCCGACAAATTTTACTTATTTTGTTCACATGGTAGTAGCGCTTGTGGCCACATGAGAGACAATAACCTAACCCCTCCCCCTTGAAA
The DNA here is from genome assembly GCA_039105355.1 of Benthosema pterotum. Taxonomy (NCBI): domain Eukaryota; kingdom Metazoa; phylum Chordata; class Actinopteri; order Myctophiformes; family Myctophidae; genus Benthosema; species Benthosema pterotum. The sequence continues at coordinate 22,737,958 of CM076976.1, forward strand.
TCTCTCAAACAGCGGACAATGTCAGACTCAAACTTCAGGAAGCTGAGCTCGAGTTTGATAATCAGGCTAGTCACACACCAGAAGATGATTCCTCTTCTCTTCCTCCACCATGCAGTTGGAGGAAGTTTTCCTGTCCCTCTATTGTACCTAGCTCAGGGTGGGTACAGTGGTCCGCAATCTTCACATGTATGCCTTCAAATGCAATTAAGCCCGAAGGGTTTTGGCCCCTGGTCACATATGCTGTTGGTACTAGCCAATTAAAAAAAAACAAGCTAATTCTCAACATTATAAACACCCGATGGAAATAAGAAAAGTAAGACGTTTGATGACACCCGACGCATATTTACAAACACTTGTTTTCTTCAGTATCCCCAAATGCCTCCATGTGCTGACAAATTTGTTATTTCACACAAAGGTAAAGTACAGCTGGTTCACTGATAATGTCGGAGGTTCCATTCAGAGAGAGCAGGGCTTTCAACAGGTGGTCCAAATGGATTTAGTAATATGGCAAAATGACAATTTCTTCCACAGAGGTTTTGTAAACTGTTCCATGGAAGCGCAACTGAGTGTTATCAGTTCCTGGGAAATCTCATGGAGGTTAAGAAACATGAAAGGGAGTTAGATTCTCAAGAGAGCTTATACCTGAAGAGTCATCGTTCTTAGGAAATGTGTCTACTCTATCATTACTGCATATCAGTTTGACCCATTTTGGAAAAGAGCCTTCTAAGTACCGACGTTTTCTGAAAAAAAAAAAAAATTATATTTTTTTTAACAGCATCAATTTTTTGTAGTTTTTGGAATCCTGTACAGAACACCAAGTGGGGTAAGAGAATGTTGATTATTAGTCAGGGTTGTGTTCCCCAGGTTTAAATCAGGATGGTGGTCCCCAAGTTGATTCTTAGTCAGGGTGGTGGGGTTCCTAGTTCACAAACAGCTGAAAAAAACTCCACCAGATATAGGGAATAAGGTGCCTTATAGCTTTACCTATTATCGTCCAATAGTTGTTCTCTAAAATGTGGTGCACAGATGCACTGTATCCTAAAACAGCTGCATTTTGAATCATTTTGTCTTGTAAGATATCAGACACATCATCCACAACATTGACTGAAACAAGGTTTCCCATGCAGTGGGGCGGGAGCCATTTATGGGCCATAGACCAATATTATCTACATTTCAAAATAAAAATACATAAAAGAAATTCCACAAATACAAAAATACCGGTAATAGCTCTGTTGCAAACTTGTACAGTGGCTATTTTTACTAGTTTGTATCCTGGTAAAACATCTTGAGTCTGACATAGGTTAGCAACATAGGTTGCTATCCTGATTGCATTGAGTTTCTGGTAATATTTTATTGAATATCCCATATAACCCCAGTAGAGCAGGACCTGGAGGACTCCTTTAGTATTTGTCCCACTTTCGCATGGTGTTAAATGATTACGTTCCGACTGTCCAATGCAACTACATTTATAACATGGCAATTTAGGTGAAGCACCTGATGATAGACGAAGGCAGATAGATCATATGCACTAGGATGATCTATACCCCATACCTGAGGCAGAAATTGTATTCATACAATTTGGTACAAACAAGTTCATACGTTTGGTACAAACAAGTCTGTACCAAACGTTTGTTTCACATTGTTCATGCAAGTCACTGCTGTTCGGTTTAGCACCTAGTGAGTAATGCAGAGTACATTACACCCCACTACTCACCAGACCTTTCAATTCTAATGTAATATTTGAATGTAACTTAACTCTTACAAATAGGAGCATGTGTATGGCCTTGGTAGTGTGTGTGAGAGAGAGAGAGAGAGAGAGAGAGAGAGAGAGAGAGAGAGAGAGAGAGAGAGAGAGAGAGAGAGAGAGAGAGAGAGAGAGAGAGAGAGAGAGAGAGAGAGAGAGAGAGAGAGAGAGAGAGAGAGAGAGAGAGAGAGAGAGAGAGAGAGAGAGAGATGGGGAGATGGGGGGACTGGGCTTGGATGAAATGGACACTGTCTGTCTCACTGAAGCCTGAGAGAGGAAGCCTCTATCATATCTCATCCAGCCAGCCAGAAACTGAATGCAATGTCCTAAAAGGGAGACAGAGAGAGAGGGTGGTGGGGTAGTACATATGAATTATGATGTAAGGTTTACGGCAATAAGAATGGGTACAGAATATTGGAAAATACATGTTTTGTTGATAATGTGTGTTCATTTTACATGCCGTTATGACTATAAGCCCTATCTTTACCCACTTATCCCCAAGCTTGGTAGCCAAATTTTACTATTCTGAAATTGTTTGACTAGCCGGCCGACACTGTACATTGTGAGCTTGTACTGTATGTATGTGTGTGTGTGTGTGTGTGTGTGTGTGTGTGTGTGTGTGTGTGTGTGTGTGTGTGTGTGTGTGTGTGTGTGTGTGTGTGTGTGTGTGTGTGCGTGTGTGTGCGTGTGTGCGTGTGTGTGCGCGCGTGTGTGTGTGTGTGTGTGTGTGTGAGGCGTGTGTGTATAGACCTACTGTATATACCTAAAGAGAGCAATAAAGAGATGCGAGGCAGAGACATAGAGAGAGATGTATAGGGCCAGAGCTGAGCATATACTGTAAATGCAAACCTTTATGCTTCTCAAAGTGGGGAGTAGGGACCCTCTTAGGTTCAACCCTGGTGGTAAAAGGGTCATCGGGGTTATGGGGTCTGTCCATGAAAGTAAAAGCTTTGAGAGAACCACTGCTCTAAACCTTATATCTCTCACGGTTAGAGATATAAGGTTTAGAGCGTTGGTCGAGCTACAGGTTAGAGTCTAACATGTAACCCTTTAAACTATATGTTTTATAAACCGCTACACGGCAGCAAATCAGCTACGTATACTGAGCACATCCCACCGGGGGGGATTTCTGTCTTCAAATATCACAAAAAGCGCACACTGACTAGCGCTAGCAGAGAGGGCCAGAGATGAGAGGACGATGACCCCATTCGTAAAACGTCATCGAACGACTTCTGAAGCTCGAGCAGTCTCCTCTCTCACTGCGATTCAGTTCAGAGACTACATGCACGCACGCGCACGCACGCACGCACGCACACGTGCGCACACGTGCGCACACGTGCGCACACACACACACACACACACACACACACACACACACACACACACACACACCCTCCCGTTTGATTGACAACTTCTTTTAGCTGTACTGGGACCAGGAAATTGCATCACAAAGAGGAGAGATTGCGGCGGCAACATGTGACACCAAGGCGTCTTATCTGCTGTCTTCAGTTGGACCGCGCGCGCTCCCTCCCTCCGCCGCAACATGTGTGCAAGCGTGTGCACGTGACCCAGTCGCCGGGCGAGTAAATAAAAACGCACGCGCGCTTCTTGCACGTCGATCGTCGCTGCCTGTCGGCCAGAAACCTGGCATGTCCCACGTTTCGACTTTCAATCTTTTCCTATGAAAATGGTCATGCAATGGTCAAATTGGAAGTGTATGGGCACCGTGTGTGTGTGGGGGTGTGTGTGTGTGTGTGTCTGTGTGTGTGTGTGTGTGTGTGTGGCTGTGTGTGTGTGTGTGTGTGTGTGTGTGCAGTCACAGTAATTTTTGAGAATGTTTAATTGGAAGTGTGTGGGTATTCTAATATATAATATTGAACTGTGTGTGTGTGTGTGTGTGTGTGTGTGTGTGTGTGTGTGTGTGTGTGTGTGTGTGTGTGTGTGTGTGTGTGTGTGTGTGTGTGTGTGTGTACGCGTGTATTTGTAATCTTGTGCCAGTGACTGACCGACTTAAAGCTCAGCTATACTTGGGTGCACGATTTCCCGATCTGCTATTTTTTTCTGCGCACAACAACACCGGCGGCGCGCAACCAAGTAGAGCAATCAAACCTTGGCATGAACATGTCTGTGTGAGTTTACATGCACGCGTGGATGCGCCAGCACGCATGCACACATGATCTGTGTGTGTGTGTGCGATGGTGTGTCAGTGCATGCCCTCCCAGTGCGTATTGGGGGTCGGTGGCCGTGCGTGCCCGTGTGCATGCCAGCGCGTATCAGCGTGTCTCTGCGGAGTCAGGAGAACAGGGGGGGTTGTGAAGAGGAGGTGGAAATGGGTCAGGTCCAATGGAGAGGAAAGACATCTCTATCAATGTCTCCTCATCACGGCTGATAACCAAAACAATGATCTCGCCTGACAGAATCTCATTCATCCCTAATGCTGTTTGCTCAGCGAGAAGAGACACATCTGATATGGAGACAAATAGCGCCGCGCAGGCATTGCACACTTCATTCCGCTGGGTTTTCCTCCGACCATAATACAGCGATATTCTTTATCAACTCTATGTGTTGCTGTACTGTAGGTAGCAGCCCTGTTAGCAAACAAGCTTTTTTACCATGCCATAGACGTTAAGACGAGCGCTGTTTACTCACATTGATTAACCCACTTTAATCACAGGCGATGCTAACCAAATTAGCATCTTTGGCTGACGTTGGCATCGCTTCGTCTCAAATAATGTCCAAAATGCGGGGGTGCACATGCACTCGGCCCATATCTGAGCCCACTGGTTGAAAACCACTGATATAGGGAGACGATGTTTTGCACTGTGTGTCTCCCTGATTTCCAAAACGACAAACCTCTGCTTTTCCACAAACGGCATGTTAGAGCACCACTATGAGGAAGGCCTTTGCAAAACAACTTCCTGAAATTTGTTCCATGTATCACACAAATTGGTATACACAATCGGTGATCAACCCGGACCTGTCCACTTCCCCATATTGACATATTTTATCCCGATTGGCTAAGATTGCGCTCCAAAGTTTGCAAGATAGGTTCATTTTGAACAAAGTGCCTCAAATCACAAACGCAGCATCCGGTTTGACTAAAATCTTTCATACACCTTTCCTACTAGGCTTAACAATACTGTTTATCCTTTTCAAATTGGCCTGTTATAGTTTCAACAACAGGCAGAGTTTTGCAAAACCATCAAATTGCCATCAAAGGTGTGGCAATAAAAATGCCTTTAGCTTCACATTAAAGTATTATAATGCTACCAGGAGGCCACAAGAATCTAACCTGGCCTGGTGGAGACCTCTGCCCCGAGAGGTACATTTTCTAAGTTATCTTTATATTCCATGAGCATTATATATATATACTGTATACAGTATATATGCAAGCAAAAGAGAGGGTGAAGGTAGGAGGAGAGGGCAAAACTCCTGTTTCCAGTGAAAAACCCAAACACAATTAGAGAATCTTTGGCAGCAAGAGAGAAGTATGTAATTTAGTGATGAAAGGAAAACTGGGCAGAAGCTGACATTTAATATTTCCTTAAATAATGAGGCTGGGCATAATTCATTTTTTTCTCTTATGGTCAACATAGCCTATGAAATTTTCAAAAACTGAAAAGTGCACTTCTCAAACTTACCACTATGGTCTGCCAAAAAATAATTACAGCTTGGGGTCATCGTACTCCATTGCTGTCCAAAGAAAGTGTTAAAACAATTCCCCAGAGCAGTATACTATTAATCATTGTGATGAAGCCAGGCATTGTTCATTAACTTCATCTTCACAAAACGTTATAGAGATGTTAAAAAGCTTTCTGAATGCACTGCGATGCCCAATGCTCAGAGACTGAGACTGAGATCCCACCGCAGTACAAGTGCAGAGTTTGTCCAAATCTCAGGCAAATTGGTTCCTGTCTTTTTTAGAGGGACCGTCAGCAGAGAGAGATGGGTGGTGGCATGCAGTAGAGGCTGTTTGGATGCTGCCAGAATTGGACTACCAGCCACGGTGCCTGGACCAGTCTGAGCCACGGCTCAGGCCAAGGTTCATGTCATCCCCACCGTAATGTTTTTCCCTTGGATTTCTAGATTCATTAGACAACTTCACATATAGGCAACGGCCATTAGTGCTGGCCGAGATTCACGTTTTCTTTAAAACAATACTCTGAAGAGTGCACCGTTCTAGTTTATGTTTGTGGTAACAAGCCCCATACATTCATGTATGTGTGAAATAAAATGTTTAATTATTGGACTTTTTATGGAGTGTTTTCATTAAGAATACAAAAAGCTGTTCATACAATCTTGTTGGACCATCCTTTAAGCACCTAAGATTCATACTTTCTACAGTCCTTTGACTAAAGTCCATCAGAGATCTATGAAATGGCAGTAAGGCACCTTATATTTGGTTAGATATTTGATGTACTGTATATCACCTTGTGAGGCCTTGTAATAATAATAAACATTGTAATAACAATATAAACATTTCAGTCACCCAAAACGCGCTGCGCTGTCTGACAGTTGCCAGTTAAAGTAACACTTGGCCATGTCAAAAAAAAGCCCAGCAGTTATCAGAGGTGGAGCTTTCAATCTGAACCACCCATTTTCAAAGGTTTACTCAGTTTACTATGTCATTAATATACCTTAGAGATGTTGTGTGGACTAGAAATGGAGTTCTGTAAAACTAGAAACTCCATTTGTGAAGAAAAGTTGTGTTTCACCATGTTAATGAGTTTTCTTTGAGGACCTTTTTTCTGAGAGTGTGCAAATGGACCCGCCAGGGTCCATTTGGTTCACATTTGCACATTCTCAGGAAAAATAATAATAAAATGCGGCTCCAGGCAGATTTTGAATTTAATTTTGGGTCGAAAATGGCTCTTTCAACATCTTGGGTTGCCGACCCCTGGTCTATACGGACCACCTATTGAAAACCTCCCTGATTTAGACCATCTACGAGCCCATGGGCTGTGATATGTTTTTTTGAAAGATTTGTTTTGGGCTTTTATGCCTTTATTGACAGGACAGTAATTAGACAGGAAAGGGGGAGAGAGATGGGGAGTGACATGAGGCAAAAGCCGTCGGGCTTGGAAATCGAACCCGGGGCACGCCGTCAGGATGGCTTAGCAGCCTAGGTGCCCAGACGGTTGACCTAACCGCCTGGGCCGGGGTTGCGATATGTTTTGAGCTTGTAGTCTTTTTTAGCCAAAGTTCACCCCAGGGACCCCAGTTACAGTCAGGTTGAGACGTGTCAGTGTTGTTGTTGTTTTTTGGTTTGGGTTCTTTTCCAATCCAAAATCCTCTTTCTAGCCAGAGGACACATGGCAATTATACTGTATCTGCCAGTCAATGGTAAGCCATATCTGTTTGGAATTTGAGATCAATATCTTATCACACGCACGCGTTCTCGGAAACAAAGCTGAGATTTGATTCCGAGAACAACGCGTGTGGTTCCTACTTATAAACAAGCCCACCATTAAAGCATGTATCGACACATACAGAAAGAGAAATAACGAGCGTCACATCATAAGTGTTTCAAAACTTAATTCATCACACAAATGCACTCGATGCTCTCTCTGCCCCGTGACCCGTAAACATAGGCACGTTCCTGACCACTGCATCCCTTTGTGTACATAAGGGATTGGCTGCTCCTGCTATAAGCTGCACCCGAGCATGTACTGTAGGTTCAACATGAGAAGGTTTATGACTGATATGTCTATATATGTATGTTCCTGCATACACACTATGGAACACACATGAGTGTTGCGCTTGTCACAAACATGCGCAGAGCAAGTTCTGTCAGGAGACAGAACTGCACTAGTGGCACTTCCAAAATGCACTAGAGCAGTGGTTTTCAACCATTTTCATACCAGGCCTCACTAT
>CM076976.1:22750575-22785575 GCA_039105355.1 Benthosema pterotum
ACACACACACACACACACACACACACACACACACACACACACACACACACACACACACACACACACACACACACACACACACACACACACTCGAAGCCGTCACTGTTCAATACCCATAAAGAATGCTATGTATTCATATACACTCATAACTGCCTCCCAGCCTCACGGCTGTGGCCCCTGGCTCTGATGAATGGAGACATCAGGCCCACCCACCCGCCCCCTCGTCAAGGTTGAGGGAGTCCCCTCCTTATGAACTCCCCCCACAACACACACCCCCCTCCCCCTTCTGTCTCACCCCTCCATCCATGCATGCAGTCTTTGCGCAAGGCTCGGAGAGAAGGCCAAAACAAAAGGCTCACATTGTAAACAGATTGGCAGAAGACTTTGACGTGTGTGCAGTGTGTGTGCGGTGTGTGCGTGTGTGTGCGCACACACGTGTGTGTGTGTGGGGGGGGGGGGGGGGGGTGCGTGCACACATGCGTGCATGAGTGTGATGTGTGCATGCATGGTTGAAAGTGTGTGAGAAGAGAGAAGGAGAACATGGTGAAAGATCAGTTTTAGAGCTAGGGTTACAGGAAAGAAATTAGATGGGGGTTACGACTAACACAGGCTTTACAGGCTTGAACATAATCATGAACTGAACACCAAGGACCTGAAGGTAAATAAGACAGCAAGGACTTTATCAGTGATCCCATTGGTTGTGATGTGTTTCACTACTGATCAATCATTCATTCATTCATTCATTCATTCATTGTGTTGGGGTTATGGTTATGCCTGATTAATACTACACTGGAATGAGCTTTGACACATTGTGTGCATTGCAACCAAGTGTTTGGTGTATGGAACAGTGTGTATGGAACATTGGTGATTTTAGGCTCTCCCAGCAGGGGGGGTGCTGGGACACTTTTTTAGGCTACCATTTTTTTAGTTCTGTAACTCTATTTAACTTCATTTTACTCTAAAGAGTTAAACATCTGAATTATGTAATTTAAGAGTCGACACAATTAGAAAACGGAATTCTTTAGTTTTGGGTGCGAGAGAGACTAAACTCAAAATCAAACGGTGGTTTGTGGCTAAAATGCAGAATAAATAAATAGTGGGCCGTGGTATGAAAATGGTTGAAAGCCCCTGCTTTACAATAATAAGCAACTGGGGGTGCCAGGGGTGCAAGTGCCCCCTCCTAAAATCGCCAATGGTATGGAATATTATTGCGTGTACATTAGGGCAGCCTGGGACTAAAACTAAGACTTTCTGCAGATAGCGGAACCAGCCCATCAGAAATGTGCCTGGTAGTACCTCTGGTCAGTCCAGCCCTGGAGTGCATGCGTGTGTCCTAGCCCAGGATGGACCAGACCAATATATTCTGCGTAGATATTTGCCCAGGGATTTGTTTTTTGGGCATGTTTCCAGGCTACGTGCGTCTTGCAGCAGCAAACTGCAGGTTATATCAGAGCCTTATATACAGCCATTGATCGTCTCGCATTGGTTCTTGGCTTTGTTCCTCGGGCACAAAGAACCCGCTGGCACTCGCTGCCGCTGGGTCAATATTGACAGGCCTAATGGAAGCAGCGCTACAGTACAGCGCTGGGGGGTCACAGGCCATCTGACACACACCCTTTTCCTTCTGTGTACAACCCAGAGATAATGATCTGACCCCGGATCAGATTCATGCTGAAAGTATGTGGGCTGATTTGAAAAAGGCCACACCTGATTTAACAGTCAGAGAAACAACCAAAAAAAAAGATCTGCAGGACCCAGCGTGAAGCCTGCATGCAGCGGAGGTTTCCGAAGTCTTTAAGGGCCCACAAGGGGCCACTGGACTGTTGGAACCACCTGTCTGAGGCCATCGTGGGTTGCGGAACCAGTTTAATCTTAACCACACAAACCCTAGCATAGCCGCTCTTTCAGAACAGGCGAACATTTCAGTGAATAAATGTGGATGGCCATTCGGCCAAAAGTAGCCGTTCTATCTAGAAGCTCACAATGTGTCACGACAGCAAAATCCATTTGCCACTGCGACGGCCGTCGCGGCGGTTTTATAACCGACCGTTTTGCATAAAAGTCGCAACTGTTTTGCATAACAGTCGGCCGTTTTCCATTCTACCTAACCCTAAACATAAGTAAAACTTACACCTAAACCTCACCTTAACCCTCCACTGCTATGCAAGCCGTCACAACCGCTATGCAAACAGACGTGACTGTTATGCAAAACAGTTATAAAATGGCTGCAACGTCCGCCGCGGTCGCAAATGGATTTCGCCATCCCTGGTTAAATAGGTGGTTAAATAATTCCTAGTGTGTAGGCATGAGGCCAATGTAATAACTGCATGGTGCGAGTATACTTTACGATTAAGGCGTTTTGTAGCTGCTCTTAACATGTGCAACCAGCCAACCACCAATGTTCAAGATCAGAGTAAGTGGTGTATGATGCCTAACAAACAACAGGGTCAATGGACATGTGGGTAAATGGTATATTAAATAACAGGTAAACTAGCATTATGTTTCTATGTTACTGTACCAAAATAGCACGTGAACAAGCAAACGTATCTACCGACAACATAATACCATAATAAATAACCTTCAAACATACAAGATACACAGAGGCAATCGGTGTATGTGTGTGTGTGTGTGTGTGTGTGTGTGTGTGTGTGTGTGTGTGTGTGTGTGTGTGTGTGTGTGTGTGTGTGTGTATAGGTGGATGTGATGCACTATGTAAAGTGCCTTGGATAAAGTCACTATATAAAATGCACCATTTACCACATTTAATAGACCAAAACTGGTAATAATTTTGGTTAACTGCCCTCCAATTCGTCTTGCTTCACTGCAAGAATGAAAGATAGTCCCTCATCAAATCTAACACACAAATATAATATTATTTCAATTATATCATCAAAACAAATGACAACAATTTCTTCACCTACTCCACATGTTCAACACATCTCTCATATAATGTATGCATATTGCACAACCTCAACATATTTATATGTACTGTATATAGTGTATATATACACACAACCTTATACTGTAAGTTACAGCAAGCAGCAGGCATTGTCATTGCAAAGGTTACAGGTACCATAAATAAGGTGGATGCATGCAGAGTGCTGTTATCATTAGATATTGACACTCATTTGAATGATGAGTCATCTTTCCTTCTGGCGAAGCAGCCAGGCTGACAGTAGTCTATGCATCATTATGAATCATGGGGAGTCAGGAGAGGCCGCTACAATATCCAATCTGTACTACTATACTAACAGAGAGACATCTACAATGTCCAGCACTGTATTCGAAAGTCCACCAGCGACTATAGATCTGGTCGCCAATGTGGTTGCGACCAGTTTCTCACTGGTCACGAATACTTTACTGGTCAAGGTCACGGCTACAGGTGCTTGCGGCCGGAGAATAGGGGCGCATGTGCGCCGCACCACCATGCAATAGCCTACCTCATGAATGACGGAGAAATGAAATCTGCAGCTTGTCATTTTCTTTAAATAAGCAGTCAATCATGGCAAATTGTATATACCGTATTGTCCTGAATATAAGACGACTCGGTTATAAGACGACCCCCATTATTTAAGACTCATTTTTGGAAAAAAGAACATTGAATGTCAAATAATATAGCCCCTGAATATAAGACGACTCAATTTTCTAGGGTTATCATTGGGGGAAAAAAGCATGGTCTTATATTCAGGCCAATAGGGTAATATAAGTAACTAAAGCCCACTCTAACCACAAAGTGATTAAAAGTTGTAATATACTGCCATGAAATGTCAAAAGTTGTTTACGTTGTACAACGTTGCTGATAGGTTACCGAGTCTCCTGTCCCCGTTGGTTCGCATTCGTCTTTAGGCATTGAGCTCTGCACTGAAGGGCAATGCATTGCGGTCCTATTGACTTCAATGCAAGCGGTAGGAGCGATCCCGGTCGCAAAATGTGCGCGACCAAACCACTTGAGGGCAGCACACAACACAGTTTTACATAGAGTTGAACACAACTCCACCACAGACATGAATGAAGAGACACAGAGCCAGGTAAAGGGAGGAATATACAGTAGTTGAATTAATTTTGATAATGGAATAACAAGACAAAGATATTATAAGATAACTATAAAGCAATGCAGAAAACACCAATTGAAAGCAAAACACTGCAGGGTTTTTTTTTTTTTTAAACTAAAGAGCTGGAACCAGATGAATGTAATCATCACACAAAAATCCAAGGACAGAGGAAGAGAGTATCCTACACCAGTAGCCTATACCCAGGAGGCCCAGGACCTTTTCAAAGAGCTGGTAAAGATTGGCTGACAGCATCCATTCACACCAACTCATTGTTTTGCTTCCATTGAATGTGATATTATTATATTATCATCATTATTATCATCATTATTATTATTATGATTTTTTTTAATAGCGCCCCCCCTAAAGAAAAAGTCACCAGCCGCCAAGGTCACGGCTATAGGTGCTTGTGGCCGCAACTAGTGAGCAACTATAGTTGCAACCTGGTTGTGACTACTTACGGTTGAAAATACATTACAGTAAATTCATTCATTTTTGGTGTTGAGTATACAATGTATAAAAAACAACAAACAGACACCACCATGCATTAGAGGAAGATGACAACAGAGGGTATACCGCTGAAATACATGCTAAGAAAGCTAAGACAAAACAATCTAAAAACAGTCCATATTATGGCAATCTGTATTCTTACCAGTGTTTTAAGACGACTCAAGGGTACCAATGTGGTTAATTTTAATGTGGTTTGCAGGTGGTTCCATGTATTTGGACCACAGAAGCTGAAGAGTTAACTTTTGGGTCCTTGGATTTAGGAAAATTACTTGACTGGGTGTGATAGGTAGTCCCCTTTTTTTAAAGAAGTGATGAGATGTAATTAGGACAATCTCCAAGCATGGCTTTATACAAGAACAAGGTGCCAATGCAGTTTACGTCTCACTGTCAAGGAGGACCGTCCAACCTTGTTATATTAGTTACAATAGTTGAGTACCATAGCTATCATCTGTAATAAAATAAATCATTGAGTGATATACTGTACAGAGTCTAGGGATTTGAGAGTGGATGGTTGAGGGAGGCTCTGAGCCTAAACATAGCCCTATCTCTAACACTAAGCCCTAACACATAACCACACACATGGAGCAGTGCATGTCCAACCTGGATCGTTCCATGGAGTCCAGTAGGTGCAGGGTAAAGCTCCCCCATAACCTCCTGCTCTTGCACGCCGGTCCAATCAAGCTGTCCCCTCGTATAGAAGCTATAAGCGACTAGTAAGCAAGTGGTCACTTGTGGCGGTGGATTTGTGAAATGGTCGCTAGTGGTTGCGAACTGGTTGCAACGTGGACTATAGTCCATGAACTGGTTGCAACGTGGACTATAGTCCATGAACTGGTTGCAACGTGGTCTATAGTCCACAAACTGGTTGCAACGTGGTCACAGTCAGAGTTCGCCCTTTCTGTTGTATTCTGTAGTTGCACACATACTGTATATAGCCTGGCTAAAATCACAATCACAATCACAGTATGCAAACATATTTTAAGACTATGTACCAATTGGCCACCCCAGTTCTCTGGAACTGGGGAGAAAGAAGAAATTACCTACCTGGGTTCCATCCTGGAGGCAAATCTTTCCGGTGATAAAATGGCCACCAACGTAATCAAAAAGGTCAACCAAAGAACTAGATTCCTATACAGGATCTCCTCACTGGTCAACAAAGACACTCTGAAGACCATAACTGGAGCCCTGGTACAAGGTTACTTTGACTATGCCTGCACCTCTTGGTACCACAGCACCTCAAAAACCTTAAAAACAAAGCTACAGACCTCCCAAAACAAACTTGTCAGACTGCTACTTGGCCTCACACCCCGAACCCACCTCACCCCTGCCCACTTTGACAGTTTGGGTTGGCTTAGGGTTGACGACAGAGTACAACATCTCGCAATGGGCTTGGTCCACAAGATACGATACTCTACCAAAATACCCTTGTACCTATCCAAATACTTCCTTAATGTCAATGAGGTACACTCCCACAACACCAGAGGGAGTGCTACTAACCATGTCCAACCCAGATTTGGCACAAACAAGGGACTTAATTCCTTCCGCTCATATGCCACCAAAATGTGGAATGCCCTACCAACAGTCATAAAGGCATGTGAATCCCTTGACTCCTTCAAAACCGCTCTCAAAGGGCACCTACAGATGGCTGCAATTCTAAACTGGCCTCTGTAAAACTAAAATGTATATAAAATCCCCCCACCCACCCCGCCTCTCCTCATTGTACATTTCTCTTTTCCCTTTTTTACCCCCACTATGATTTTGCCTCCATGATTTGCTGCTTCTGATTTTACTGAAGTAGTTGTTTTGTATGTACGGTATTTGAATGCCTCAATGAAATGAACAAGTTGGCCACTATTGTAAACAAGTGTATGCTTAACTAGTGTGTCCAATCAGTTTTTCAGATTTGATGTAGTTGTACTTGAATTGTACTGTAATTCTCCAAGCTGTTATCAGTTTTGTAGCAGTGTGTACTTGACTTGTACTGGAACTCTCATCTCTGTTAATAAAAATTTCATTCATTCATTCATTCATTCATTCATTCATTCATTCATTCATTCATTCATTCATTCATTCATTCATTCAGTTCTCTGGAGTAGGAAATGGGTGAGCAATTGAGCTATTCCAGACCTATGTGCTAGCAATTTTTTGCTAACAGCTGATTTGGTATGGCTTCAGCCAGGTTATCAAAAGTAAGCAAGGCTATACTATTTATTATTACTACTACTAAAAATTGAGGGAGGGAATTCAAAAATATCTATAACTGTATTGGATATGTATATTATTAATATTTATACATGTAAGTATAATGTATCCAAGGAGATTATCAGTGAAAAACAAAGGATGCATAGGCCTACTGTGTGTCGCAATACTGCATATACTGTGTAGTATACTGTGTATATGTTTCTATACTACTATTTCTGCACCAATGTATGTTTGCAAGACTTAAACACACGCAGTAAATGTTTTGTGAGTTAGGACTCATTTCATGACTCATAACTTTAATGGGAACCATAAAAGCTATTTACATGGAAGCTCTTTTGGAGTCAGATATCTTGTTTCTTTTTTTTTAAACAGCAGACATCATTTGTTTTTTAATGGCATCTGTCCAGCAGTTAAGTTACATGAGGTGTGCTTCATTTACGCTTAATTTATCTCCCCCAGATGCCTAAACAGACTCAAACGTGGACACATGACTCACAGCGGGACGATAAATCAAACACACCTCCAGTACAGTATGTCATGGTGGTACTGTATGTCTTCTCTGTCTTACTCCCTTTCTCAGAACTCTATTGTCTCTGCCTGGTCCATCCCTCCCTCACTCACTCACTCACTCACTCACTCACTCACTCACTCACTCACTCACTCACTCACTCACTCACTCACTCACTCACTCACTCACTCACTCACTCACTCACTCACTCACTCACTCACTCACTCACTCACTCACTCACTCACTCACTCACTCACTCACTCTCTCTTTCTTTCTTTGCTCTCCTTTCTCTCTACTGGTCTAATCTACCTCCATCTGTCTCTCTATGTCTCTCCATATCTCCTGGACAGATGGAGACAGATTTGTATCGCCGTTTCATTTGTCCATCTCTGTCCGTCTCTTTTGTCTTCCCCTTTTTCCACTGTCACTGTCTGTCTTGTTTCAGCCCTCTCTGGGTCCTCCTTCACCATCTATAAATCACCAGTCAGTCAGTCAGTCAGTCAGTCAGTCAGTCAGTCAGTCAGTCAGTCAGTCAGTCAGTCAGTCAGTCAGTCAATCTCTGTGTTCCATTTAAGATTTCTCCTCCTCTGGACGTTGCTCTTTCCCTTTCTGATACCACAGAGTTTTGTTTCCAATTGATTTCCTTGAAGGGACAAATGGGATGCAACTAAAACGACAAGAAGTAGGTACTACCGTATTGTCTCGAATATAAGACGACCCTGGTTATAAAATAATACAATAATAATTATAATTAATTATAATATTATAATTATAATAAAATAATTTTCACTTAACTTTATATCACAATAGAGTGTAAAATGGATAAAATTGAGGCTCTTGACGGTATTCCCTATATGGGGAGCACCGATGCGGTCGGTAGAGGGCGCTATAAGCCCACGGCCGTGGCCGGATTAATGTGCTTTATATTTGCATTGCAAAAGAAGAACTATAAAATAAACACATCATCGCGACCATTTAATTCATATGGATATGAAGAATCAACTGACTAAAGAAACCAGTCAAGTGCTAATTACTGCTGGTGTATCAGAAAGAAAATCAATAGAATTAAGCTGGCCTACTAATTATTGAATGAGTGAATGAAGTAACTCTCTTTAAATAACATAGGTCTGTTATCATCAATATATTAATATTATATCCATATTAATCAGATATAAAAACAGTGAACCACCTTGTCAAGCATTAACCAAACTCCTAGCCATTCTACAATGTGACGTCCATTTGTGACATGCATGATGTGTCTCATATTATGGTATCCTCATATTCTCGCATAAATATATTATACAGCAACTGATTCCTCTTCTAACGTCATGTGCTGGGTCATAATCAGATTACTATTGGGGAGAAATACACACAACGAGGAAAGAGGAAAGACATAGTACAATGTAGTCTATATATGATAAGAATATGATTACTGACTTTCAGAAAGAGTCAGTCACCCACACCGCCCCACCCCTGCTCTCTGCTGTTGTCTTTACATTA
This sequence comes from Benthosema pterotum, assembly GCA_039105355.1. Taxonomy (NCBI): domain Eukaryota; kingdom Metazoa; phylum Chordata; class Actinopteri; order Myctophiformes; family Myctophidae; genus Benthosema; species Benthosema pterotum. The sequence goes on from CM076976.1 coordinate 22,759,345, forward strand.
ATTTGCACTCGCAACGATCATCCATGGCCACTATTTAAGTGCAAGAATAAAAACAGTTGCACTTATCTCAGATCAGATCGCAGCCATTAAAGCACACTAGCACTTTACACTGGTACCCGCACTCACCTCCCTCATCTTTACACCCCTTTTCTCTTCTTTCATGACTACCTTAACACCCCCACCGACCCTCACTTCTCTCCCCATCTCTATTGCACTCATTCCCCTCTGATCTTCTGAACTCTCCAATCCCTCTCTCTCTCTGTTGTTTTAGTATTAACTGTACACTGAGCATAATATTCACCTTAAAGTGTAGGCTACTAGGCTGAAGTGATACTTGATATCGGCCTCACATATAGCTACTTTTGATTGTCCGTACATGCGTGACATGATTCATGATTGTCCAGATTCAGATGAAGTCCACCAAACCGGGAATAGCCAACATTATATTTAACTGCCATAGGGTCAACCCCTTACCCCTGTGTCAGACCATATTTTCCAATACTGAAATGACAAATAAGGGCTGATACTTTTCTGATACGATACAGTATTTTTCAATACTGATACGAACCGATATGACAAAAAAGGAGACACAGCAAAATCAATTTGCGACCTTGGCCTATGTCGCAACGGGTGGCCAACTGTAAAAAACGGTAGAAATTAATTGCGACCAGTGAAAACGGTCGTCCGTTTTACAACGCCCTGCACGCCTAAACCTAACCATAATCCCTGACCGTTATGTCAAAGGTCGCGACCGTTCTGTCAACGGTCATGGTTGTTGGTGCGCAAACATTGCGTCGTATGCCGTGGTCACACAATTATTATTTCACAGAAGTTGAAAAATAACAAATCTAAACTACCAGTCGCAAAGTATGCCGCAGTCACACATTGATTTCACTCCTCCTGCAAAAAAAGGGCAGATCCGATTCTTTTTCCGATACCAATACAATGTCGGGACATCTGCCTTATTCCTACTCTCTATCCGTATCACAATATCATTTGTTTCCCTCCCTCCCTGCCAAATCTCTCTCCTTTCCCCAGTTTCCTCCAACCCTCTCTACACTCTCACCATCTCCTCTCTCTCTCTCGTCTCCTATAACCACTCACACTCACTTCCCTCCGGCCTGCCCCTCTCTCACCTCTCTCATCTCCCTGCAATTACAATTTAGAGCATTTAGCGAATGCTTTTATCCAGAACCGCTCGCAAAGAGCAAAGTCAGAGGTCAGAGCCACTGCCTCTCTCTCTCTTTCTCTCTCTCTATTATGATGTCCTGTTGTTTTTCTCCCTCCTTAACCTCCTCTCTTATCCGTTCTCTTTCTCTTTCTCTAATCCTAACCTTTCTGATTAAGCTGTTGCCATTTTCCGCTGTGCTCCCCACAGAACTTGACAGCATCCAACACTGCGCGCACACACACACACACACACACACACACACACACACACACACACACACACACACACACACACACACACACACACACACACACACACACACACACACACACACACACACACACACACACACAGTCCATGATAGGATATTTCACTGATGAGGTCATTGTCATTTTGAGAATTCACCTCGCTCGCACACACGCACGCACACGCACGCACACACACACCCCATGTTGTTGTGCTGGTACCCTCTCTGCAGCCACACAGATCAAAATGCTGGGTTCTGCACATACTGTATATTAACCACAGAACAATTATTATCGCTGTGTCCCCCTCAGGCGTGTGTGTGTGTGTGTGTGTGTGTGTGTGTGTGTGTGTGTGTGTGTGTGTGTGTGTGTGTGTGTGTGTGTGTGTGTGTGTGTGTGTGCGTGTACATGCATGTGTGTGTCTGTGTGTGTGTGAGGGGGGTTGGTTGAGACCGACCAGGAGTGCAAAAGCGCATCGAATCAAGCGCCCCCCTGAGGGAAAACAAATAAGGGGCCATACTGTACATACTGACTAGACTACAACAGGCAAGGCTGAGAAGCGCACGTCACAACACGAGACCATCTCACACTTCACCGTGTCATTTCAGCTTTATATACTGTATACGGCGTTTTACTTGTGCTTTCCCACGTCTCTATAAAAAGCCACGGCCATTTTTGTCATCATCATCATCATTATTATTAGCGTTAAGTCAGTCCAAAGTGACGAGCCCTATAGAGCCGGCGTGTTGAGCCAAACCAGCCTGTTAGGCCGTTGCCTTAGAGACGAGCGGGCAATAAAAGCGGTCTGGGAGAATGGGTCCAGTGGGATGTGTGTGTGTGTGTGTGTGTGTGTGTATGTGTGTGTGTGTGTGTGTGTGTGTGTGTGTGTGTGTGTGTGTGTGTGTGTGTGTGTGTGTGTGTGTGTGTGTGTGTGTGTTAGAAAGCCAGCGAAGGATGGGGGATTCGCTCAAGGTCATGTTTGCACTGACCCCCACCTCCCCCTCCCTGGCCTTGCATACATACAGTAAATATACAGTATATATAATACACACACAAGCACGCACGCACATGCGTGCACGCGCACACACAGACACACACACACACACACACAGTATGGACTAGTATATATATGACCCATTTATGTCTCAATGTGTGGTTGTCAGCTGACCCTGGTGTTTACGAGAACACAGAGATGAGAGAGAGAGAAAAGGAGAGGCTATTGCAAATGCACCTGATTCATGTAACATGTCAGCAGGGAGAATGTACACACGGGGCACACGCACACACACACACACACACACACACACACACACACACACACACACACACACACACACACGCACACGCACACACACCCCCACACACAGCATGGCCACAGGTGTCTGCAAATTCGCAATAGTGCCTGCATGCCACGTGTTCCTTTGTACAGTACACTCCAACTGCGTCTGAGCAGACACCAAACATCATCAAACAGCGTGATTGTTGATTGCATTTATTTGACTCCTAATGCATCATTATGTGATGCATTATTTGGCTATTTGGCTTCAAGCCATCGGCAGATTATACCCAAATCGCCTTCAGCATATATACGCAACAGCTTTCTTCAGAGCATTTCATGGCTCTTGGCCGGAATACGTAAGCTTTCAAGTGTATTGGTGTGCCAAATAAAATACGTGAGGGTATTGTGTCTGCTATTGATTTGGGGATTTGCTAGCGTTAGATTTTTTTTTTTAAGATCTTCTTTATGGCTTTCACCTTTATTTTATTTTATAGAGCAGGGTTTTTCAAACAGTGGCCCGAGGACCACCAGCGGTCCTTAGGAGGGTTCCAGGTGATTCCCAGCTAAATGATGTTGGTTAACCAGATGTATCTCTTTGAGAGTATAAAAATGAAACCAAATGGACCCGCATGGGTCATCTTTATACTCTCAAGAGTTAAAATATTTGTAGAATGTAGAATAATGCTCTTTGTGATTTATGTTTGCCTGTTATGTTTCCAAAATCCAGCCTGGAATTGTGGGCAAAAACAGAAGATTTTTTTTACGTTTTGGGGTCAGTGCGGCCTAACTGTCCTCAAATGGTGGTCTGTGGCTCAAATGCAGAATAAATAGTGGGCCCTGGTATGAAAAAGGTTGAAAACCACTGTTATAGAGGGATAGGTATACAGTGCAGGGGTTGACACTAAGGTTTCGGAGGCACTCAGGTGCAAGTCAGGTTCTACTTGCCCTCAGCTCATGGTCACTTGCCCCCTAAAATATATAGTAAATATACATTATATACAATATATATTTCAGTAAATATACATTTCAGAACCACGGACAGAGTCACTACAGCTACCATAACAGAAAGCTCATTTCAGCACCACGGACAGAGTAACAGAAAGCTCATTTCAGTACCACGGACAGAGTCACTACAGCTACCATAACAGAAAGCTCATTTCAGTACCACGGACAGAGTCACTACAGCTACCATAACAGAAAGCTCATTTCAGCACCACGGACAGAGTAACAGAAAGCTCATTTCAGCACCACGGACAGAGTCTCTGCAGTCAGGTTCTACTTGCCCTCAGCTCATGGTCACTTGCCCCCTAAAATATATTGTAAATTTTGCAGATGTAACCTTTGAGAACGTAAAAATGAAACCAAATGGACCCTTGCGGGTCCATTTGGGTTCATTTTTAGGCTCCCAAGAGTTACAATTAATCATCTTAATTACCCCAGGTCTACACAACTAGAGAATGTAGAAGATTAGGTCATTTTGATGTGAAAGTTAAATTGCCTGTTTTGTTTCCCAAATCCAGCCTGGAATTGTGGATAGCTAGAAAGCAGGGAAAGACACAGAGGCAGAGTGCAATGACTGCCTTCAAGACAAATTTATCTTGTGTTGTGTTATAGTGCACTAAGTTGCACACTTGCCCGATCGGGCAACCAGGTAGCAGTCTTCACTTGCCCCACCATTTTTTTTACTTGCCCCGGGCAAGTGGGCAAGTGTTAGTGTCAAGCTCTGCAGTGGAAATGGAGAGAGAGAGGTGAGGGTGACACACAGTAAAGGCCATTGCATCCAGGGTGCCAGACAGCTACCTATACTGCCACCAGGGTCACTTCTGAGTGATTTTTGTTTGTTTGTTCGTTCAGGGGTGTAATGATAGTAACTACTTAAAAAGTTTTAATTTAAAAAACATTCAAGAATAAAAAGCGTATCAAAATGAAAACAGCAACAATGACTGTATTGTATTGTTCTGCAATACTGCAATACTACATCAAATTTAGCATTTTTACAAGAAAGAAGAAAAAGAACGGTTTAGTTACTTAGTTTACACGTCAATATATTTAAAATATTTACTATATATCGATTTCAAATTATTGAATTGGATCGTATCGCCAGAATGACCCAATGTATCGTATGGTTAGTCATGTATTGGGATCGAATCGCTGTTGAAATGTAGCGTTACACCCCTAACACCCAGGGGTGTAGTGGAAGGGGGGGGGGGGGATTACAGGGGGTCCTCTGCATCTCTCACATCTTAAATATTTTGGGCAAAAATATGTTTTTTGACTTTTATGGATGCATAACAAGCAAACCATGTATCTAAACAGGCTATACACGAGAGTATGTTTTAATAGTGTCTGTTGTGCGTTGCACACGTGCATGCAAATGCATGTGAGGGTGCACGTGTCTTATGCGGCGTTCCCCCACTTCTAAAAGTCCCACTACAACACTGTTAATACATATGTACTATACTGGATTTTAGGCAGTGGTGTAATTTGGAGCCCCAGGCAAGATTAATGGCAAACACTAATGGCAAAAACACCCCTGATTTTAGGTTTAGCACTCCACATAGACTAGAAGTCCCATTGAGAAACCTGACTCTTTTTATAACTTATGTAGTTTGCCTATATGGAACTATAGTATTTATTTTTGCATTGCACACTGTTGGCCGTGATACAGTGCTGCCGGGATAAATGCAGTGTTTCTGACGAAGTGGATGTAGTTACTCTGTGGGGATCGATTCAGGTGTCGTTTAACACCGTTGCCCTGCTTTCACACAGCTGGAAACAAAGTGAACCGTGGAAGACACTGTAGCAGAAAGGAAAAAAAGAAAATACTGCTTAGTTGCACAGCACATCTTTGCCGCAGGTCCAGTGGCGTTTTTTTTTTTTTTTTAACCCATTTTTTCACCCGGTGCCAATTCCTAATGTCATCCTGGGCTCTACACATCCTCCGCCAACCTGGGGAGGCAGCGGACTGGCCTCCCTGGTTGGACGTAGCGTGTGGAAGGAACACGTTATTCCAACCAGTTCCAGTCCCCTCCATCAGGTGCCCCGGCTGGCCAGGGGGAGGCAGTTTAGAGTCCAGGATTACAGCATGTTTTTGTGAGGGTATCTACCCTAGGGGACACAGGGAGAACATACAAACTCCACACAGAAAGGCCCTTTCGTCAACCCCGCCTCGGGTATGAGCACTGATGACGTGGAGGAGCAGACACGCCGCCAGCACCCACAGCAGCGCCCCTAGCGGGAATCGAACCCAGGACCTTCTAGCTGTGAGGCGACAGCACTAACCACTGTGCCACCGTGCCCCTCCAGTGGCGTTTCTAAGCAATTTGGAGTCCCAGGCAAGATTTTCCCTGGAGCTCCCCCTTACCAATTGGTAAGGGGGAGCTCCAGGGAAATTCTCCTGTGACGTCTATATGACAGGCACAGTAAAATGCCCCCCCAAGGGATATGAACTATTTTTAAAATAAAGAACATTATCTATATGAGGATTATTTGCCTGCATGGGATCCTTTTAAAGCAGTGGTTTTTAACCTTTTTGATACCAGGGACCACCATTTATTCAGCATTTTAGCCCCACAGACCCCAAAACTAAAGATTTCTTTTGCTTTTGTCCATCTTCTAGTTGTGTAGACTTGGGCTAATTCAGATGGTGAATATTTTACCTCTTGAGAGTGTAAAAATGAACATTTTTACGTTCTCAAGACTTACATCTGCTTAGCTGGGGACCACCTGGAACCCTCTCAGGGACCACTGGTGGTCCCCGGACCACCTGTTGAAAACCCCTGTTTTAAAGCATGTATGGTGTTCGCCCTGGTGCCCGCCGCCTCATGGCGCCCCAGGTAACTGCCTAGTCTGCCTCATGGCAAAAACGCCCCTGCATGTCAGAGTGTGCCTGTGGAGATAGGAGGTTTCTAATGTGGTGCATGCATGCAGTAACAAGTGACTTTGCATATATGAGTTTTCCACCCGACAGAGACAGAAATGTCCCTATTCTGTGCACGTCGTGTTCAGGCCTCGTGGACTGCTATTTGACATGCAATGAAGTATATTCGTCACACTTTTAGAATAACTTGATTTATTATTGCTCATTCCTACAGGTCAGGAAGACTTACTTTAGTCAGACGTGTGCGGAGCTGTGGATTCCATCCGACCGCGTCGATGTAAAATTCAGTTTTATGAATACTGTGCCATTGACATGTAATTGTGCTAAAATTCATTCTAATTAAAAATGGAAGTGTTTACACAAAACAAGCCACACAAAAACAAACCGATCCCCAAAGACGGCTGTCAAGCCACTCAAGATTACACATGGCATCGGAGAAACGGCTCCTGATACAGGCTGCACACAATAGACCTTTAGCTAAGCCCCGCCATCTTCTCCACCCTAGGACACTTTGCAGCCGGGCTCATTCATTCCAATGTAAATATCATGGACTTTACACAATAAATACTGGTTCATTTTTTGAACCAGACCTTCAACATCTCTTCCAAATCCATCAACAAGGCATGCCCTATGCAGTGGAAAAATGTGTGAGAGACATTTTTTTTAAAAACAATGTTTTATCATATAGGAAAGCTATTGGTTGAAAGGTTTGTCTATCACATGTTATGCTTAGCTGTGATTGGACCATAGTAGTTTGGGATCAGGAACAATGGAACAGGTGTGTGCGTGCATGTGTCTGTGTGTGAGTAATTCAGATGTTTAAATATAGTTTAACTCTTGAGGGCGTAAAATGTAACCAAATGGACCCGTAAGGGTAAGGGTTTTATTTTACAATCTCATGAGTTACAGATCTATAAGGGTCCATTTGGTTACCAATGGTCCTTTCTAGGAAGGAAGGAGGACTTCGTCATAGGAGGAAAATAAATAAATTTCACCCCAAAAAGCACTAGATTTTCCGCCAGGAGCTTTTCACTAATTGTGGTGCTAGAGGGGGTCTGAAAAAAAGCTAAATATAGCGACAAATGCGCCAAGTTGGCAAGACTGAGCATAATTGGAGAGATTTGGGGGAAGGCGGGTCACCTCATCAGGAGCAATTATCTTCCAAGGATACCCTGCCAGATTCACCCTGCCGCCAAGATTACCCTGGAGAAAACACTGTTCAGTAAAAACAAATATTTCCATTCATCTTTGGATTCTTCATTCACCGGAATTTTGTACAAACAAAAACTAAGACTTCACCTTTTAAGTAAATGGTAGAAATGAAGTCATTTCTGGGGTGAACTATCCCTTTAAGTTAACTTAACTGTGTGAAAATACACATTAACATGAATCCACCACAATACTACTCAGGTCTACAGTATGAAAGGTTATGAGGAGTTGAATTTCAATCTTAGACACCATTAGAGAAGAAATTTAGTCCCCAATTTTTATAACTTTCCCTTAATATTCTCTTCCCAAACATACTGTACCACAACCACACCACCGTCATTGCCACCGTAAGATTAACAGGATCTGTGCACGTGTGCACGCACATACATACGCAAGGCGCATGCGCGCACGCACACTCATGCACGCACACACACGTCTATCCACTGAAGTAAATAATGTGGTGATCATTGGAATAGACTGACGCTTATGTTATCTAATTCAAGCCTCCAACCCCACTTAAAACCCCCGCAGGCCCAGCGTTTCCTTTCCCAGCATCACCCTGGAGGGTCCCGCATGAAGCACGGTGGTCCCAGCTGCGTGGAAACAAGTGCCACATCCTGCCACCATCACCATGGCAACCTCAAAAGCTAAGCCAACACGCTGGACCAAGGTTACTGAGAACCTGTACTGAAGAGTGTGTGTGTATGTGTGTATGTGTGTGTGTGTGTGTGTGTGTGTGTGTGTGTGTGTGTGTGTGTGTGTGTGTGTGTGTGTGTGTGTGTGTGTGTGTGTGTGTGTGTGCGTGCGTGTGTGCGTGCGTGTGTGTGCTCAAGTGGCATGTGCGTGTGTACGTTTGTTGTTGGAAACCAGCAAAATATGTTACCATAATTACACCAATACACTATTGAATAAATGCATTGATCAAATTCATGATTGGACCAACTGCCAGAATCTTCTTCACATAAACAATGATTAAAAAGAAAGAAAGACAGAAAGAAAGAAAGAAATTGTTTGTGGAGCCAAGGAAGAAAAGTCTGTGCTCCACTTCAATCGGTAAAAACCACAGCCCAGACAAAACTCTTGGTGTAGACATGATGGATTTAAAACTCATAAGTCTCAAAGTCAGCCTACTATCATGGCCAGGGTGCCTACAGATCAATTCTTTTCAAGGATATGTCTCAGAAAGGATTTAGGAAAAAAACGTAGGAATGAAGATGACTTACAAAGTCATTACTGGTGGTCATGAAATAAGCCTCATTCAGGCAGCTGCAATTGATTCAGAATACTGTGGTTCAAAGTGGATCATATCACTGCAGTATATCCTATTTCTTTAACACTTGCTTCCCGTTCATAACACATTCTGTCATATAACAAATTTCACATCAAGGACATTATTGTTTGTTTATAAGCATTGAATATATTTCTAATCTTGTCCTACGGGTCATGATGGATGAAACATCCAGACTGACCAGGTCTAACCCTGGACAGGTCTGCTTTCTGAAACACAGAGAATGTTTGTTTTTTGTTTGCCAAATACTGTACTTGGCAAACAAAAAACAAACATTCTCTGTGTTTCTGGAACAGACTCATCTCTCTCCGTTGTTCTAGATAAAGGCCGTTTGTGTTTGCTGGTGCAATTTACTTTAGTTTGTTTTTTATATATAATTTCATCTGTGCTGTAATTATTCTCTTACACTGCATCTTTGTTTCATTTTAAATGCCTCTGCCTCTTGGCTCGGCAATTTTTAATTGTATTCAAGTGGCCTTTTATAATGGGTTTCTTTTGTCTTAATGCTGGGTCTTTTCAATGTGTAATGTTTTGTGTAAAGTGCTCTGACTTGTAGATGAAACTTGCTATACAAATAAACTTGAATTACCACTCTCTTGGTGTGTATGTCACTGCCACACATGCACAGGCTCACTTATCGAGACTGATATGCTCATAATATGCTCAGATGAGTCATCCTTCACCCGATTACGGTGACGGATGACTCATACGGACCATATTGCTTTTGTCCACATGTCTGAAGACCAGCGCCTATATGGGGTTTGCATCCCTGAACTGAGAGCGGAACACTTGTCTTCGTAATGGATTGTGCACTGCAAACCTACTGGGCTATAACGTCCCTCTTTGTGTAGTAGTTGGCAGACTGTTCTCGCCGTCTCACTGCGACCGGCATTTGAATTTTCAAATTGCAACACCTACTGAACGGCAAAAAATACTTTAACTGAAACAAAAGTCTGATTGCATTACTTAAAGTCCCAGTGAGTTGAAAAATGTGTTGTCAAACGTTTAGACCACATCCAAAGCCAAAGGGCAGAATTGGCCAAAAACTACATTTGAATATTACTTTTAAAACACCATGTGGGTTCGAACGAATATCAAATGATTCAAATATCGAATGTCTATCATTTCAAGACGATATAATGCAGCCCAAAATGGTGTACTAAAACATCCTCTTTCTTTCTCTAGATGCTTCAGTCCCTATAATTTATTACATTTGAGATTATTTTATTTTTTACATTCAAATATTCTTTTGAAGATGGAAATTCGTTTGCAGCACTAGCTGTCATCTCCCTTAGAGATAGGTTGAGAAGTCCATTCACACGAGGGTCTTGGGGCAGACCAGCTTATCATCTGGTAAGGATGCCCCCCGAGTGTCTCCCTAGGGGGTTCAGGTCCTCGATGCACATCCAACTGGAAGGAGACCCCCGGGCAGACCAAGGATCAGATGGACGAATTATATCTCCAAACTGGCCTTGGATCGCCCCAGGATCCCCCAGGATGAAGTTACTAATGTTGTTCTGGAGTGCGAAGTCTGGGGCAGTTGCCCCTTTACCCGACAACGGATAAGTGGCTGAAGAAGGATTGATGGATCACACTAATGAAGGATCAGCCCAGTCAACCTATTCATGGATGTCTTTCACATAAATCTAACTAGAACATTGCCTGAATTGAGCTAAGTGTATCTAGTCTAGCCTGAATAGAGCTAAGTGTATCTAGTCTAAAGACTCTTCTAAAGTCTATTTAATCAATGTTCCTAACGGAACAGTAGTCTGCATTTATGCCTGAAGCTCCTGCCTTCTGTGCCCCAAGAATGAACCTACTTGTCATCAAGACGAAAAACATTAATAGTAATGTTATTGCAGTGTATTTGGGGGGGCATGGCTTTATTCCCGTGATACCTACAACTACAGGATAATTTAATACAGCATGACCCAAACTGTGAGTGAGTTCACAAACCACCCGGAATCAGAGCCAGATGATAATAGATGATAGACGAGGCAACATAGGCGGAGCTCTGGCCAAGCACTGAACAATGTCATGGCATTAGGCACAAATGTTGACTCAAGGATAGACTCATTATAGTTGCTGGTCAAAGGTCATGGCAACTATAGGCTAATGACCCTTCCAGTGTTGCCAACTGCCAAAATCCAAAATGCACCAGTGGCACTTCCAAAATGCACTAGAATGCGCCAGACCAGTGGTTTTCAACAATTTTCATACCAGGGCCCACTATTTATTCTGCATTTTTGCCACGGAGGACCACCATTTGATGTTGAGTTTAGTCACTTGGACTAATTTAGGAGAAATAACTGGTAAAACATTGGTCAAAATAGCAATTCTACACTTTCTAAATGTGTATATTCTTGAAAATTAGGTAATTTTTGATGTTTAATAGAATATAGAACTTATTTTACGATCTCAAGAGTTATAGATCTATAAGGGTCCATTTGGTTACCAACTGTCCTTTCTAGAAAGGAAGGAGGACTATCATAGGAGGAAAAGTGGTGAAAAATGAGGGTTTTATCTCTGGCGCCTGTCAACCAATTTCGCCTGAACTCACCAGCAAAAAAGGACTAGATTTTCCGCCAGGGGTTTTTCACTAAATTTGGCGCTAGAGGGGTCTGGGGGAAAAAAAGCTAAATATAGCGACAAATGCGCCAAAGTTGGCAACACTTGTCTCTTCCATATTCATGAACAGTGAACACGATGTCTCAAGAACGCCTTGAGGGAACTTCATGCTGACGCTTTCATAGCATTTCCACTTGGCCAAAAGGATGACCTGATTATAAGTGTATAGATATATGTAGGAGTATATAGTCAAAGGTCACGGTGTAAACACATTCATTAAATTCAACCAAAGTCACTGATGTACAACGTAAATGGAAACTGATTGGCATGCAGAGAAATATAACCAAATATAAACAGCATTTCTAGTTAATGCATGCCACGCTGTGTGATACTCAGTTAAACGAAGTGCACCTGCACGGAAGCAGATGCATTCATTATGTTTCACCTCGCAGTGATTCAGGTTTGTCCTTTATTTTGTCATCTATCTATTGCATTTATTTTTTATTTAGCAAGAGGCAGATGGAGGGACAAAACAGGGAGAGGGAATGAGAAACAGACAGACTGAGGGCAGAGAGTTAAAGAGACATAAAAATATGGAGGAATAGAAAGGAAATAAAACCTTGAACTGAGTGGGGGGAAAAGTGCCAAACAGGTTTTGACAACACTTCACAGCAAAAATATGAAAATAAAAAAAGGAAGAAAAATATAGATTCAAAGTGAAAAGAGAATGTGATGAACAGCATGTCTCTTTCTATGAATAATTCTCTTTATTTGGTTATGCTCAAAGGTGAACCTTTTGATCAATACAGCTTGTCAGAGTTTGTTTTTGTTTTTTTTTCACAGATGTGACTGTGTCTATGTGGTGCAATACCATCTCTAAAACATTAGTACTGTGTGCAACCGTGCATGTATCTGTTTTGGGATAAACATTATTAAATCAAGTCCTGGTGTATTACATTCACTAAAACATACAGAAATAAGAGCAAGTTAAAATTAAACTTTTGCACAATTCATGCACTTTTCATGCATTTGTTGCTTGTGGTGTTGTTTGTTTTTGTTCCTGTGAAGCACACAGTTTTTTAAAAATATGACTTGCTACAAGACTTCTAAAGAGACTGTAATCTCTTTAGAAGGATTTGAGTGCACCCTTTATCAGTAAAGTATATTGTATATATGTATACTACTGACTCTGTCTACATATATACTGGTAATTCTTTAACATTTTTCAACAGTGGCAGCTGGCAGGTTGGCATAGCTGGAACTGCCTTGCAGTAGTTTATATCATATTTGAGTTAGATTCTTTTTGTCTTTTAGGGTCAAAAGGTGACAAATTGACAATGTTTCTCCTTTATTACAATAGAATGTCTGTCTCTCTCTCTATGTCGTCCTCAGATGAGCCCTCCATCGGTGTCAGTCATCTCAGTTCTCCAAACACCTGGCCAGCTTATTTTTTGCTCTCTGCACCAGCATCTTTCTTTAGTATGTCACCATACTGTAGGTAGGTGTGAGACATCCTCTCGATTAATTCCTGTCTCTTGGTTACCACAGTACAAGAGTTCTTGGTGTCGATGGCAATGGCCAGCTCATCTCATTCTCCTTACTGCCATCTTCTCTAATACCCTGGGATCAAAAAGGTTGAAAACCACTGATGTAGGCCTATTGCAGTTTTTTTTTTTTTTTGATCATGCTCAATGTAAGTCACTCTGGATGTTGAGGATCTGCTAAAAGCCTAAAAGGTAAATTGCAATTCCATGACCGCAGAGAATAAACTGATTTTGATGTGCCGAGGGAGGTTGGATGTCCACACAGTGGTCATAGGTCTCCAGGGGTCTCTAGGCTTGTGTTGTGAAACTTATTTGCTTTGTGGTCTGCAGGCATCCATGTTGTTCCAATCAAAACCACTTGAACGCTCACAACTAAGGTTGAAGCTGGGAAATTTCCCAGTTGTCTTGAATTCACCGTTCCTTGGATACGCACCAATAGCAGACAAAAAGATAAATGCTGTGGTTGTTGGTGGGTTTGTTTAAAAAAGAGAAATGAGTGAATGTCTGTTCAACACGTCTGTTTCATTCTATTAATCATTTAACCACCGAATTCTTAGGATGCTTATTCTCGAAATCACTGCAGCAGTTCTAGAGTACGTCACGCAACGTCATGAGCTTGTAGAACTCCTTTTGGCAAATGGATTTAGTGTAGTCAAGGGGAAAATTGTTTAATTTTTCCCTCTAGACTACACCAAATTTGTTTGCCAAAAGGAGCAGAAGTATCATTTAAATGTAGTGGATTTAGCGTGAAAGATTTAGTCTTTTAGCTATCATTGCAATATTTACAATAACTGCAATCATAATGATCCATGTGAGCAGAAAAAGTAGAGCACTTCAGCTTCTGCATATTTTGTAAGTGTGAAAACAGGCAGAGACACCTGAAAGAAACTGAAATACATTTAGCTCATGTCTGAACGTCAAGCAAAGTGAAGTGTGACAGAAACATTTTGTACATACTTCAGCCAAAGAAATTTAAACATTCCTACTCTAAGTGGAACATTAACCGAAAATAGCACATCTACAAGAACTCAGTGCAGAGTGTTGTCAGTTTGTAGAACAGCAACTTTCAGCAAAGAAGTTTGGTTTAGATACTAGAAGGAAACATTTCTTTATTACTTAGACCATTTCATTTATTTTTATTTCATTGTTTTTATTAGTTCTTTCGCAGAGGCTCAGGCTCCTGATGCTCATTTTCCCTTTTATTTTTATTTGTATAAATGAAACAAGCCCGAGTAAACAATCAGGTTACAAATTCTTAAATGGAATATCCATTTAATTGGTTAGATGTCTGAAAAACAAACAAGCAAATTAAATGAACAAAGCACTGGTGATAGACAAATGTGACCTATGAAAATGATGAAAAAGCTTTGTAATCTGCAACACAATTGTATATTTGAAGACCCATGATCTACTCTACTACTATGCAGAGTTTTTTGCCTCGAGTGAACCACGCCTGTGACGGCATGCTTCCACCTTGAACAGGATTTAAGATCTAATCCCACTAAAGCCTTGCACAAGAGTCAAAGAGGAGAGAGATCATTGAGAGACAGGGCAAAATGATAAATTTGCGTGACCCTTCGCCCCAGCACCAAACAGACCATCACATGCATGCATCAGTTTACACCGGAGAAAGAAAGAAAGAGAAATCCACAAAACAATTTTCTGAAAATGACTTACTGTAAATATACATTCTGAATTGTGTCTGTCAGTATTTCACGGCGTTAGTATTGCACATTTCTTTCCAAAGTTCTGTATTGTTATGTACTGTTTGAATGTACAGTATATTCTACAATCCATACAATAACAGGCACGTAGCCAGACCCCAGAAAATACCGCGGAGTAACTAGTGTGGTCATGGCAATGAGTTCCTCCCTCCCGTATTATCTTTGCCCCACCGCACACTGTGAAAAAAATATATATTTCAGGAGTCATGAAAATACTACAAAAAAAACTAGTCATGATCATGTTGCAACTATTACAACCTGGTTGTGACCACAACCAGCTAGAGCCTCAACCACGACCAGTAAAGTAGAGTAGGTCGAGACCTGGTCTATAGTCATTGTTGGATCTCACTGTCTCTCTGTAGTCCTGCAAAAATGCCAGTTTGTTACAGGAATATAGGGTAAGTGTTGGTAAGTAAGCTTGAGAGTGCGAATGTGATTACCTCTATCCACTACCCCACTGGACCCTCGGTCCCATAAAACAACCGAAATCTCATCATGGCAAATTAAAGAAACACACAAAGTGAACACGATTACGGCAAATTGAGGATTTGCATGGCGCTGGTAAGTCACTTGGTGACCAGGAGACTCTTAATAAGTATTTATTGGGAGCCAATAGGCCGCGGGGCTCATGAATATGCATCCATTAGCGGGTAATTGCTAATTAATTAGCTCTGCAAACTTGCCCAATTACAGAATTATGAGGCTATTAAGAGAGTGAGACGATTGTTCTTTGGTGTGAATGAATGTTTGCTCATTAAGTGGAATACAAAATGGAGAAGAAGAGCATGGACCACTAATGTTGGTTTGGCTGGCAGTGTCCTGAGCGTTAGTTTAACTCCGAGATCCATTTTGGTCAATTTCGTACACTCCCGTGTTACAAATTGGTGCTTAGGATTTTACGGTTCATGCCACAAGAAGCAATATTGTGCACACAATTGAACATTATATGGGGTTGTGCTGCGAATTGGGGGAATAAATCTGCACTGAGAGATATTTTAGTAATGTGAGAAAAATATACTGTATATTACTAGGTTTTGTTGTCGGGACGATCAGTGTACAACGTTGTATATAAGAATACTGTATTAAGGATCTATTTTACATAGCACATTACTTGGTGTTTTCCTTCAAATCATTGACACAACCTGTGCAGGAATATCTACGATCCATTCAGTATATTCTATTGTATAAGTGGCATTCTTTGAGCCACGGTTGACATTATAGGAGGTTTGTGCTTCTAACTGGGAGAGTAAATTTGACAATGACGGCGGCACAAGCAACATTAGTGTGGAGAAACTGGGGGAGGTGTAAATTTGGCAACATGAATAAGAATATCCCCACACTCTGTGTCATGTAATGAGGGTTGTGTTGCGTTGCCATTTAAACTATAGCAGTATAAATCTGATCCAGTAACAATATCCACCATGCGGCACAATTAAATTATAACACACTAGAGACAGTTTAAACAACCACAGCAGAATGTGTTGAAGGACCCTCTCTAAAATTAGATGATGCATCTCAAGGGAGTTATCCTTAATAAGCAATATAAATAATATTAATACATATGCTGTACTAGTATATGTAAAAATCTACGGCTTTTCAGATGCCATTTGTGGAGCTTTTGTTTTTAGTGGCGACTATGGCTCCAGGAGGTAGAGCAGATGATGATTATCCGAGGGGTCGGTGGTTCGAATCCCAGCTCCTCCTGTCAACATGTCGAAGTGTCCTTGGGCTAGACATTTAGCACCAAATTGCTCCCGATGTGCTGGCTGTGCCTTGCTTGGTTTCCACCACTAGTCTGTGTGTGCACGAGTGTGAATGTGAATGTAATGCACCATGTAAAGAACCTTGTATAAAGGCGCGATATACTGTAAATGCACGTGCCCAGTAAACACAGTCAGGGCTGAAATGAATTAGAGACGTCTTGATTGTGGCCAGATCAAAGCAATCCAAGACTAGTCAAATCAGGCCTAGAATATCTCCTGATTTCAACCAACACAAATCATGACCACTAAAAACGGACATCCCTGGATGAATCAGAGTCAGTTTGAGGCCAGATTAACTTAAATCAATCATAACTTGTTAGATGTGAGATCCAGGGACGCCCAACTTTAGTGGTCAGGATTTGTGTTGGTTGAACTCAGGTAATGTTCTGGGACAGACTACCTTGATCTGGACACAATCAAGACGTCACTAATTTGTCACAATCTTGACCCTGCTTACTGGATTTACATGTGGTTAGCAGAAGAGTTCTTGAGTCGATTATATGCACATTATACTGTATTTACCAGGTGCTCAAAGTTAACTTTTTTGAAGTGCTGCCAGGCACTTCCCTTAGACGATTTACAAGATGTGTGTGTCCGTGTGTGTGTCTGTCTGTGTGTGTCTGCCTGCATGCGTGGAGTCATGTTGATGTTGCCATGTTCAGAGAAACAAGCACAATGGGACGAAGTGTGTATTGTTGATGTTGCCATGTTCAGAGAAACAAGCACAATGGGACGAAGTGTGTTTTAGTATACTGTAGCCACACATGCAGCACTTCATTTCACATGGGTGTAATTTTTTTAATTAACCAGATGAAGTCTACTTTCATATTGAAGTAAATTTGGAAGTAAATATTACACTGTTTCTAAATAATGCCATTTTTGGTGCTAGGGAAACCGCTTGAGCTTGATTTTGAATGTGCAACATACATTTAACACATACTGAAAATGTAGTTCAAAGTGCCTCTACAAAGCACAGAGGGCATTGCTCTAGTTTGAAAAGACGAAAGTGATTCATTCATACCCATGGCCCATGCAGTACAACACCACAAATGGACCCAGGCAGTTGCACGCTCTCACATAGAGTTCACTAGTGGAGTGCCACCGTATCTTTGCCAATACAGAAGGCCTGCAGGGCCATGTAAATGGCAGCTTAGTGTTCAAAATAATAGCAGTCTGTTCAAAAAACTGAATAAAGCCCAAAATCCTTATAGTGGTTTTATTTCCATGCATTGGGAACACTGCACATCATATTTTAAATCATGAAGAAAAAATCAGAAATTATTTAATTACTTTACAGAAAATGAAGAAAAATGAACTTTGGGCTTTTCAAAAAAATAGCAGTGTCTGCACTTTACTTTACAAACTCAAATATTTACTGTATTAACTGAAAAATATCCAGGATTCAGCATTCCTGTGAATCACTAAACTAATATTTAGTTGTATAGCCACTGTTTTTGAGAACCGCTTCACATCTGTGTTGCATGGAGTCGACCAACTTCTGGCATCTGTGAACAGGTATTCCAGATTTGACAACGTTCCATAATTCCTCTGCATTTCTTGGTTTTGCCTCAGAAACAGCATTTTTAATGTCACCCCACAAGTTTTCTATCAGATTAAGGTCCGGGGATTGGGCTGGCCACTCCATGACTTTAATTTTGTTGGTCTGGAACCAAGAAGCTGCTCGCTTACTGGTGTGTTTGGGGTCGTTGTCTTGCTGAAACACCCATTTCAAGGGCATTTCCTCTTCAGCATAAGGCAACATGACCTCTTCAAGTATTTTCATGTATCCAAACTGATCCATGATCCCTGGTATGCGATAAATAGGCCCGGCACCATAGTAAGAGTATCAGGATGCTTGCACCACAATGCTTTACTATGGGGATGTTTCGCTTACTATGGTGCCGGGCCTATTTATCGCATACCAGGGATCATGGATCAGTTTGGATACATCAAAATACTTGAAGAGGTCATGTTGTCTTATGCTGAAGAGGAAATGCCCTTGAAATGGGTGTTTGAACAAGACAACGACCCCAAACACACCATGAAGCGAGCAGCTTCTTGGTTCCAGACCAACAAAATTAAAGTCATGGAGTGGCCAGCCCAATCCCCGGACCTTAATCTGATAGAAAACTTGTGGGGTGACATTAAAAATGCTGTTTCTGAGGCAAAACCAAGAAATGCAGAGGAATTATGGAACGTTGTCAAATCTGGAATACCTGTTCACAGATGCCAGAAGTTGGTCGACTCCATGCAACACAGATGTGAAGCGGTTCTCAAAAACAGTGGCTATACAACTAAATATTAGTTTAGTGATTCACAGGAATGCTGAATCCTGGATATTTTTCAGTTAATACAGTAAATATTTGAGTTTGTAAAGTAAAGTGCAGACACTGCTATTTTTTTGAAAAGCCCAAAGTTCATTTTTCTTCATTTTCTGTAAAGTAATTAAATAATTTCTGCTTTTTTCTGCATGTTTTGATTTAAAATATGATGTGCAGTGTTCCCAATGCATGGAAATAAAATCACTATAAGGATTTTGGGCTTTATTCAGTTTTTTGAACAGACTGCTATTATTTTGAACACTACTGTAAATGGCAGCTTACTGCCTTCAGGATCCAAGAAAGCTGAATGCTGCATGGAAGTAGAGGAGCTAGGTGCACTCTCATTCTCATGGCAAAATGTAAAAGCATGCATGCACTGACTGCACACATACGCGCACTGACTGCAAACACACGCACACGCACACACACGCACACACGCACACACGCGCACACACACACACACACACACACTTTGACCTGAAACTTGTTTGAACTTCTCATTTCTCTGATAGTGTGATTTGTACCAAATGCAAAAAACACGGATGCTGAAAACATTGTTTATAAGCTAGCAGGACATCAATTACAAAGCTCTGAAAAGATCAGAATATTTGCTGCAAGTTTTGTGATTAGATGAGGAGCGCCGCGGCGTACAACAGCAGCACCGTCTCAGAATCGCTCACGCTAGTAGTAAGAACAATGGGATGCCTGGGGAAGGTCAGTGGAAATACTCACGGAGGCATCAAAGTAAATGACAGCAGGCATTCTTTTCCCCCCACATTGGCCTACTTTAACAACGCTTTGTGATGGCTTCTGACAAGCGTGTGCAACTGAAGGTCGAACAGGAATGTCTTTGAAGGACACAATGGAGGCAACTATAACTCAGAGTGAAAAGGAATGAAAGGTATGAGAGAAGTTCTTTGAGAGACAGCGAGATCATTTTGTGACCCCCACCTAGGTCACGAACGACGCTTATAGTGTAGGTTGGAAACCCCGGTGAGCGTTTTACAACATTTTCCCCCAAACTGTCGCAACCTGCTCATTGGTCGGTTTGTACGGTTTGTATATCTGTACAAATCTTAACTTATGGGGAAGCAAACTCAACGGAATATAATGAGGTCGGACCCCCTGTAATTCTCACAGCCCACAGTAGTGGAGCTGGCTAAATCCGGCCCTGTGTAGTACGTAGTCAAACTTTGTCTGCTTTAACTAATTTAATTCCAAACTCATGACATGATAGGCTGAGACGTATTCTTCTGTATTCTTCTAATAAGTGCTGATATTTCTAGATATAGAAGTCTGAAACACATCCAACTAAATTTAATTTACCTGTAACCTAGCAACAGCCACCGGCTGTTATTAACAACATAGTTTTTGTCTTTTCTGAAATGGTGGTATAATTTACTTCATGATGGTATAATTTACTATGATGCTGATCTACAATGCCGATCTACAACCACAACACCATAGCACTCCCTCTCGCCCATTATAGGTTATGACATATAATAAAATAGAAAAGTGGGGTGTACAGTATGCAGAATGCACCAGCATTATTTGACAAAAAATTCCAGGTCTTAGTTTTGGGGTCTGTGGGGCTAAAATGTCATCAAATAGTGGTCCGTGTCTCAAATGCTGAATAAATGGTGGGCCCTGGTATGAAAAAGGTTGAAAAACACTGCTTTAGAGTGTTGGACGATGCTCAGTAATTTTTTATTGACATGATCGACCAGCTGTAGTATGATGGCAGCCTTCACGGTGACTGCTCTGGACCATGGAATATTATGCTGTTTTGACCTGTGTTTGACATTGGTTAATGGAAATGGCGCTAGGCCTAACCAGATCCAACACGGATCGGCATAAATGTTGCGACATCGAGGAAAATAGGGCAAATAAGACCTATTTATGTGTGGAACATGTCATCTGTTTTAAAGTATTGCACAGTGACAAGTGGAGTCTCTACTACTACGGTTACTGCAAAATGTTCTAAAATACATTCATAATCATTAAATCTGGGCTGTTGCCTGATGTTTATGTTGTACTAGGCTATTGCTTCAAAACAATCTAAAATATAGGGATTTATAATCGTTAAACCCAGGCTGTTGCCTGATGTTTATGGTGTACTTTAGTATGACTACAAAATCTAAAATAAAGAAAAAAAAGTATATGCAAAAGAGCCGCCATTGGACGGAGTGAACACAGAGTGCATAACTCTGTCTATACTCAGGGTCTGAGTTGGATCAGGGCGGAGCCTTCCGGTTACCCCCAAGTCTATAGAAATACAATACACAACAAATTCAACAGTGCTACAGCATTGTAACTCTATTTCAAAACGCATCCGTCAGCAACGGGTGGCCAAACAGTCGCAACCTTTGGCATAACGACCGCAGACTAATTTGTTCACTTCCGTGAAATCTTTTTGTGACTGCAGCATACGCTGCACGACCATTGGCATATCGGTCGGGAGTTATGGTTAGGTTTAGGACTAGTTTTTACTGAAGTTATGTTTAGGGATAGGGGTTAGATTTAAGTTTAGTAGGGAATGGTCGACCATTTCGGTTGTCGTCCGATGGCAAGTCGACCGTTTTCAGCGGTCGCGACTAATTTATAACAGCAAAGTCAATTATCGACCACTGACCACGGTCGCGGCGGGTGCTGCTGCTGCAACCGTGGTCGTGGTCACAAATTGATTTTTTTTGGACCCTCACTCTTCCCAGTACAGACATACTGGTCAGACATGTCCAGTTGTTGGGCCTGGTATCCGCACAAGTTGACTTTAACGGTGAAAGGAAAAGTCATAATTAGGTTTCTAACAAGACTCCTATACCCTTCATCCTATCAGAGATCCTATCCGAAACCCACACTTGTTAGGACAGCGAGTCTTTATCATAATGATCGCTCCAAAAAAACTCATCTCACTTTCTCTCTGTTCCAAAAAAGGAAATCATCATTCTTTTCATGTTGTTCATTCTTCCTTTTTCTCGTTTGCGCTTCTCTCTCTTTTTTTCCTTCTTTTTTGAGGGGTTGAGGGCTGGGATAGAGGGGGTGATTCTTTCATTCCACTGATGCAAATAATGAAAAGAACTGGGGAGAAAAAAACAACCCAAATCTATGTATTCTTTCATCAAAGCAATATGTAAATGTTGGCACTCTGACGATAGCTCTCCTCCAGGACTCCCTCCAGGAGCGGTGCACGAGAGACTCAACGTCTTTACGGCTGTATGTGTTTTGTGTGTGTTTTTTTTTTGTTTTATTGGTTTTTCTACCGAAGCTGCAGTGGAGTGGCTGAGAATCTAACAGCCCTATGGTTTGAACGGCTCCGTGCAGGCCAAGAACAAGAAAGAAAAGGAAGAAAGAAAGAAATTTATGCCTTTAATTAAGAAAGTTGTGCCGCCTTGGAGCGGTTACAATGCGCGACTCAGCGTCCCGGGAGCGAGAAGTGAATTGTGCATGTGTGTGTGTGTGTGTGTGTGTGTGTGTGTGTGTGTGTGTGTGTGTGTGTGTGTGTATTGCTTTGGCAGGAATGTGCGGCTGTAGATTTCAAAGTGGTTTATGGTTTTGTGGAACTGAAGAGACGGGAAGAGATTCTCTATAAAAGGGACAGACAGGAAACGAAAGCGAGATAGAGAGACGTGCTAAGGCACAAAGATGGAGCAGCAAATTAGAATAGAGAGAGAGAGAGAGAGAGAGAGAGAGAGAGAGAGAGAGAGAGAGAGAGAGAGAGAGGAGAGAGAGAGAGAGAGAGAGAGAGAGAGAGAGAGAGAGAGAGAGAGAGAGAGAGAGAGAGAGATGGTGGCAGAGAATGGAGCTATGGCAATATAGAGACATTGAGGATACATAGAAAGATACATATAAGAGCCTAGAATTGAAAGAGAAAAATAAGTGCTGACATGAAAATAGGTAGAGACCATGAAAGAGAATAATAGAACGTTCTGGACAGACATCAAGACCAATGGACACAAAAAGAGAGCGATAAAGGAAAAAGAATATATATATATATATATATATATATATATATATATATATATATATATATATATATATATATTGTAAATGATGAGCTCATAGTGAATGATCTAAGAGCGTCTGCTAAATGCCTAAATTGTAAATTGTGTGTGTGTGTGTGTGGGTGTGTGTGTGTGTGTGTGTGTGTGTGTGTGTGTGTGTGTGTGTGTGTGTGTGTGTGTGTGTGTGTGTGTGCAAGGGAGAGAGAGAGAAGAGAGGCGTATCTGCATCTACAGTATAACTTGACTGACTTTGACGTGCCTCAGTGGCCACGAGCAACAGACTATGGTCCAGTGGCGCAGCTACAGGTAGGAAAATACACTCATAATTTTTGCTCAGTTAAAACAGGTATATAGGCTATCAATGAGTGTTTTTTTCAAAGTTTCCCCATCATGCACTGGGCCAAGGAAAGCAGTCTGATTGGCGGGGACTGCCCGTAGATCCCATTAGTCCGAACATTCACTGACACTCAATCCAACCTAATGGCTGGCCGCCTTGTTAGTTGTTTTAAGCCCTGTGTCCACACTGTGACATATTATGTTGAGGGTGAGGGTTAGAGGATAGGGTTAGTAATTTAGGACCAGTGGGAAGACAGTGGCAGGTTACCTTTTTTGACCCAAGATCTACTTTTCAGTAGCCAACCCCTCCGGGATCTACCAGTCCAATATCAACATTTCAAACCACACGCATCGTTGCCAGCCTGCAGTAACTTCACAACAACACTACTTTGTTTTACCACTTTACTTTATGTCCATATAAGCATAAAGTACAACAGACTTGTCATAAGTAGGCCTACAACAGTACAACATAAGTACAACAGACTTGGACAAACACTGCCTTTGCAAATGCATCACACACACAGACGAAAATCGATTCCCCCCCCCCACATCTCCCGAGATCTACTTGTGATCAGGCCGAGATCTACTGGTAGATCCCGATCTACTGGTTGGGCTCCCCTGGGTTATAGTGTGAACTACAGGCAGCCCCTGGATTCATGACTAGGAAACCCTGTGCTCCTGGAGTTTAACATTGGGTGCTCATTCATGTATGCGTTTATGGAGGAAACACTACTAGACCCTACTTCCTGTGATTCAAAACGCCACAGAGCAACTTGTATTGAAATGAACGGCAAGGGGGCGGGGCTATGGGTTACCCTGACTGGCTTCTTCCCCCTTTAGGGGCACTGGTATGATCGATACACCTGAAACTCGTGCAGTGAAAAAAGTTCTGTGGTGCAAAATAGTATGTGAAATAAAAATTAGTTATTTTTTAAATTAATGTCAATTAATCAGTTAAAGTCCAGCCCTATAGTAATAACTGCTCATGAAATGAAATCAACTATAGCATTTCTATAATGTAATAATGTGTTACATTATGGACAAAACCATGGCAGCTCACAATGTAATAAAAGTTGGGTAAACACTGTAATATGTACCTCTGTTTTTAGTACAAATCTAGACTTCCTTAAGACCCATATGGTTGAGAAAGAGTTAAACTGCCATATGTATTACCTGACATAATCAGTATCATTACATACTGTAAAGAGTTGCACAAGTGCATGTAGGCCCACCCACTCCTGGTCAGGCCCACCCAAAACTGAAGTTCTGGCATTGCCACTGTTCTGGTCAGCAGTAGCAATGTGTTCTGGTCAGCAGTAGCATGGCATGAAGTGTGTTGTAGTAGTATTGCATAAGAAGTGTGCGTATGCGTATGAAATGGGATATGCAACTAGAAAAGTGTGCTATACATGTAGAGAAAATCTCCTCTGCCTACTGGGAGCGTGCATGAAAGGCAACAGACGGCCATCCCACCTGGAGGAGATGAAGATGAGAACGTGTAGGAAATACATTTGAAAGAAATGAGGGTGGATATGCGGCTGAGCGAGACCTGTGCCGTTGATTGTTTAAAGCAATTGGCAGAAGTGGTTGGCTAGTGGCTAGACAATAAGTTGCGTCCTGCTGGGACCCTTGCTAGGATGGACAGTGTATTTAAGGCTGGGACCCATGCTAGGATGGACACTGACAGTGAATTTAAGGCTGGGACCCATATTGCTAGGATGGACACTGACAGTGAATTTAAGGCTGGGACCCATATTGCTAGGATGGACACTGACAGTGAATTTAAGGCTGGGACCCATATTGCTAGGATGGACACTGACAGTGAATTTAAGGCTGGGACCCATATTGCTAGGATGGACACTGACAGTGAATTTAAGGCTGGGAGCCGTGCTAGGATGGACACTCTATGCAAGATAGAGGATGACAGTGTATTGGTACATCCTTATCCTATCAGGCAAAAAACAACTTAAAATCACCCTTGTGTGGATTACTGTACTGTAGTGTAGAGTCCTTCACAGTTCAATTAGTTGACCCGACTCCGAATGAGCCCGCTGCTATTATTAAAATGATGTCTCCACTCTCCAGGACCAGAAAAGACCGAGGGAGTCAGAACCGAGGTCCGAATGTAACCTCCTATTTTAAATATGACACCCGTTACCCACAAAAAAACAATTGCTACACACAGAAGGCCAAAGCAGAACTGCACTCAAGCAAGGCATGCTGTGTGCACACAAAGCACATAGCTGCAGATTGCTCATTCATGAGTCAATTCAAGTGCGTTCAGGGAGGTTAGCACTTCCGCAAATCAAGAAAATGTGGGAGTAGAGCATTATTCAGAGTGCTTCAAACTTTCATTGAAATGAATAACTGGGGGTGGGGCTGACCACTCTCAAGGTTTCTTTAATTGCCATTTCGACAAGTTGAATTGGAATTTGTATTACTCATGGCGGTGGGCACGAGGAGAGATTAAAAAAAGAACACAGTATACTGTACATGTCATAAGCCAATGATTTAGATCATAACAGGGACATGGCATTCAAAAGCAATCTCGGTTACAGACAAACATGTTTGTCCAGTATATGTACCGGTAAATGTACTGGTATGTATCGGTATAACTCTATGGTATCAGTAGAAAGAAGTTGAATTCCTAGAAGCATGACCTACTTTATCAATTTTAACATTATATATACACAACATAACAACAATGCACAAGTAGCAATTGAAAACAACATTATCAGCTCTATGTACCTTTACTGTGATTAACAGCCTAATCCATTTCGTTTCATTTTAACGCTCTAAAGAGTTACAGATCTATTAGGGGACAGTTATGTGATCTACCTGCATAGCCTGTGTGATCTACTGGTAGATCACAATCTACCTTTTGGGCAGCCCTGCCTAAACC